>PTEX01000039.1:5124918-5276990 GCA_003342815.1 Eudromia elegans | reverse complement strand
GCGCGGAGGGCGCGGCCTCGCGCAGGGCCTGTCCGGCCGGCACGCGCGGGGGCGGCGGTGCAAAACCGCGAGTGCTGCGGGGGCGCACGCGGGGCAAAGCGGCTGTCACGGGTCCTGCGTCCGAGGCTGCGCAGCTCGTGGCTAGCCTGGTACTGCCCCCAAAGCTCGCGGGGGCCGCAGCACAGGAGACGCCCATGGGCAAGATCTGCTGCAAAACCCCTCTCCCACATGACACAACACTCTTCATGAAGCTGTCAGACTTCTACCTACCTTCCTGGTGCTGCATTCGCACCCGTCCGTATTTGTACGGAAGCCTGGGCAGAACTCCTGCAGCACCCAAGGCCCAAGACAACCCTCGGGACTACTAAAACAGGCCCCCTACAACCTCCTCCTCTAACGCACAGCTTTAGAGATGTTAGGAGCGCAAAGTCAACACAGTACCACAGCACCGGGCAGTCAGTTACCAGAGAGGCTGTAGATAGAAAACTCACCTACTCAGGTTTCTTCTAGGAAAGAATCATAGGAAAATATTTTCTTGTTAAGGAAACCTCTCAAAAGAGCTCTTCAGCCTTGGGCAGTAGCAGGGTGTTGAAGGGCTTTCGGTTGGACTCAGTGATCCTGAAGGTCTTTTCCAACCATAACAATTCTACAATTCCATGAATACAGACCACACTATAAATATAAAGTTAAATAAGATTATGACTTACCAAATTAGGAAGAACAGGTTGTATACAGCAGAAGTCATACTTCGAGACTATACACAAGGATTTTAAAAAGGTACAAAAGGAAAGCAATTGCAAGTCTGTACATCTGTCTGGAGAGCATATTGAAGCAATAGGCCTTCATAAATGCACTGAATGTACCTGTATGCAAAGACAGTCGTGGCTGCCTTGAAACCATCCAGGAATACAGGTATATCACAATAGAGCTTGTGAACTTGCCTTTTTTGAAAGCTTCCAAAATTTCAAGTCTGCAAAGTTCTGTGCAGCAAAAGCTTCAAAAAAAAAGAAAGAAATCATAAAACAGAGAAAAATTACAAGAGCCAAGTGAACATGAGCATAAACCCCCTGAAGGGCTTAAAAAGGCTTCAGCCCCTATCAGAAATTGATGCACACTTAGGTGCAGCATGCAGTGAAGAGCAGGCAGCTGCATTTACTCACTGCACTGGGACTCGAGGCAACTGAGCCATTTCCACAAGGCTCCTTGTGGAATGCCCTCACACCACTGTGGGACTGGCAGAGGAACCAGATCCATCCACCAGGACCCTGCCGCGGCAGCTCTGTCCCCGAAGCGCAGGGCCCTCGGACCGCCTGGAGCAGCCTGCCTTGCCTTCCTCCCCGGCCCCGTCGGCAGGAACGCCGCCTCCGGACACCACCGAACCTTCCCACAGTGCAGACCTCCCGGCAGAGCTTCAGCCGTGCCGGTCCTGCCCCCGCAGGGATCCGTTCTCATTATACTGAGCAGATGTGCAACAGTAATCAAGAGAACTGAGTGCCACAGACCCCTCACTGAAGAGAATTCAAGAGGTCAACGAATCACACTGGTTAGCTCCAGCCGAAGAGCTAGGAGAACAAGGTGAGGCATCACCTCCTTCCTCCTCTCAGAAACTTTAACGGAATCCTAAGTAGGAGTTTTCCGAGTCCAACGAAGCTTCCTGACATTTCCTACCAGTCAGCAAAACTCTGCTTTCACTTACGGTGCCCTTGTGCATGTCTCTGCCTTCCCACTAGTTTCCACCTCTGCTGTGATACCTGTAGGGAAAAACAAATATCCCAGGAGTACAATTATCTTTCACTACAATCAACATATTGCTCTTAACAAAGCGCTAGTAGGTGTTTGTTATTTAAATGATTTACAATCAAGTCTAACGATCTCTCTCCCTTGAATATTGTACTCAAAGGAGCTTTTCATGTGGAAGCTTTTCTGGACATGTAGGTAAAGGACAGGCTGCCACACAGCTGGAAAACACCCAGGACAGTTTGGCAGAGTTATGTGGGTGACCCGATAAAACGGTACACTGGAACACCATCTTGAAAAGTCACATCACAAGATCTCAGAAAACGCAACAACTGAGAAAACAGACACTAGGGGTAACAAGCCCACTATACATAAGCTCACAGTGTGACTGAGAGGCTAAGCACTAGGTCGTGCAAGTCTGGGGTACGCACGGAAAGAGGCTCCAAGCAGTAGCAATGAAGGCAACGTGAACTGTAATGCCACCTACACTGGTGAGCTACTCTGGGGTGTAGGTTTTTGGCAGTCCAAGCTTAGAAAAAGATGGTGAAAAACAGAAACCCCTCATTATTGAACTCTGGGAAGCCTGTCTCATGCTGACCTCCTTTCACGTCCTGTGTGTGCTGTTTGGCCTTTTTTTTTTTCCTTTTCCCTCCAGTGCCTCCTACATAGTGGCCAATTTAATACAAGAATTTGCTCCAACATAAATTGAGGGTCTTATATACAGATATGGATAATTCAGTGTAATGCCAGCAAATTCTCAGGCTTTCTGAATCTCTGTAAAGACAGCTTTGCAGTATTTTAACTGTTCTTTGGTCACAATGAACCAGAATCAGGACTTGCCTGCTCCTGGAGCGAATTCCCAATTCTATTTTGAAAGGCTGACTTACACAAAAGAACATTAAGAGGTCCTGACACAGAAAAGTAGATTTTGAAGCATTTTCTAGCTCACTCAAGACATCAGAAAGCAACAGCATGGTATAAGCATCTACTCAAACTCCAAATTGCAGTCTGCTAATTGCCATCTGCCTTTCATTTTAGAACTCTAGATTTAACATAAAATATCCTGTTGTGGTTACCTGAGGTTGAGGAATTAGGGGGTAGTGTATCCGTACCTAATTCCTTCCTGTTGGAGTTCAGCAGAGGTCCATTCTGTTCCAGAGCCTCCAGGCATGCTGGCCCCATGCCACTGCTGCTCAGTGATCTTAAAAAGATAGCTAAACATAAATCTACTTAAAAACATTAAGTTTAATAACACTTCTTAGTGATTGCAACTATTTTGTCATGCAAGTTATTGCTAACACTGTTAATAAGAACACCTTGTCATCGTGAGTGGAGAGAGAATTCAAGCATCCTTTACAGACTGCCCTCTTTTCACTTCTTTGATGGGTTTTATTAAAGTCCTCCCAACACTGTATAACACTTTCCCCCATTCATATTTCAAACAGAGACAGAGTTACAGAGATAATTTTAAACAACGATCAATTGTTGAACAAAGGACCAGACTGTTGTAAATAGAAAAGCAATTCAGTATAAGATTCGGGGAATTTTATTTAAGAATAAAGCATAACTAGAATATGAAACAAGCATCCAAAGTCAGCGACAGAAGAAACTAAAGTGCTTGCTTTAGAGCAGGTCAGAAGCATTGTAAAGGTGTATGGATACAGAGAATACACTTTTTGATTGTTTTTCCTTTTTTAAAAATGAGAAGCAAGAAAATTTGATGTCTTAAGAGCATACGTTAAATCTTGTTCATTCTACAGTTGGTATCGACATGACACATGTAACTCACTTTCTAAACCACTTTCTAAACCAGGAGACTGCTGTTATGCTGGAAGAACAAAAGCTGAGGTAATTGCTGACTAGAAAACTTGGTTACAGAGTCACTTGACAGCCCAGAAGTTTTCCCGATCCTTAGAATCATCTCGTTTAGGAGGCCACCAATTAAAAGCAAATTTGAGGAAAAAGGGAACAAAACTCAAATCCACATTTCTTTTAATTTTACTCAGAAATATAAAAGTTCTGTAAATTAACAACATTTACAGTACATCACAATAAATATGTCGTATTGTGACATCTAAAAATTCTAATTATTTATCTGAAATGTGTCATATTGAGATAAAAACTTCATCAACATCAACAAAAATACCTGACTCAGTAAAGATAGCCTTAATATATTAACTAGCAAGATGCATATTCCATTATTGCTATTAGATTATGCCTCCGAGTTCCAAAGTCTAAAAACAAAACAAACAACAAAAAAACTCCTTAACTGTTCACACAAAATACAGTTGATTTCTCATCACAGGCACAATCTAACTTAAAAAAAAGAATTTTAACATTTACGAATTAGGAGACTCTCCTATGAGGGGAAAAGATCCAGAAATAGATAGGTCCATTTCAGCGATGATTCTCTAAGCCCCCGGAAAAGCTGCAGCTTGCCCAGAGCTCAGCTGCTGCACGAGCACCTAGTGTCTCTCCCTAGCACTCGAGGCCTGGTGAGAAGGGGCCACTCCTGTTTACTGCAACTCGCCAGCCACCTCCACGCACGCAGACCCGAGACATCTCAGCACAGACTGCGTGCAGATGCCCTGTGTCCTCAACAGCCTAGTCTCACATTATAGTTAAGCAGTGTATTTAATATTTTTGTCAGTAACTGTTCCTACCTATTTACCCAGACTGGACTATGTCTGTGTTTGCAAAATATAAAAACCAGACAGGACAAAATAAGATTTCACATCCAGTTCTAAAATTATGATTAGAGTCCTAACAAGTCACTATATATACAGTATACTGTTTCCTATTCAGTACTTCATTTGGATGGGCCACTTCAAATTAGATTGAACACTCATTTGTTGGTCAACATTACTGGTAAATCAGAATGACAAATCAGTTTATTATCCATAACCTAGATTATGGATCTTTATTTCTATATTTTTAGCATTAGTCGCTTCCCTCCTTCATGGACTGCAAAACAAGTGCCTAACTGCTCTAGGAATACCTTTCATAGCAGAAGTCGTGTGTTTCTGGAGGGAAAGAAGTGTGTCAACCTTTTCATTTGGCCTACCAAATAGGGTATTACTTTCCTCCTCCATATCAGTCTTGCTTCAGATGCACCCCCAAAAGCAAATCAATGAAGGTTAGGTGTGGGCAAGCTTTAAAACTTTGGCAACATATTCTGCAAAAAGGTAAGAAAAGAAAAACAGATAAGGAACTGCTTAAGGCAACCTGACCAAATTAAAGATAAGGCTTTTCAATAACTATTTCCAAGGAAATCCAGTTTTCTTCAGCTTGCAAAGTAACATAATTCAACTAACTTTCTGGCCAGATTTCCATTCATAAGTTTCTTTAAAAAAATATTGACTTTCCTAGAATATAATATTAACTGAATATACAAGGTGAGAGACAAGTGTTGCAGACAAAAGTAAACATAATACACAAGCACACATATGGCCAAGTATTAAATAATATATGGTCACAATAAAGTTTTATCTGTCCTGAGGTATTTCAATATCTTAACACCACAGGTCTGGAATACCGCCGAGAGACTTAGGATATTGTACTATTGGTATGGTGGTTGAAAGAGGCTTTTACTTGGCTCATTCGTTAACACCTTTGAAGGTCACTGCCATGAAGATGGAGCAGCCTAAAGGGAAAGTCTGTTAAACTACAATATCCACCCAACATAATTTAATGCACTCTTCAGAATACTAAGAGCAGAAATAAGAACTGCCCACACAGTAATTGCATGTCAATCCAAGCAAATATTTGGCTGGAATGTACCAGAAGTAGAGGTCCTAAATATTGACATAATTTGTATCGTTTGGGTGGGGAGGGGAGGATGATGAAAGGAAGGAATACGAGGTTTGAAAATCACACATCATTGTCAAGTCACTGAAATAACCTCCTAAAATTTCCTAAGAAAATTTCCTCCTTTTTGTAGCTGAACAGTTTTCCTTTTCTTGTGCCCACTGTATTGGCTAATCCTCAAAGAAAAAGTGTTTGCCCATTTCCAATGTCAACATTTACACCTATTACTTCTATTGTATTATTCTAAGCAAAACAGAAGACTCTTCCCCTTAGAGAGCACATTTTAGATGTATTTTAAAAGAAAAAAAAAAAAGAAACACTGCCAAAACTGTTGAAGTAAATCACATGTGTGCTTATTTAGGCTCACCTGCAGAGTTACAAGTAATTGTGTTCAGCTTTGTTTAAATAATATAATAACTGAAGAGTTAAAAACACAAGGTCACTTAACCCTCATCCTGGTTGATTTATTTTTCATTAAAATTGTGATATTTTACTAAGCCATAACAACTCTGAACATATTAGCAAAGTGTCTCTGGCACAAATGGTTTTCAGAAGAAAAGCTGGTCTTCCCAACAGCTTAATCCTCTGCTTTATCTTAAAGTGCAGAAACTGTGGGAAAGGATAACGAGACTTTCGGTCCATCACTGTGGAACAACTTCCCTTAGAGAAGCTAAGGCTGCATGTATGCGGACGTGCAATCTGTTCTCAAAATCATAGCCAGTAAATTCTTCCTGAAATGCAAAAAAGCATGAAACTATTAGCCTCCTTCATCTTCAGATGCAAAGATAATTTTTACAAGCTGAAGTTATGAATCTACAAAACTGAAGACCAGAGACCTGGAGAATACAAGTTAATATTAATACTCCTGCATCACCCACAGCAACAGAATCTTTAGATATTTTAATTCCTCTCTTCACTAAGTAGTGATCACTCTATTTCCACCTCGCTGTTCAGATCCCATTTAGTTGAATGATACAGGGAAAGTTCTGTACCATCAAGAGCTCTAGAGAAGTGCAACATGCCCAAGCCAAGGCCAGTGGCAACATATATGAGGTGGAATCATAGAATCACAGAATGGTTGAGGTTGGAAGGGACCTCTAGGGGTCACCTAGTCCAATCCCCCCGCACACACAAGGTCGCCTAGAGCGTGTGAGAGTTTGCAATCAATTTTGGTTTTAAAAGATTCGGCACAGTTCTAATACCTCAGAGGTTTATTAAGTGCGGCTCCGTACCACACCTCACCTACAACAGGCACAGACACCACTACTACCATCTGGTCACATCCGCATATCTGATAAGTAATGTTATAGATTATGTACAACAGACACCAACACTATTATAACCTATGTTAAACATCTCTAAAATGCCTTTCTTGCCCAAAAATGTGATTGGAAGTGTCTCGGCTTTTACCTTAGCTTGGAGAAGTAAGGTTTTGCCTCTTGGCACAGTCTGAAAATAAAAAAGAGAGAGAAACACTGCATTAAAAACACATCACAAATATCACAGAAAGTATCCTAAGGATACGGCCTAGTCAGTCTGAAATAACACCTCTATTTTGAAATCCAGGTACTGAGCACACAAAAATCTCTCACATTCCAAGACTAGAAACACTAATGAGACGAGGCTCACTGCATATTTCTAAGGCATCTACTGAAAAGGAGAAAATGAAGCTTCACACAGAGGCTGTTCATGACAACAGCGAGCTGCAGCAATGCACAGAAATGCCAACAAGGCTACAAGTAAATAACTGATCAAAAGAGTTTTCATTCTTAACCACAGTCAGGCATTTACAAAACTTGCAAAACAAGAGTTATTTCTAAGCATTACAGTTGTTTCAGAAGGCTCAGTTTCAAACTCTTAAGTTATCCATATTTGCAAATTAATACTTATTACTGAAAAGCTCTTATTAAACAGTATACTTTAAATCTTGCAAATATTTTCTGCATCTACCTGACAAACGATATAGAAAAATATGAAGTTTTCTCATTGAGTTATATCTGAAAATGAAATTATTTATCTCAGTTACACTTCATTCACAGGGTCTAAAACATCTACAGAAAGAGTCTGTATACAGTAAGCTTGTCCTTGATATAACTATTTTAAAATATTATAGAACTTCATGAAAACAAAGTTAAAAATAACAAAGATATCAATTAGATACATGTTTGATCAAACATATCACGAGTCACTTAAATACTGTAAATTTAATAAAAATGTGCTTTTTATGCTAGCATGCATATTTGCATCTGTATCTTTCACTCTGTGTCTTTAATATGCTTGGGGCCACTTTATTAAGTATGATTTTTAAAATCTTAAAAATTCTTTTATTTTTAAACATTGTACAGCTCTCAAGAATGACCTGCATGGTATCTCAACTAGTGAGCTGGATCATCTACAGAAAAAAAGAAAGAAAAAGGAAAAAAAAAGCACAACCTGCCCAAAACCACACCACAGACACCCGCCACACCCCGAGCTTTTGATGCTCTCAGCCATCACTCCTGATTCACATCAGGCAGCTTCCCCTTCCCCAGAGCCCATGCGCCACGAGAGGGAGCGCTTCCCACTTCCAGCTCCAGGCGCTACCCTGGTTTCTGAATTGCAGCCATGAGCAAAGACTCTCACAGGATTCCCCTGAGGACACCTGTGTGTGGCAAGGGAGCAGCAAGGTTTCTTCCCAAGTTACCAAAACCCTCCTATTTCACCACCATCCTCCCCTCCTATTTAGCAGCAGTCCCAACTGCTGTAAACAGGACAGTTTTCAGAGATACAGCAAATTCAAACATGAACATTAACAAAAAGAGCAGCAGGAGCCACACTGTCCTCAGACCTTCCCACCAGATTTCAAGGCCTTCCTCTAAGTCATACAGCATGAAGGCTTTCAAAAAAGAATCATTATTCTTAAAAGCATTTTCTCTAGCTTTATCCTGTGTTACAATAGCCAGTTCTTTGAAACTGCTTCCTTTCCTTGCCATTTAAAGGGAAAGGTTTAGCTTAGGTCAGATTTGACACTGTAACACAACTGAGAACAGGAGATGTTGTAAGCCCAAATACTTTAGCAACTGCGTAGAGTGGGGCTACAACAAAAAAAACAAACGAAAAAGACATTTCCCATTATCCTGGAACTGCTTCCCCAAACTCAATGTGTGATTCAAGAAGCAGTAAGTAAAATGGTGTGAACTCCAAGTAGCAGCCCCTACACATTTGAGAAGTGAAACAGCAAAATGCTACTACAGTTCAGGACTGGTTTGAGTCCCCCAAAAGGCAGAGTGTGGGCAAAGACAATAAAAACCCAATAGAGGCAGCAACCAAGGCAACTGAGAGCCTGGAAGTCAGATGTTATTTTTCCTTATCAATCCCCACCCAACTTTAAGAGCTTAAAGTTCATTATACAATTACCTCTGGATTGTCTAGTAGAAGACAGCCCAGTTCATAGCAAGCATATGGCTGAACGTATAAGTTGTTTTGACGGCACAGTTCATCTTTAGCAGCTCGCTGAAAAAACTGTAAAAAACCAAAATTTACAATAACACATTAAAACAGACTGGTTGATCACTTAAAAGTCCAGAAGCGTCTTTCAACATCAAGCGCTACAAATTAGCCTAAAGCTAAAATATATCAGTTTCCAGTGATGGAGATCTTTAAGCAATGGACCCAGAGGCTCCCACAGACAAGAGCATATCAAGGCAAAATTAGATCGCTTGAATTTTTACCAAGCATCATACTGATTGTTCCAAGAGATTTTTTTCTAACTTTAAATTGATGTTACAGTTCCTTGTAATATCCAACATCTTTTTTTTCAGAGACAGATTAACCGGGATTATTTAAAATATGTTTGAGAGTGCCATATCAACAGATTTAAAGTCAGCCCTAGGTCCCTCGACTATGTGAACTCAAATAATAAAGAAAAGAGCTGCACCTACAGATCAAACTCTGGAGCAACAGCAAAAGCATCCTTTGATATATGCTAGCAATCAATCCTCTCAGTGTCTTAATAGCTCTGGATCAGGCCAACTTATGCCTTCAAAAGGTAATTCTCCGAGTTGTTTTTAAAAGCTCAGTTTTCTTCCTTGGACAACCAAACTTAGCCGAGCTCAAGAACTTCTCCATTTTCCTTCCCAGCTCTCCCATAACTCTTACTACTACAAGCCACTTTAGCTGTGATGTTTGTACAACATTAGCCCTTTACTGTTACAACACAGAAATCTACTGAGTGAGGCCAGCGTGGAAGATGTGAAGAGCAAACGCCTTGCTACCCTGGAATCTGCACAGCAGAATGATCAATAGCACTGAGATATAATGGTTTACATAACACTTCTACTCAACAATATTTACAGAAGAACTAATAAAATAGGATTCTTGGGGAAATTTATCATTTAAAAAAAACTTACCTGAACAGCATCTTGAAAATTTCCCAAGCATTTGTGTATGGCACCAAGAAGCAGATTCCTCAAACCAACAGCAGATGAATCATCAACATCCTGACAAGCTTAATAACAAAAAAATAAAATAACAACAAAGAACCAGGATCGATTGAAATTCCTCCTTACACAAGAAGTGTGGCCTACAATCACCTCTAGTCCAATGACCAAAATTTAACAGGAAAAAAGAGCTCCTAAGAAAGTTAGTGACATCATACAAAACACAATAATTTGGTTTCTTTAAATACAACCTCTTTTGTAGGAATCTCATGAAGTAAGTCCACCAGTCATGAGGAGGAAGCCTTGAAAGATCCAGGAGAAGGAAAAGGTCAGAAAAAAATCAATTCTTTTTGGTGTTATAGGTGACTGGGCTGCCCCAGATATCAGAGTCAAAATATGCAGGTCAAATTAAGAAGTGTCCAGTATAAAAAAAGAAAAAACAGCACACAACCAACTGAACCATAGAGCTGTTTTGTTCTGAACCAAAGCCAAATGCCAGACCAAAGTCTGTCCCAGATCTAAAATGCCAGGTGAGGCTATTTAGGCATCACCCCTGCCAATGCTGACAAGAGGACAGGGCTATTAGCCAGGGTGTGGAGCCTTGGGCAGACAGAGCCATGGCTGAGCACTGCTCCCTGCCTGGGAGGAGCTCGGCCTGGTGCACAGAACAACCTGCTCCTGCTGAATCAGGCTCCGGCTCGTTCAGGCTCTTTGGCTCCAGCTCTGCTGGACTGAGGCTCGTTCCGTGGGAAGCACTTGTACTCACCTGCACTAGGTTTTCCAGGGACACCCTAGCCTGCATCACTTCTGATCCCTACCAAGAGGTGCTGAACAGCCAATGCCTGGGAGCCGCACAGCTGCTTCAACGTCACCCTCAGCCTAATCTAATTAATCCTGCCCCATTCAAATCGGCACTACATTCAAAACAGGGTTAATCCACAACCCAAATAAACCACCTATAAACCAAATAAACCAACTGACAGTTGACTGCATTAACTATTTGAATATTACATAACGCTGTCAAATCTTTCACTTCTATGACAAGCCCCAAGTTACTTGGCATTTTACTAACAAAAGGCATAGCATCTGGAGATAATTAATTCCTGCAATTCAGAGTTGTAGTTTTCAGTTTTTCAGTTATCTTCTAGTCCCAAAGAAAAGCTTTGGAAAAAAAAAAAAACAAACCTCAGAGTATATCCCAATTGTTCAAGGAAAGGAGGAGAGAAAAAAAAAAAACACCCAACCATAATCTCACACTTTTTGAGATACATATCTCAGGAGCTGCAATAAGATTCTCATGGTGCAGAACACCCTCAAACACAACCAATGCAGATCTTCTAGCTGAGGGCAGTGCCTGACAGGAGGCACACTTGATTTTTCACTACCAATATTGTTATCTATTTCACATAAAAATGGGCACTACAGCTGGAAGCTGGTAAAAAAAGATCTCAACTGTTTCTGAGTGTGTGGGATGTAAGTACATACTCTTTGCTACTGCTAAAGCAGACTGCTCTGAAGCCAAGAGACAAGCAGAGAAAAAGCATCCTGAAATCTATTTTTAATCAAAGTAAATCTAATTTTAAAGCCGTCACCACTACCTTCCAGGACTAGAAAAACAAGTTAAATGAATGAACACTCTTTAATTAAAAAAAAAGCCATAGCAGTCTTAATGCCAGACTTCAAGACCAAGCAGTTTTCTAGTCTAAGTAGCATGTACAATCCCCAGAATTTCATAACATAAATAATGAAGTATTTCAGTGGCAGATATTTTCAGAGGGTTATTTTCTAAAGGAGCAGGGAATAACGTGGAGCTGTTTGCAGACTGCAAACAAGACTGATCACTGGAAATAAGGGTAGTAAAAATGATAAGCACCTTGCAACCATAACCTTCTTTTGACAGATCTCATCCAAAGATTCTGGAGACAGAGGCAGGCCCCAAGTGTCCTTTTCACCATTAAGGCAGTCACAGCGACCAACAAAAGCCCTTATCATTTCATAAGAGACCTTGACAGATGCATTTCTGCTAAATTACATATACCATTTATCTTTACTGGTTCTATTGTTATTGTGTAGCTAGATTTAAATGAGTTTTCTTTAGTGACTCTGAAAAATGGCTACCAAAAATGGCAAAATAAAGTTTTAAGCAAAGTCTTACTACAATCAGGTTTCCCTTTGCTACGCAGCCCATTTTATGCATGCAGATAGGCTTAAATATTCATGCTACTGCAATCAACTGGTCTGCACAACAGAAGGAAAAAAAGTCTAAATTTCACCCAAAAAAACCAACAAAAACACAACAGAACACAACCAAAACCAAGGAACTGTATCATACCTTGGCTCATATGTTGTAGATTGGAGAGGGAACAGTTTGGAAGGGCTTTCCATAAGTATAACACTTCGATGGATGCCAAGACACAGAGCTCTTTTGTTGGCATTTGTTTTCTAAACCTATCTGCCTGCAAAGTAGGGAGGAAGAAAGCGGAAGATCCGTCATCTGTCCCTTTGCAAGGAATAAAATACTAACAGCATATCACAAATAATAATTCTAACTTTTCCAGGAAAGCATCCAAAATTTCATAAAAGTAAAGACAGTGGAAATTTAGCTTAAAGATTTCAAGACTAAAAAGCAAAATCTTTCAATTGATTCAAATGTTCACATATTTCACAATCTCAAATACGTAAGAGCTGGATACGCACGCTTAGCAGCACCTGCAAGATCAACAGTTGCTATTCCCTAGACAACTCTTAGCTCTCAAAAATATTAAGGCTTTAAAAAAGACAACAAGATAAAAATGAGTAATAAATGCAAACCTAGAAGGAAAAATTCTGAAATGTATTTTTACCTATGAAAAGTACTTAGGTTAAATTGAAAAGCACGCAGCTTTTCACACATTCTTTGTTTGTTCCTTAAAACACACAGCACTATTGTTTTTCCACCTGAATCTAATTCTGCAGAAGCAGTATAGAAGAAAACAGTTTGTACAAAAATAAATGGTGGTGGAAAATACAACGCAATTGCCAAGCATAATTACTGTATTAAAACAACTCAGCCTTGGCTAAATCAAACCTTTTTCACTGAAAATTGTTCAATTTGATTGTTTTTTCTTTTGAAAAGCTTCTGCACTTCCTTGAAGACATTCTGAGCACCATGGACATCACCAGTGGCTCCTTGACACACTGTAACAACACCGCGCAGAAAAAACAAACAAACAAAAAGCAACTTTAATAGTGTTGGGACATAAACAGGAAAAATGAAGCTTAGCTTTCATACTACAGGGAAAAACAACAGTGACCCTCTGAAAGAGCTGGACAGGGAACTTGCTGAAAGTTCAAATCCCTCCTCTTTCATCACCCTTTGTGAGCAGTAACAAACCCATCAATATTTTATTTCCTATCCATTAAAGACTAATACAGCCCAATCTCTAGGGATTTATTATTTGTTGACAGTATGTTAAGATAGTTTGGCAGTAGGTCATATAACAGCCATAGCAATGGAGACTGTGTGCACGTTTTATATAGACAAAATTATGCAAGTAACTTCTGACCCAGAGCTCAACAGGAAGGAAGCAATGTGGGAAGCACCATGGGAAGCACTGTGTGCACAGGAAGCTTCCCCCAAATAAAACAAACTGTGTAGAAGCATTACACACAACTGTAATTATCACTTATCCAACCCCTTGAAATTACTAACCTGCTGTCAAATAAGCATAGTAGCATTGGGACCACCTGGATTCATTTTTAAGCCTTTCGAAAGATTCAAATGCGTCTTTGAAATTCATCTCTATCATACTGCACCAGCCTAAAAATGAGACCAACTCAAAGTCAGGAGAGAGCACACACAGTAATTCAAGTCTGGTGTAAACATTACCAAAACATAAGATTTGTTATGAGAGCTGGAGCTAGTTTAACCACTATGCAAATAGCTTGAAAAGTTAAAAACAATAAAAGCATAATCAATCACAAATACATTGAAAGTCTGGTTTAAATTTACTAGAATACGCTGAATTGTAGATGCCATGCAAGACAAAATGTATTTCAGATCAACAAGGTGATTCTGACATCGAAAATGTTTCATAAAATATTTTGTAGAATGATTAAATTTTCAACAAAACTACACTCTCCTTTATTTCCATCTACCTGTGACAAGATTCCTTCACTACAGACATTTAAAAGCAGAGCATTATCTCTATGCTCAGTGCTTATAAGCAAATCAAGATCATTTACTGGAAAGAATATGCCAGTATTTGTTCATTTTTGCCAATACTGTAAGGAAATTAAAAGAAATCCTGCACACTGTGAAGCTTCTTAGACTTACTCATTTTTAAGCAAGGAAATGCCAATTCCACAGATGAACCTATTTCATCACTCATTTTAAATAGTCTTGTAAAGAGGAGTAGTTTGTCCTCAGTTCCACAATCTACTACATGATTTTGCATCAACTACTAGGAGAAAATTGTTTAAAAATTATGAAATTGTCAAATACTACCCACCTCCAAACAAGACAACAGGATTATTAATGCAATTCAACCAATTAAGACAACAGCTAGTCTTTTAAAGCTTCTTTTAAATTCTAATTAAGATAAGCTCGCATATTAGCTGCTAGCCAAAACTCAAAAGTGAATTACTTACGACATAAAGATTACCAATTTACCTATTTCATACAAGCAGACATGTTGAATCTCCCTTTGGTCTGTCGCAAGTTCCAAAGCAGTATGAAATGAGGTCAAGGCACTATTGATTTGACACTAACAAAGGGGAAAGAAGAGGAAAAAAAAAAGTCAGATTTCTTAAATCAAATTCAAATTATCCAACAGACTTAAGAATACACTGCTTTCTGCTAACAGACAAGTGTTATAAAAGTGATTATATAGGGGGAAAAAAAAAGTCACACAGCTGGCAGCCTTTAGCTTAATTATATGGAAGATGCACAACATCCTACTGAGAAGCCCCTGAGTTCAGGTCAGATTCTAGATTGTCTGAACACCACACTATAGAGATAGCAGCTTGAAGGGGAAGCAATAATATTTACTTACATATCAGCTCCATGTTACAACTCCAACAGCTTCCCTTCCAGGTCTGTTCACTTTTGAATTGAAGTATGAGCAAATTGTGACAAAGCAATAAACTGATCTTCTGAGACCTGACTCTTTTCAGTGGTGGGCAGGGAGGTTTGGACTAAATGATCACCAAAGGCTCCTTCCAACCTCAACCATTCTGTAATTCTTTGATTTCCAGTTTTCACAGACAAAACAGGATCTTATGAGACCTCTCTGTAACCATCTGCAGCTTGAGGCCTTATGCAAATCAACATTTAGTTAATTTATATAAATATATGTATCCCAAAAGGGCCTACAGTTCCATTAACAGTATTTCTATATTTATTCTCACAAGCATTTTATATATGCAATCATATAAAATCTTTAAACACTTGCCAGCTAAGCAAGTGACAGAAACCCATGAACAAGCACAGCTGTCACCTATGCAAGCACAAATTTATCGTGAAAATCCTGCAAAAGCCTCTGACTTGTATCCTTAAAGCCACACAAAAAGGCTTTTCTTAAGTCTGGCTGAGAGCTCTAGAGCAATTTTGTTTGATTTCCTTCTTTGTCTCACCAGAGAACACCGTTTAAGCTCTTAAGAAGCTATCACACAATAAATCACATGTGTTGCATCAAGACGGTGCAACTGCCAAAGGAAACCATAGCAATAATCACATAAATACTGTACATTTAGAAAAGTGAGTGATGACTAGCCTAAGGTGCCCGAGCAGTATACAGCTCTTTGCTTTGCAGCAGCACCTTCTATCCACCATTAATAAAAATGCCACCACTGTATCGTTTCCTGGAAAATAACTCGCACGAGCCTGGTTTTACGCAAGTTTCATGTAAGCACCAAGATCAAGTTCTAAGCTGTTAAAAAAAAAAAAAAATCAATAAAATCACATTTGAAATGCTCAAGAAAAATGAAAAACAAGTCTTAACACTTGTTCCTCACACTCTGACCTCTTCAAAAGTTTTGCTTATCAAGCTCAGTAGATGTTTTAGAATCATTCATTGATAATTAAAGTATAAATCATCCCCAGGGACTGTGATAATGTGCTGGAATATGAATTTCTACTTGGTGTTAATCCTTAAAATAAATGCATTACTAACTACATAAGGTTTCAGAGAATAAAGTGAAGGGATTATAAATGGCCAAGAATTGCCAAATACAGTTTTTTAGAAACCTCTACAGTTTGCAAATTTACATTTATAATTCCTTCAACTGTCAGCACTCATGCCTTTCTCCGACATTACACAGAGACAAAAAAAAATCTATAAATCCACGAAACATGTAATATAAGGGACTACATAGAGAGGATTATTAAATCTGAAATCAAAAAACGCAATGTTATGGTTCTTACATTAGCAACAACAACAGTAAAAAAAAAAAGTCTCCTGAATCAACATTCAGAGCTGTTCTGAAACCGAAAGACAATCCCTTATTCTTAAGCAGCACTATAAATCTGTGAAGCTTCAGACCTATGCTCAGAATTAAGGAGAAACAAAACAAAAAGTATGTAGAAGGGGACGGTTTTCATTGAAAGGACACTACATAAAAATTAAGTCCTTCAGAGTTCTTTATTTTATAGATTTATTTTATATGTGTATTTTCAAGTACACTTGCATTCATTATGCATAGCGATTGCTAAAGAACCTGAACTTTTCCACAAGAACTTCTGTAATGTTCAGCTAAATGGGATACATGTATGACTGAACTTTAATGGCTTTAAACATTCCCAGTGAGCAAAGACCAATCCTTCCCAGGTCGTGATAGTTGGCTTGTGACAGGATAAGTCTCTAGAGGCATCACTGCAACAGCATGCTCCCAAGAAGGTTCATATCAGAACCTTAAAATACTTTCAGTAATAAAAATAACTTAGCCGCACAAAGACACTGTCAAAATCTGATCTGCCACAGAAGGTAATTTGGAAAAGTTGCCCTGATGTCCTGTTACTGTCTCCATCAAAATATTAGGTTGCTTTCAAATGAGTATTGGCTGCAAAACCACGCAGAGAGTGTCACTATCAAGTTATGAATTAGTGCTTGCAATTACAATATTGAGAAGGGTTTCAACATACTGTTTCTGTGGGGTTTTTTTTGTTGTTGTTAATGTAAATGTTCTATAAATATTCTGATCTGACAAAAGCAGCAGCTAGAAGTGCAGTTGTCACCATTTCAGATTATCACATTTTCAGACAAAAAAATCTCAGTGAAAAAAATAGAAAACACAAAAGTGCTGCAGTTATTGAAGAATAGCACTATGCAACAGTATTCAAAACAAATTCAGGGAATGTGCTCTGCTCAGGTCAGAGCACACTACAGCAACAGAAGAAATCTTGCTTGACCTCTTAAAAGCAAAAGCAATTACTCAAGGAAATTACTGAAGATCATTAGCTGTATAATGCATAAAATGACGGGGGGGAAGATACATGTTATGCACTCAACTGATTGAATATTCAGATTTTAGCTTCAGAAGCAAAACTGAAATAGCTATTTATACCACAAGAAAATCTTAAGTGACCAAAAGCACTTCCTTTCAGCACAGAGCTGCAAGTATATCAAGTGGCAGAAAAAGAATTTCAAAGTGTTATTAATTGAGAGACAAGTAATGGAAGAGCTGATTTGGCACATGAAACTTGAAACTAGGAAGACGTTAATCCTTTCTTCTTATTTATCCTTCTGTGTATCGAAATCCTTAGGCACTATTTGCAAAGTTTGTTCACATCAGCAAAACATAAAATACCAAGGAAAAAAATATCAATCAGACGGATGAAAACATACAGTACCTCTAATCGCTGTATCCTTCCCTTAAAGAACATGAACAGAGAAGAATTTGGATAATCAGATTCTTTTTTTGCAAGAATCTCTTTTGCCTCCTTCAATCCTGCCTTGTTATCACTGCCATCAAGAGCAAAAAAGGGACGAACAACTGTGTGGTACCACAACAAAGCTAATCTACAAGAAACAGAAGAATAAAGATTATAGCTCATAAGGACAGGTTTAACAGGTTTATGCTTTAAACAGACAAGTTTTACAGTCGCTCTGCAAAACAAAGCAGGTATGAGTCTTTTCTTTTATATTATTGTAATACATTAATGTATTCCTAAACTGCACCTGAGCACACAATTCAATGCACATTGCCCAAAGTTCAACCCAGCTCACAGCATCAATTCACCAGATAAATCCAGTATTTAAAAGTCTAATTTTTTTTAAAAAAAAGGAACTGCCGTTAAACCTTAAAAATTAATTATTCATGAAAAAATAAAGGACTATTGACATACAACATCCATGTAAAACCTCTGATGTTCAGATCAGAAATACATCCGATGTTCAGAATGGCAGACATCTCACTCCTACAATTAAGAGCAAAACTAAAATGTCCAAGGCTGTCTAAAGCAGGGAAGATCCCAAAATAACAGCATTCCCGTTTCCCCAAAAGGGCAAGGAAGGATATCAGCAGGCACATTTAATCTTAAGCCTGTTTAACCAATCCAGAATCTGATTTTTCTCTTCACACAGAGGAGATGTTAACTCCTCCATAGTCCATGTTTCAGAAGTGGCACTGCAAATATCCATAATAAATGTATTAATTTGTGGAGAGCAGAATAATAAACAGCCTTCATAAATGGGTTTAAATTAAGTCTGGCTTACCCTTCACTCAATAAAAGGACCAGAATGCAGTATGAAAGCTTGGGAAAAAGAGTACACAAAGAACGCTCCTCTAAAAAGATCAAAAAGACTGTGTAAGGGAACACTCCAGTATTCTTAGATACCAAAATCAAAAATAAACTGAAAAAGATCATTGGATGATAATAAGGAGAAATGACTAAGTGACGTCAATGACTCCCATGAGATTCTTCTCAATGAAAGGCTATACTATTTAATAACTTACAGGTACATTTATTGAGCCCTCATGGGGTGCTCTTATTTAGTCTACTGGCAATATAAATTACTAGAGACAATACAATAGCAGGTACTGAGGAATATAGCACAACTCTCACACAATCTAAAAGATATCTCAATAACTAATTACAGTACTATAGATTTTGTACACTATCAACTGTTGAATTTAATAAACCATGGCACATTGAATAAAAAATTACACGTTTATTTTACCTGCTACTGTTTTCTTTAAAACAGCATGACTTTTTTGGTTCTGATTTTTCCCATCCACTTACTTTCAGTACTAAGTTATCTACTAAAGCATTTCAATATAGCTACTCACGTAGCTAAAGGGGCCTTCATGTCCTTACTTTCACTTGCATACATCAGTGAGGAAAGCCCCTGTAGGCGGTCTCCAGGAAAACCCAGCAGGTTGATGATTTTGAGCAGGTTTGGGGGCACCATGGATATGCAAAGATGAAAAAGTCCATATCCAAAGCTAACAGCACCTTTCAGTCTGTTTAGCGAATCCTCCGTTACACCTTCTGCAGCAATATGATTATCATTTGCAGCATCAGAAGTCAAGGGGTCCTGAGTTGTTTTCTTCTGATAAATTTCCTGAAGTGTATTAATGTCCATATAGCACTTATTGTAAATTTTCCAGGCTTTTCGGAGGATCCACCCACCTTTTATGTATGCTAAAGATCAACGGGGGAAAAAAAAAAAAGTCCGAACACGTCAAGGACATGTTTCAGAAGTGTAACATAGTATTGCACAAAGCCTAGGATATTCTCATTTGCACACAATTAACCACTGCTATAAAGAAATTTGCAACAATAGCTACTTCTCTCCTACTGGGCATCACAAGTTTTTCAACCATGTAAACAAGTATGCAGCACAAAGCTACTTCCCTTCTCCTGCATTGCAATAGGATTGCCATGAAGGAATAGAGAAACCAAAGCAACTTAGGGCTCAATTCAACTCTACTACAGAGCGAGGATGGAATGACTTCTGACAAATAAAGAGAAACAAAAATGAATGCTACTTTTAAGCCAAAATGTTGTTAAAAGAATGTGGATGGGGAAAGTTACTAAAAATAACTGTTCCTTTGAGGTAGACAGTAAGATCTTCCACAGTTAATCTGAGTAAAAAAAAAAAAAGATACTGAATACAATGTTTCATATTAAAAATAAATAAATGAGGCAGAGGCAAAATAAAGAACACATGAATTTGAGATCTTTAGCATGTTCAGACACTTAACTGCCTCAATTTCAAATGCAAACTAGGTATGAAAATTTCCATAAAAATCTGAGTTTGAACATCTTAAGTTGGTTTAAGCAAGAACTATGTTTACAAAAGGAATGTACAAAAAGTACATTACAAATGGCAAGAAGGTTGACATAAAAAAGCATGACCCAAACGATGATTTTTCTGTATATGCAGCAGTCAGCTTGGTTACAGCATCTCTTTGGACAAGCATGAAAATTATAATCAGAGAGTAAGTGAGGAATACGATTGTACAAATTAACTGTAAATGTAGACAACAGCTTTTTGTGCAAGAACCTTGACAGTCAGGAACTGTAGTAATAAAGCAGTTAAAAAGGTGAAAAATAAAAAAGACTAACAAGTGTGGATATTAGCAACATTCTTCTAATCAGATCACCAATCCAGATCAGTGTCATAACCAGAACAAGAATTAGAAAACAGACACATGCGCTGTGCTAAAAATAAACAAACTCCTACAAAAACTACAAAAATTGTATTCTCAGTTGTGGCAGAAGGGTTAAACTTGCTGCCAACATGAGCTACAGCTATTTAAAAAATTAATAGCAAATGCAGCAGAGCATTCAGCTACCAGTTGTAATAAAAAATGCAAACCCCTGCTATGATTCAGCTTTAGTACAAAGCTAACGTTACTTAAATTTGCAGCAATTAGGTCACTTTTCAGCTCCACAAAGTATTTTAGAGTTTTGTGGTTCACCACAAGATTAATGCTCAAACAACCACATAAGCAATGCAACAGACAAATAATAAGCAAAAATAGCAGATTTTTTTAATCCTACAACGATCATGATAAAGCTATAGTTCTACATCCAGGAGAGTGGAGAATGAAATGTAGCATGTGTTTAATGCACCCTATGCTGCTAAAAAAATCCTATAAGAAAGCAGTTTGTGTGCTGTCACATGCTTCTTGCCAAAGTGTCACAGGAAGAAAAAGAATAAAAAACAATCTACCCATCCTCTTCTCAGCAAAATTTGCCTCTGAAGAACTCAGTTATTTGAAATGACACTCATTTCAATGATCTGGTTGCTATTTCTGTAAGGAAATGTGATCATAAAAACAAGATGTTTATACAGATTCAGAAAGGCAAGATGGTCAGAAAATTTACTAAAATAACAGACCCAACAGTTCAGCAAAATGGTGCCACAATGGCTTCAACTAACAGTCACAGAGGAGGCCTTCAACCTCTTGGAAATCTTAACTAAAGATTTTAGGGATGTTTTTAGTGGAGAAAACCAGACATGCTGCACATTCTGCAGTACTCCGCTAACCACTTTAACTCTCTGAACAGCAGAGAGAAAAAGAGGACAGACACCATGCTCCGTAGCTGCTTTGAAAAGTGTAATGCAGCAGCAGAACATGTACTGAAATGTTGAAAGAGAAGAGGAAGAGGAAAAAACAAACAACTGAATGAAAATCCAGAGCCGAGAAAAAGTAAACCCCACCTGCTTATATACTGATACAGCAAACAAAAACACTCCCTGAGTGTTTGCTAATTAGAACCAAGTGCATTCCTTATGTCTTCCAAGGCTGCATAACACAGAGAAAGAATTAGGCTTTTGAAAGTATTATATTCATGATAATCCGCGTGTTACTTCCCTGATCCTTCGAGCTGATAAAAGAGATTTTCACTGACAATCTGCTCTGTCTGCGACCTCTCAGTCTTTGTTAATACTAGCATTGCTTGGGAACATGCTTCTGTAGTAGCTGACCTTGACTACTTTTTAGACGAACTCATGGCTGAAGGAACACTTCTAGATTATGCAAGAGAAGCAGTAACACAAAATAAACTGAAAAAAACAGCTCTGCAGCTGAGACAAGGTGGTTTGTTTTCCACAAATCACCGTTAACCTCTTCGGCATGCAAGGCCACACCGAGATGACCAGAGAACAGGAATGGATTCAGCTCATCTACCTTCAACATATCTCCACCCAGGAGATGTGTTGCCACCAACATTCTACTTAGAAGGCACCAGGCTTCAGCTGTTGATACCTTTTTTTCATCTTGCAGGCCATGTGAGGTACTGATGCTACCCATCTTTGTACCCACTCCTACAGTGCCTCTCTGAGAACATGAAAACAATTCTAACCTAAGAAGAACCAGATGAATATGCTTATCGGCATGCAAAAAGTGGAAATTTGGCATGCTGTGGTTTGTAGCAATCCACTTCACTTTATGATTCTTTTGTGCATGCAGAGGTAGAAAAACACTGCTGCAAGCACAAGGATCTTGGAAAACCTATCCCTTGTTTCAAACGGAAATGAGTTTTTTCTTATAAAAGAATCCTCTTTACTGATGTTAACAGTCATTGTGCTGCTTTACTACCAAGCTTTACTACACAAACATCATGCAAAAACAATAAACATTAAAGCCACAGCACACCTGACAATTCCTGTTTTACAAATGACAGCACAGCCAAGTAGACTTGACAGTCAGCTACAATTATTTGTCTTTGTAGTCGATCAATCATAGATACAGTGGATTTTCGTCCATCGACCTGTATGAAATGCACAAACAGAGCAGAGGGAAGTTATTTTAACATGAAACTGAAATACTTTGTGCAACATTTAATACAGATTAATTACTATTTTTTTCCATTGTGACTGCTGGTATCTTTAATTTGCACTTAATATTGCTTTGACCTAAAGTGGGTGAAAAATTTGAAAATATTAAAGGTTCTCTGATAGCACCTCAAGCAACTGCCTATTTCCTAGGCACAGAAACCTTACATATGTGCTATCAGCTTGCTTTGTTTTATTTTTAAGATTCTGCAAACACTCTGAACATATTTAAACATCATATAGTTATTAATATATTCATCAAATATGAAGCAAATATGTTAGGAGGAACACAAGAAGACCATATGGCAAGTGGCAGGAAAAACATAACGCCTCTTAAGAGCATGCAATTAAGTATGCCATGTCATTACATGTATGTTCAGCACTTTCTATCAAATATGCTAAATATCAAGGAGAAACATTTCATTTTTCTCCTGTAATGCTACTGGGCCACACTGGAAAAAACACTCAGCATTTTCATGCCACTACTGTTTTGACTATTTCCTTGTCTGCATCCATTATTCTGCATTGATTATTTAGAAAGAAATTCTAAAAGAGGAAGAAAAATTCCCTAGGAATTTGCCCTGCACATAGCACAACGCAGTCTCAAGACTACTGAACACTACTACAGCATATATAAATGAAAATGACCCTAATTAGCCATATTAAAACTTTTCTGAAACTTTTAATTAATTCTTATTAATTCTAATAGATCACTAATTTGTGATAAGTATTAGCAGTATCAAACAATTTACTGCTTTAGAAGAATTGCCTGCATCTATCTGACCATAGACAGAATATGTAGTTCAGAAATTTAAGCAAAATGTTCTACTTGGAGTCAGTTTCTAATCAGGACTGTTCTGCACATATCAAAAATCAACTTGTCAAAACACCAAGGGGGCAGAAAGAAGATTTTCCAAAATATTTTTTCCAAGTTCCATATTTCACAAATAATGATCTTACGTTCTTTTTAATTTTATTTTTGATCGTTTCAATAACTCCAGCTTCTTCACTCTCACAAAGTTTTTCTGTAGCCTTTAAGTCATCACATGCCAGTTGCATTTTCTCTTCTTCAAATGTCATCATGGCATTCTTCAAAAAGAAAAAAAAAATTGAATGAAAAAATCATAAACACAAACCTCTTATTCCTACAAAAGCTACAAGAAAGCAGTTTTCATATAAATTTGGCAATAAAATTGCTACTACTTATTTTTAATCACATTTTAATACACACATACACAGCAGTACACATACTTTTACAAGGAAAAACAAAAATAGAGATTTAAGAACGCCTTTCCAAAATATCAGACTGAAATAAGAGCATATGAACTAAGTTCCATCCTCTGCTCTTAACATAACATGCAAACTGAATTGTCATTTTATATTAAAAAAATATATATATATCCTTTTGTGAATACAAGGCATGATTTGCACCCGTACAGATTGTTTTTATTTAATACTTCTTCATAGGTAACAGGCCTGCAAAAGCAGGAACAATTAACTACTAGTGCACTGGAAGAAACAGCATGTGGAATTCCCACACGCATTTGAAGAAAGAAAAGGCACGAGGCACACAAACCACTGCCGCTGTCTTTGGAAGAGCAGCTGAGCAGAGGTTACTCACGCACATTCGTGAAAACAGATTAACTATAAAAGATATATACCCTCCGCATCTACTCACCAAAAAACTTACAAAACTGGCTCCAAAACTCATTAACGGACTATGGTTTCTGTCAAAAGAACAAAATGCAGTTAACTATATTAGCACGTAACACCAATATTACATTACTTGATTTTGAATCATGATTATACACTTGCAAATAAACCCTCTTTTTTAATACCTTTTTACAAAATTACTGTATCAATCTGCAAAATATAATGGAAAGTGGAAGCCAAAAGCATCATCATTTTTACTAGGATCTGAATATACCTTTACAAAACAATAGAGTTTTCAAGCATAAAGCAGTAGATATTTCAAGAGAAAAATATTGTAAACAGAATATACTTAGTGCAGGATCAAAAAAAAAATTAAAACTGCAGGATTTCAAAATCTACTCCTTCTACTCTAGTGTCAAAATTCTGACCTACCAGACAAATGTTAATCAATTCCATCAAAAGATTCCCAGCCCCACTGAATTGAAGTTAACATATCCAAAAATCATTTTAAAAAAATGGAAATATGAAATTCTACTCTTACAGTTTAAATATGTTTCACCTTTTATGATTGCAGATTTCCAAAAGGGTGAAATTCTCTTAGGCTTGTTGGACCAAAAATGTAAGCAGCCAAAATTGTGGAAATACATGCGACAAGTTTCAAGCTTTGAGGCTACTGCAGGCACACAGACCATCAAGCTGTAGTCAAGTCAGACACAACACACTAAAAAAAAGCTGTTTTCAGGATTTCACTGTGTCTTCTGTTCTGCTTTAGGAAACCACTGACTCACAGTTTACATTATAGGAGTAAAACTGGTGCAGAAGATTCTTTTCCAAATGCAGTTATTAGTATCCTATCCACTTTCTCCCTTTGTGATCTAGCATGTCCACACAATAAGAGAAGAAAGGAACAAGAATAAAAAGAAGAAAGAGTACATTAAAAAAGGTAAATTAGACCAGAAAAATCTTTCCCTTATCTACACTGCTCTTTTATAAATATATATATACATATATATATATTTATGAAGCTTATTTTTTTCATCGTTGTTTCCAAAGAAAAATAAGTTAACTCATCTGCTTTGCTGGAAGGCATATTTAAAAGAAAAATTGTCAGGAGGAGCTTCTGCTGTTTGGCACCTGGACCATTCTCTACTAAGAGCTGCGTCATAAAGATAGGTAGAAACCTTCCACACAAGCCTCTTTTTGCTTAAAACAGATGTCAAAGTAGTCCTTATTTAGCATCAATGTTTCAGACTGAAATCCATTCAGAAGAGAATTTCTCTGAGTTCAACAATGGGGGAAGATTGTTTTTCCAAACGAATTATAAGTAATCAACCACAACAATCTTCAAATAAATCAGAACCAAAAAAGTACAGGACACAAGAAATATCTAATAAAGTTCGCACTTTTCAGTACAAGTCTTTAGAATATACTTTGAATGTTAAGTTTCTATCCACAATAAAAAAAAATTTCAGTAGCAGATCTAGATCTAAAGAGGTTATTTTAATGTCATGATTTTAAATTTGAGTATCTGAACACTCATAAAAATTATCTATAAAACAGACACGAAAAAACATCACTTGTTAAAACTCTGTACAATAGGTTCCAAGATTTTGGAGTATTTTAAGTATGTGCATTAACAAGTCAAATATGCTTAGCAACATACAGATTTTGCTCAAAGAGGAGTAAGCATCCAGACATTCCTTATGGCTTGGCAAGACAGATACCAGTTTTACCAGCAAAACTGAATTTGCATTTAAGAACAAGTAGTAAAAATGGTGCATATGAAAGTATTTTAGATTCTAGGACTTTTTTACCCCACTTTCTGTCTATTAATAAAAAGATTCTTCTATAACAGAAACAGGTAAGCTTGTAAAGCTCCAAAAAGTGAAACATACAGAGGTAAAGTGATTCTCTGCCTGTGGGAATAGTATTTTCCAGTAACTTGAATAACTGTCATACCTGGGAAACCTCTAAAAAGAAATAACTAAGAATGAAATAATCTTGCATTTAACAGCTCAACCTATTCATTAATTTGGACATGGCAGTCAAGCATCAATTTACAGAATGTGTTTTTCTTTCTTTTCTGAAATTAAAGCCTGTTCTTTAGAGCATACTTTTATGTGTGAAGGTACCAATATTTAAACAAACATATTGAAAGCCTGTAGATTTCTTTTTGCTGCTATTTTAATATTTTGTTAAAGACAGATGGCTAGTTACAGTTGGGTCAATTGCTTTTCCAGCTCCTAAAAGATAAAGAATCTTTCACTGCTTGCAATAAACATTTACCTAAGCATAAACACTGATAAGTTTTTTCCACAAATATTTATCTTGTTTAAGCCATTTGCCAAAATGGTTTCTCTATTTGCATTTTGATACCCCCTCCTTGACTGCCTTTGCAATTCGTCTCCTGTCACAGACAAAAAACCAAAACCCCAGATCCTTGAGAGCCACATCGCTCTACACTGGGGTAATCACCAGATATAATACACCAGGTGAGATGTTACAGATTGCCTGAACATTAAAAAGGACTTCCTATAAAAAGCCTTCTCATTAAGCACATACGGACTGCTTTGTCACCGTGAAGCAACAAAACACCATGTTCAATGTTATCTGGGAAATGCTTTTATTGAGATCATCAAGTCTGGCAATAAAAACGCAAAACCTTTGCTCCCTCAGCACTTTTGGATGAATTAAGGCATGCATCTACCATATTCCGTCCAGTGACTAGGTAGGAGCTATAGCTTGATGAAAAAAATCATTTCTTAATGTCATTTCAGCATTTAAGTATTTTAAACATCAATTGCATTTATTGCTCAAGTTTTGTGGATAATATATAAAATGATAAATTCTTTAATAGCTCAGTGTTAGCTTCCCAAGAGCTGTAAAGAAGTTTGCAATGACACAGCAGAGACTTCATCAGCAACACCACAGCATGACTAATGCTGAAAGCAAGTTTCTGAACACCACACTTCCATGATGCACCCCTCAGCTCAAGCTCATTATCAGTGTTTGCTGAAATGACTGTCAGCATCAGACATGATTCCGCATCTTCTGCCAGAATTAAAGCAGTTAAGATATCTACCTATCTATGCAGGCAGCACTTGATGTATCACTAGCAGGGAAACAGTGGTCACATTGATGCTGGCAGGACTTAGGTTACTGAGCACAAATGAACCTTGGGACACTGCAACTTTCCAAGTTGTCTGCACCACTTCAAAGCAATAGTCTCTAAAAAGGATTTTAAAATGTTTAATTAGCTCAAAGAAAAAGAAAAGCTTAGCACCAAGGCCAGAAAAGTCCTAAACTGGCACCACTGAATTACACTCTAACAAATCTATTCTAACATTTAATCATGAGGCTTGTACCATCAATTTGTTTAACTATGAATGAGGTGCTAACAAGCATTACAAACAACTTAAAATCAGCTAGACCTTAAAAATATTAAACCCCCAACTGCCACTAACACTATCTGTGTTAGCATCTGGGTGCTAAGCCCAGACCTGGATGTTCAGGACTAGCACCTTGTTTCTGAAGGCTTTTGGCTTGCATCCACTTTCTCAACCACATAAGTATTTTGTGCCCATTTCAGCTATTGAAGGGCCGTGAAACTACATGCATTGTAAGAATTCTGCAGATAATGATCAAATGATCAAGGGGGTTTCAGATTTGCTGTCATCTTTCTGGTATAAAACATTGGTACTACGCCCATATTTAGGCCTCTGTCCACTCAAATAAATTTGGTGAATACTGACAATTACAGATCCAAAAGTTTCCTTTGTTCTAAAAAGGTATCAGTACTACAATATCAACCATCTTTCTTTACTCCATCTGTCACCATACTCAGACAATTACGCTTACAACATCTGCTCCATTGAGCTTTCTACAGCTTTCTAAAGGCAGGCAAGGGAAGAGAGATGGGCACAGATCCTGGATGCACCTGTTCAGTAAGTATTTCACAGACTCCGCTCAAGAATACATTTTTAACACTGAATTAAAAATCAGTAGCATTAAAATATGGCCATTACAGAAATGCAGAAATACCTTTGAGCATGGTTTTCTACATGCATTGTCCTCTCCAGATATATTTTGCAAAATGATTTGCATTTTCTCCAGTAAATTGGTAGACACCAGATATTTTAATTTAAAAAAAAAGTGTTCTATTAATATGAATTCTAAATGATATCACAATAAAATTTGGTACAATTTATCTAGAAAATGAAATTATTTTCATGCATGATGATAACATCCACGAGTCTTAAACTTTGGTTTAATAAACCTACGGTAACACAGTCTTACTTTAATTATTAAGAAACAGAAATGAAGCACATCAGAAAAAAAATTCAATTATTTCTCCTTTTTCCTTTCTCCATTTTCATGATAATATTTTGCTTCAAAAAAAACATAAGCTTCAAAAACTACTACAGGCTACCTCAGATTTATTAAAGTAGTGTAATTAACCCATCTCCCCCACCCTATTTTCTAGGCGCTGTCACTTTAGCAACATTCCAGTCATCATGTAGATCATGATGCTCAAATTGAAACAAAAACAGTTATTTTCCTCCAAAGTGGGAGAGTAAAACATAATGAAAATTAAGAGCTTGCTCAAGTTCACAGATAAACATAGAAGCAGATACCACGTATTTTAGAACAAATAGAAACACATATTTAATGTGTTAAGGGATTTATTGTGAACATATAAAAATATTTTCATCATTATTCAATAGATTGTTCAAAAACACATTCTAAGCATGCTTTCTGAGGATAAAAATATAAGGCAGCTCTGTACTACTACACATTTCACCCAATACTGATGTGCAAAATACCTAATACAATATAAACATATTCAAAAATCACAGTGTTAAGATACATTTTAATGAAAAAGTTAAAAGGTCAGAGGTGGCTTATAGGCTATAACTAGCTCAAATTTGTTTTGACTGTTGAATAAATTCTAAACATATACCACTATCACTACGAATATCCAACCATTAAAAACAAAACATATAGTTCTATGGCTCTTTTTACTTCATTTTGTTTTGCTCTTCCCTAAATTACAAGGAGATTGTTTAGCTGTAACTCCAGGTTGTTAAGTTTAGATGCAGAAGATAAAAACAGTGGGAATTAACAAAAAAAAAATGGAAAGCATTTCGAACTGCAGCTGTACTATGAAAAGTACTTACAGAGCTGGGATGTAACTGAATTATGGTCTAGCCCCTGATCTGTACTAACTGCCCAAGTGCACCCCCTTAAAATCCACAGCAACTAAAAATTTGATCTAAATTTTTCTCCAGCATAGGCTCAACTATCCTGACTGAAATTAGGGCAGGACAAACTATAGCAGTATAACTGACATCATATAGCTTATTGACACCTCTAAGCCCCAAAGTACAGTAAAAAGTATACCCGCACCATCACAAAAGCTTAATTTTTCGTCTTAAGTGTCCTTTGCCAAGCTCCATAAATGAGATTTTGTAATAAGGATTAGACTGCCCATTCATGGGCCACAGGCTACCTGCTGGTCTTAATGTCCATCTTATATTCCTAATACTTTCATCTGCTACCTCACCTTATACTTGAATTGTAAGTATTTTATACCACAGGCACCATTTTTGCTCTGGAATGGTTCAAGCACTCACCAAAATGGGTTTCCTGTCCCATCACTGAAGTTTGTAAGGTATTAAGTACAGTAATATGGTATGCTTGGTACAATAGTATGATAGTACACATGATAAATAAGTATACTTGTATATGATGCACTTTCTGCTTGCTCTAGTTTGCTGTTTTTCTCCACATTCTCCTCTCCCAAAGTAGATCACAGGGCATGTTTTATACACTGACTCTATTCTTTAGCCTTTACAATTTTTTTGTCTTAGAATCATGTCTTCTCGGCATCTCCTTATTTTCTTCTTCAGAGATGAGCTTATTATATACATCTCACTGCTCCACCTTGCATCATTTCTCCCTATTTGCATAAAACTAAAAATTTTAATTAAGTCTTCTAAGGAGTCATTCATGCAAAGAGTCAAACATTTCCCTGTCAGGAAATGGAAGGGCTGCTGGATTCCTTAAAAAATATAAATCCCCTTTTTACTTGGATGCTTTATATTGTCAGTCAATATCCAGGTAATTTTTTTTTTTTAATTATATTTGGCACTATTTCACATCTTCCTATTCAGAGGAAGTTTCTAACCATTTTGATTTGCAAATGATGTTAAAAGTGAAGAATCAGCAAAGAAAAAAAAAAAAACACTACTCTTTTGACAGTTTCTTCTTTTCCTAATTAAATTTTCAGGTGCACAAGTAGTTCAAAAGTCCATGAAGCTAGAAAGAAAAGACAGCACACACTAACTCCTCAGCTTTTTCAGTAGTGTCAGAGCAGTCCACCACCTCACAGGCTGATTCTGGGTCCTCTTTCCAATACCTACATTCTAGGCACATAGAATTTCTCTCACAGTTTGCAAAGGTACTCAAAATTTAAACCAGTCAAAATTAAGATAATTTTAGTTTTGTTTAAATAGAACAGAAGGATTGGCATCGGTGAACTTGGAGCATGAATTAAATTCTGTAGTGACCTGATGAAACTAAAAACAAAAGACAGCAGCAAGGTCTGTTAAAAATTTATGAACTTATTTTATCAGTGTGTGTTTGACTCAGGTGCAGAAGGTTGTCACTACAAATACATTGAGTATCCAGACTTCTTCAAAAAAAACAAAACTCTGGCAGATACTGATTCTATTGCAGTTGACTTTTCAGATCCTGATGAAAATCTGCATTTGACATTAGACTAAAACAAAACAAGGCAGAAGTCTCACCTGACAAAACACAAGCTGGTTTGCAGCAACAGCTAACACAGTTCCGATCACTTGCACGACCTGAGACATTCAATGGCCTTCCTGAGCTTTTGAATGGATACATGTGAGTTCTAAACCATACACAAAAGTCACCTCTGTCCAGCACAGACACAATGGCTCTACAGCCAACCAGTTCCAAGTACCACCACTCTTCAAAAGCATGACTGTACTGTTGTGGTCATATCAGTAAAAAAAAAAAAAGGAAAAAAAAAAGTTGCAATTTCTATCCTAGTTTCCTCAAGAAACGAATTGGAACCACTCTGCAGACTGTTTTTTGAGCTCCTAAGTCAGTCTTTTGGAAGATGTGGAATGTAGACCAGCAAAGAGAAGCTGATGCAACCTACTTTGGAATGACAGCTGTCATTAGGCTCATCAAATTGTTCATTTTCCCAGAAAGACAGCAGAATAGATCTGAATTTAGCTTTTCACAAAATAGCTCAAGGTGTCATATGAAAAAGAAAACAAAAAATAAATGAAATAAGTAATAAAAAACAGAAATGGGTTTCTAAGGAGCAAATTTAACATCCTAAATGAAATGACTAATCAAACTTTAGTTGTGATGCATAACTGAGTTTCCAAATGACCTTTAGAGTCTTAAAGGGTTTCTGTAAGAAAATGATCCTTTGTTCCTCCCTTCATTTCCAAGAATCATTTGATGACTATTAAACCTCTGAAGCAGACCTAAACTACCTGCCCAGGCAGCAGTCTATAATTAACACTTTCTATAATAGAGGTCACACTTCAAGCACACACAAACAGAAACATATTCATTCAAGATTATTTGCAAAAAAAAAGCATTTGACAGTGTTTCTTAAGTCCTTTTGGGGAAGGACACATACCAGGCAAGTATTAAACAGAAAACTACCTGGAGGAAGTGGAATAAGCAGGGGAGGAAGAGGGAATTGAACTTGCCACACATATCTCTGAAGTCCTAATTAGATACAGTTAAACTAACTACAGTTAAACTACAGTTAAACTTAACTATATCTTCTACAGGCGATTTTAAACATACAGCTACCATGCAATTCAAAAGTATAACAGCTGTCAGCAAGAGGAACCTTTTAGTGACTTAAGGAGGGCCTAGACAGACTTTTGCATTTTAAGGAAAAACAAAACTGCCTACCCTAAGACAATGATTACCAATCTGTGCCTTGTAAAACCACTCAATCCAATGAAGGAATTCAGAGCCACTACTCACAGACGGTATTTGAAGACCAACATTAAATACTGCACTGAACATAAAGATACCTCTGGATTAAAAAATAAAAATGAACAAGAACAGACACCAGGAAAAACAGATTGATGTGAAGGTTAGATATGAGAACAAAAATAAAAATAATAATAATAAAAAAATTGAGCTGCAAACCTTCTAAATACCCAGGACAATTTGCAGAAGATATCACTATTCATACCGTTTATACTTGAGAGGATTAAACTGCATTTGGAAAATAGGAATCTTGGCAATTCCCAGCATTCCTATACACTATAGGATCACCTATCACTGAAACACAAGCATCGCGGACGAACACGGAGACTTCACAGCAGCGAGAGAACGCAGTGCCATAACACAACCAGCGGGGGAGGGAAGGAAACCACAGCAAACGTTCCTTAAAGCAGCACTTCAAGAATAAATAGGTTACGTCCTCCCTTCCTCCGGTACCCAGAGCTACGGACGGCTCCCCCGGGCGGAGGCACCGACACGAGGGTGCAGGAGCACGGCGAGCGCAGCCGGGACCTCGCTCTTCCCACCGCCTCAGCAGAGGCGCGGCGCTGCCTAGCCCAGGATCGCCGCACACAGCAGCACGGTTACTTACACAGCATCCCAGCACAGCAAGAAAGCCGGAGCACGATTTTAATTGCCACCCTCCCGCTCTACCTCCAAACGCCCTATTTGTTCCAGGCTTCCCCGCTCCGCGCGCACGCCGCTGGCAAAGCCCCGTGCCGGAGCCGGCGAGCTGCTCCGCAGCCGCGCACACAACAGCACCATGAATTATTTAGCGCAGAGGCGCAACGGCGGCGGCTCCGCTCGCGGGCAGGGCCCCGGCGCCCCCCACAAGCAGCCACGAGGCAAAGCGGCCGTTACCGGCGGCCGAGCAACGGCCAGCTCCGCCCTCCGCGCGCCCCGCGGCCTCCCGAGCGGCGGGGGCGGGCGCCTACCGGTACTTCTTGAAGAGCTGGTCGGACTCGCGGAAGCCGTTGTTGAGCAGCATGTTGATGCCGGCCAGCGCCAGCTCCGCGTCCTCCACGGGCAGCGGCGCCTCGCCGTCCTCCCGCCGCGCCGCCGGCTGCTCCGAGCCGGCCATGGCGCCCACGGAGCCGCCGGCACCACCAGCCGCCGCGCCCGGCTCTGCCCCGCCGCGCAGGGAGGGAGGGAGGCGACAGCCCCCGCGCTGCCCGCCCGCTGCCGCCCGCCTGCGCCCGCGCTGCCCCGGCCGCGCCGGCGCCCGCCCCGCGCCGCCGCCGCCTCCCTGCGCAGGGCGCACGCGCGCACCGCCCGCGCGCATGCGTGGGGCCGGGGGCGCGCGCGCCTCGCGCCGGGCGGCCGGCGGAGCGGCGGCCGTTGGGGCGGGGGACTGAGCGCGAGCGCGGTGGAGGGGCGCTATGGAGGGGACGGGGCAGCTCTTCCCGTCGCCGTGGGGAAGGATGGGGTTTGCTGCGGGCTCTCCCTGCCCGTCAGCGTTGGGAACGGACCGCGGCGGAGGAGGAGGAGGAGGAGGAGGATGGCGGTTTCCTCCACCTGCCCTGTGCGCCCCCCGCCCAGCCCGGGCCGGGCCCGCTGTCTGCAGGCAGCAGCGCTCAGGGGAGCGGGGTGGTTTATGGCCACCCTCTCATTCCCCTTGCCTTGTTTCCTCTCCCAGCCTTTAAAGTTTCCCCCCTGCCCCCGGCCATTTCCCGTGCTGCCTCCCGCCACTGCCGTGGTTGGGTGGTGGGAGCCTTTTTGCCTTTTGTTTATTTTTTTGATGAACTTGGTCAGATTTCTTCAGGGGTGATGTTGGTAGCTGGGACTGCAGCAGCCCGGCCTTCAGTGCAAAGCCATAAAAAGGTACTGATGCCTGCAATGCAGCTTTCCCCGTGCAGGGCTTTCGGGATTATTTTTTTTTTTTTTTTCAGTTTTTACAGTGGGTTCAGTCAGTGGTGGAGTCAGGTAGCAGAGACCGACGTGTTCTGTGTCACCTCAGAGCTGCGCCATGGCCGAGTCTGTCCAGCCCCATGTGGAGCAGTCACAGGAATTTCCCCCTGCCCCTCGGCACATCCGCAGCCAGCAGCACCACCAAGTTGCCTGTGAAGCGGGCTGCAGAATCAGCTGGTCAGGTAAAGCCTAATCATGCTGCCCAAAAGGAGAGATAGCTATGTCCATACCCACATCCAACCCGAAACAGCCTGTGCACTCATGACGTTGCTTCCCTTTGCTGGGAGATGCTTTTCTTTCTGACCTACAGTTGAGGTAAAGGCAGAGGCTGCTACTTACAATGTGATCTTGCTCCCTGCTAGGGCACAGCTACAGCTGCCCTACTGGAAATTAAGAAATCGGGCTACTTTCTCCCCTCACAGCATGCCAAACCACACTCGACTTAATCCCTATTCCCTGTCAAGAAAATCCTCTGTCCTGCAGTGAATCCGGTAGCAATATTCCTGCGTGTGCTATAGGGGAACATCCACCAGCGCCTAAGGAAACATGCTGTGCCTGATCCCTCTTGAGAGGGCCCCTCTCGAAAGGCAAGGCGGGCCTAACACAGGAGCCCCTGGAGATCTGCCGGCCAGGAAATCGGCCCCTGCGCCTCCTCCCGTGCTGAGCAGCACTGGGTGCTCGCAGAGGAGCTTGCGGTGGGCGTCTGTGGAGCAGCGTGGTGGCCTACGAAATCTGGGAGCCTCCAAGAGCTCGGAGGAGGAGCGTGAGCAGGAGTGTGAGTGCTCTCCCCAACAGCAGGTGATCGGGGAAATTCAGGCTGCAGATGCTCTGGGAGCCAGGCTGAAAGGAAGGGGCAAGTTGCAGTATCGCTGCCCTTATTGCCTGTTTCAGCTGAGGGCAAGACGTTATGTGGTAGTGCTATATAAAAAAATTAGGAAATTGCCTCTCATTGGGAATTCTGGTGGAGCCGCTGGTTTTATGCTTTGTCACATGGAAACAATTCGATCACAAAGCAGGGAACCTGGGAGAGGTTCCCTAAGAGGAGAGAGAGAGGAAAGGGTCGCTCCTACCTCCCAGCACTGTTCCTGAGCAGCAGCAAAGAGCCAAGTCCTTTGTGAAACACCTATTCTTCCAAGGCCAGGCCCTATTTCTTGATCTCAGTATTTGAATAATCTGTGTAGTTGGGCTCTGTGTCCTCTCCAGTTTTTGGCCCTGCATTAGGAGCTAGAAATCTCTGATTTTTTTCTTGCCAGAACCCAGTTAGTCCAAAAATTTTTGAGAGCTTGCACTGAGAAGCCTTTCTCTGTTAGCAATGTTTTTATAACCATCCAGTAGCCAGCTATGCATTTTGAAACTCAAGACATGAGTAGCTAAATCAGCACTCCGGGAACATGACTGTAAGTCTATAGAAAGATTTATCAGACTAAAACTGCATTTCAGTGGCTGAAGGAGAAAAGCAACACATTTAAACACCAGTATAGAAGCCATGTGACATCTGCAGCTTGGTTTTAACAGCTTAGCAGCAGCAATTTTATAGTGCCTATAATGTTAGGAACGTTCAACCCCTTTGTGTAGAGCAGCTCTGAAATCGGCAGGCTCTGAGTTTTGCCTCCTGCCACGTCAGGGCAGACAGGGCTTGTGAAGGATTAGACTTGGTCTGATTCATATGCAGGATGTAGTGCTGCTGGTTCAGGTCACCGAACGGGCCAGGGTGACGGGGAAACCCGAGTGAACAGCGCAGCGGGCTAATACAGCAAGGAAATACTTTCCAGTGCACTAATGCCCTGAATATATACATATTTATTTATTTAACTCCTGATCACATGGTCATCAGCTTGATAGGTGCCCACTAGAACTGCTGCCACAGTTCAGGATAGCCTATGCCCTCAAGCACTCAGTTGCTCTCTCCTTTGATGCGCTTTCCATGTTTTTACCCTGTGTTTGTATTTCTGATGGGGAAGTCCTGCAAGCCCTTGTATTCATAGACTGGCTCCAGAGTTAAAAAGCTTGCTTCATCTTTTTTTTTTCTCTCTGACAAACTAACTGTATTTTAGCCATACTATAAACTCCATGATTTACAGTGTTCAAAACACTGTAGTCACAGCACATAAATTATTAAATAACAGCATTATTGATTTGCTTGAAGCATTAGAGAGGAAAGAGTTAAAAGCAAGAAAAGGCCCCTATTTTCTCCCTTGAGTGTCACTTCTTTACAATCTAGATTAGGTCCCAGTTGTCCCAGAGCCATTCTCTACTGTGTCAGGATGAGACAACCTAAACCCTTGCTTTTGTCTCCCAAGTGCCCCTAAATCTGATTTCCCTGGGTTTCCTTTTACTTGCTTTATTCTAAAAGTCTACCTGTGTCCTGGAAAACCTCAGTGAGCCTGGTATGATTCATGCTTCTTAACATGGAGATGAAATTTCAGCAGTGGATTTAGAATATTAGAGTATCAGCAATTGAGTTAGAGTTGGTCTCATTTGAATAGAGAGAAGTAAAATCCTTCAGAACTGAATTAGCTTTTTTACTTTTTTCCCCCTCTATGTTGCTGAAATCATGACTGTATATGTATGAAGTTTAGAGAATTTTGAAAATTAGTTAAGATCATAAAGACATCTCCCACGCTTTTTCAACCTTGGACACAAGGCTGCGGAATCAGCGCCTGTTATGTGAAATTCCTCTTGGGGATTTGCCACCCCAGCTAAGTAACAGATGCGGCCTCACTGCTGATCACGAGGAGTTGAGCACCCTGCCCACAGCTGTCTGCTCCGGAGAGCTCTGAGAGCCCTTACCTGTCTATGCCCACAGCGCCTAGCGAACATGCCCATGGGAGTATTTTCCCCTTCTGAGTGTCCTGTGCTTTGCAAGGATAAAACGACTCTGCTCACAAGCACGTTTCTCAGGAGGCACTGCGCTTTGGAGGCAGCGGTCGCTCGTTGTTGGGCTTCGCATCTCATGTGGCAGCACCGGGGCTCACGGCAGCACCGCCCCTTGTGCCTCCTGCCTTAAACGTGCATGAACTCTGTGTCTGGTGCTGTCCTGCATGCCTCGCTCCACTCAGCGCCGCAGTGAGGCCGGCTGCACCACCGAGCCCGTCTTCAGCACCGGCTCTGCATGCACTCCTGGTGGGATGCATTCCCATCTTAGAGGCCAAGCCCAGCCCAAGGACATGCACAAGGAATGATCACCGTGCTCTGCCAGCAGAGAAGAGCTCAGCATGGGTATCCTGCATGGCTTCATGTGTCTTTTCTGTCGAGCCATCCCAAGAAGCCCAAAATTGAGGCCTTTGACCCTTTCACTGTTCTTAGCCAAGACTTCTTCTCATGGCCCTGTTTTTTCTTGTGCCTGTTGTATTTGGTAACAACTCTTGTCTTTGTCTCTCTACAACTGCCTGAAAGAAGGCTGTAGTGAGGCAGTCTCTTCTTGGGAGTAGCTACTGATAGGGTAAGAAGAAACAATCTCAAGTTGCATCAGAGGAGGTTCAGGTTGGACATTAGGAACAATTTCTCCACGGAAGGAGTGGTGAAGCCTTGGAACAGGCTGCCCAGGGAAGCAGCAGAGTCCTCATCCCTGGCACTGCTCAAGAACCGTATGGATGAGGCACTTAGGGGACAGGGTTTAGCAGGCCTGGTGGTGACGGGCTTACAGCTGGACTTGATGATCTTCAAGGTCTTTTCCAAGCATAATGACTCCATGATTCTATGTTTGCCGCTCTGGATCCACTATTTAATCATTCCTATAATTGTATAAATCCATGTGCAGTCACACAGAGCTATTTTTAGTGAAGCATATGAAGGTGTGTAATTTTTGCTATTTAATCTCTGCTAAATGGCAGAGCATTTTATTGTTCTTTTTTTCAGGATTTGCTATTGGCCAAACATATGCACCCAATTTCAGAGCAAACAAAGCGATACACAAGTACTAAACACTAACAGCTGCTCTGTTCAGGCAGCAGCCACATGCTGGCCTGCTTCATGGAAATTAATTGGGAGAACTTCCACACAAAGTAATCATCCTATTTGTATTTTTAGAAGCCAATTTAAACTGTTTTACTTCCAGAGGGATGGCTTCATAGAGCTCAGGTCTACTGTTGGTTATAAAAATGCCTTCTTAACCAAACTGTATTGCCGGAAAGCATGTAATGCAAAGAACCAAGTGATTGCTACGAATCACCTAGCTGTGGTCCAGCCCTTACTAGGGAGTCACATCAAAGCTCATCCGGGTCATTCCAGACAAGTCCTCAGCTTTTAGAAAAAAATAACCCAGTTGCTTTGACATTGTACAAACAGGCCATGACTTTTAAAACTCTTTTCCTTCCGGCTGACCCTCTCTGGAGCTTCTCTCAAATCTTCCTGCATTTTTCATTTGGGCATAGAGCCATTCCACTGCCTAGATGCATTTGTGAGTATTTGGTCTTAAGTAACATCATATATTTGCCAGGTTACTGAAGATGGCCCTTTTAAGCTTCCCGTGGAAAATGAGGGGTCAGCAGAGCTGTAGGTTATCAGGTGAACGTTTTAGCCCTAGTAATCACAAACTTTATTAGTGCTCCCCTCATACTTGTATTTTGAAATAGTCAAAAAATCCACGCTGAACATATTTTTCAATGATTGAAATGTAATAATTATTATTTAGCTAAGGCTTATCTTCCTTCTACCAGTTCAGCAATGAATATTTTCTCACAGGTGCCAAGCAGCTTAATGCAGTCTGCATAGAGATTATTTAAAGATTACTTGTCAGCAGCATTCATACTTTCCTTCTGACGTTTGCAACTTCTGGCATTAAATGTGCTTTATATTTAGCATTTTAATGTTTTTCACTCACTTGTTCCTCAGTCCTTCACTACGAAGATAGAATGGTCTCTGTTGAGCTACAGAGGTTGCATTTGGGCCATGTTTGCTTCATGTTTGCTTTTCAGTTTTGAACCCGTGCTCCTTGCACCTTCATTTGTTGCCTTGGCTCAGAGCAGGAGATAGGTCGCTACCAGCTGGGGTGCTGAGAAGGGCAGCAGCGAGTCTTCCTGCCGCGAGACGCGGCGACGCACGCGGGAGCCACTTCCCGTGCCCGGCCGAGGACGGAGGAGAGGCTGGGAGAGGCCTGCGAAGCTGGCGAGCCCCTCCTTGGCTGTCAGCTCTGCTGACTTTTGGTTCCCCAGTCCCCGGTTATCTCCGTGCCCTGCGTGTTGAGGGTTCGTTCCTGCCTCCCGGCACATGGTGCCCTGTGCTGCATACAGCCCTTCACTGGGGCTTGTGCACACGTGCCCGGCAAGGACCTCGAGGGGAAGCAGCGCTGGCTGCAGCATCTGCCAGGAGGCAGAAAAAGCCTAAAACCGTGTGGAGAGGCAGGGCTCCCCCCGGCACCGCGTCCATGGCCCGGGGTGCCGGCTTTGCGTCTCGGGCGCGCGTGCTGCGCTCCGTACGCTCCTGCGGCGCGCTCAGGAAAGCAGCCGGCTGTGCCTGTAATTCGGAAAAGTGGGAGGAACGTCATCAGCTGTGTGTGTGCGAAGGGGAGGTGAAGGGACGACCTTCTCTCCGTGCGTGTTCCAGCAGCGCTGCTTGTGCGTGTGCTGTTGTCGAGCAGGAGCAGCCAGTAGAGCCAGTCAGGCTTGGATCATTTTGCCCTAATTCGTTGTTCTGTCATCATAAGTATTTGAGTAGACAGTTCATGTAACATTCTTTACATTTTTTTTATAACTATAAAGCACATATAAAGCCAAAATATCTCAGTCACTTGATGAGATTATTTTTCCTTATCCAACAGTTAATTTAAAAGATAATTTAGGAAAGCTGATGGTACTGGAAGCTGATGCTTGTCCAAGTAGACGCTAGCAGTTCCACAATGAGATTAAGCAAAGACAGGAGTCTGTGCGTTATCTCCTGGGGGTCAATGAAATAATGAGCAGCTTACAGCTGACCCGGCTTCCACTTCTCTAAAACAAAAATGCAGTTTCTCTCCTTGCTTTCCATCAGGGCCTTTAATAATCCTTTCACTTGCCTGTTTTTGAAGGGGTCACAAGCACACATGCATTTACACAAGCAGATCTTCTGGTTTTATAGGCCTATCTGTCGGGGTTCAGTCTACATTTCAGGTAGAAATCTCATCTCAGGTTCTTGAGCTTCAAATCATATAAAGCGCAGCAAGAAAACAGGTCACGTGTTATTTTCCATGATGCAAGGGAGAAAGAAGAAATACCTGAGCCCACCAATCTGTCAGGCTCATCTCAAAAGCGGTGGCTTCAGGAGAGCTTTCCCCCAGCGGTAGCACCACGACACTGAAAAACGAGCTGGAGAAAGAGAGCTGGTAAATCTGGTGTCACGGGCCGGAGCACCAAGTCAGCACCACAGTGAAGGCTGGCGCGGGGAGCTGCTGGCAGGAGTGACGAGGACACGTGTTTGTCATGACGCACTCACCATGGGAGGTGGGAAGGGCTTCCCCTCAGCTCGCTGCTCTCCAGCCCCACTGACCCCAGGCTCAGGGTGTCCCCGTAGGCTCTCACATCATCCTAGGGACCAGCGCATTGCCCAGCCACGTCCATCCTCAGGGAATCGGCTCCGTGAGAGCCTTGCTGCGAGGCCTGCACGGATGGGCGAGCTTTCCTGGAAACACAAAGCCATGGCTCCCCGTTCAGTTTACTTAAAACCAAGCTGGCCCGCGTGTTTTGAACTTCGTGAGGAGCTCAAATGCAAAATAACAGGTTGGCCTCTCTGAATAGTACAAGGCTGCAACACTTCTGTGTGGATGTGGCAGACACAAATGTGCGGGGCTGCCGCTGGGGCCCTGGTATTCCCTTTCTTCATGGCAAGCAAAGCAAACAGAAGGGAAAACAGGGCCCTGCCCTGGACCGGCCTCCCGTTTTGCTCTGGTTTCTCTGAATTTGGGAGCTCACAGGTGGAGCCTGTGGTCAGAGGGTGGGAGATGTGGACTTGCAGCCTGGGCTCCTGCTCCCTGCAGCAGCTCCCAAGGCAAAAGCTCCCACGCTGGTTCCTCTCATGCAGAAACATCCCCCAGCAGTGGGACATTTCTCCTGCTCCTTGGCCACTCTTAAGGCTTCTGCTTATCTATGTTCCTTCTTTAGCCACAAAATCCCTTTTTTCTTTCTATCCATCCCTCTAGGTGTCTGCTCCCTGTGCAATTTTGTGCTGATAAAAGAATGTTGCATTTTGTCACAGGAAGCAAAGCAAAAATCTTTATTTTAATGCTTTACAGCAAAGAGATTTTTCATAAGAAGAGCTGTATTTTGTGCTCAATAGGGTACAAGGGCACGACCAGCTGCTTTCCTCCACAACGCAGCTCTGAAGAGGCATCAATGGAGCAATGTTGATTTGTGCTGATCACCCACCTGGCCTTTATTCTCTTTGATGGCATTGCAGTGTCTCTTTGGAAGATTAACCTATTTGCTGCTTTTTAATTAGATAATGATGATGACTATCGGTGGTTTTGCGGTGTCTGTTTTGAATTATATTTGCCCTGAGTACACCCACCATGCCAGGTCGCTTTATCTCCCACGGTCAGCGTAGTACACACAGGTTCAGTGGTCGCACGTCCTCCTGCGTGACGCGGAAGCGGGACGCTTTGCTCCTCAGCGTGGCAGCACAAGGTACAGGAATCCCAGGTATTTGCAGCTCGCCCGTGCACGGTCTGGGTTTGTTCTTCCATGCACTTGCCCTTTGCAGGCACTCAGGCTGCTCACCACTCGTACGGGTCCATGCAAGAGCTGTACTTGCTCCGGCTCCTTGTTCCCAGCTCTGTTAGCACCAATGCCATCTGCTTTGGGCAGGGTTTACAGTTATGTAAATGTACACAGAGAGGGTTATCTGAGGTCTCCCTGAGGCTCCGTCCTGCTTTCTTGCATTACACTTTTATTCTTCAATAAAAACTCCTCATAAACCGTGGCAATATCTTAGGATATATAAGCTTTATGTAATATTTTCTGCAGGTTTTACTGAAGTGCATAAATGAAAGGCCTGTTAAGTGGTTAGAGCTTTCCATAGGCCACTGAACTTTGGTTCGCGCCTACAGATTTTCTTGGAGAATTGCCCAGAGCTCCTCTAGCCTCTTTAGTACTCCGTTTACTGTGTCCCCAAGGGTGCATCATTACCTTAGCTGAACACAGCAGAGGGAAAGCAGCAGTCTCATTACTTCGCACCTTGTTGTCACAGCTAAATTCTATTAGCCAAAATCCTTGTCCTAGCCAGAGGAACTGGTGCCTGTGCCGCGAACCGACTAGTCACGTTTGTAGCTTCCAGCCAGTAACTTTGACCCAAAGTGAGTAGAAGCTGCTAGAACTGAGATTTATGGCAAGTGCTATTACATAGCATATAAATCCTATATGCCAGTAATATTCATGGTTCATGGCTCATTAAGTTATTAAGATAGAGTTAATTAAAACTGTAGCTGCAAGAGTTGGGCACAGAGCTGTTAATGCCCGTATCCTGCACAACTATTATCTCCACCGTGTCTTCAGGCCTAAGAAAACAGACCTCTGAACAGCTCTTTCTGGGTGGAAACTTCCCGAGATCCCTGCGCGGGCAGTTGTTCCCTCTTCCTGGAGCGCCGTGGGGCTGCATCAGGAGGGCGCAAGGCCGTGCCAGGAGCGCGTTCCAACACCCGAACCCCACGGGCGGTAAATGCAGACGCGCCGCACGATGTGGGTGCAGGTGAGAGCCTGGGCCCCACTGCAGCGAGGAAAGCGGAGCTGAACACGGGCCAAATCCAGGCGCTTTGGCCACGTGGCCCCAGCTGCGGGTGCTCTGGGGGCGCCTCGCTGCAGCCCCACCGCACACTGCCTGTGCCTTCCAGCCCCGGCGCCTTCGGGAAGCTGCAGGATGTACTGTGGCATGCTCCCATTTAACATCAAGAAGGGCTTCCTTTTGCCAGGAACATCCACTTAACGTATTTTTAGAAAGTACACAGAAGGCTGGACCATTGTGCCCTAAGCTTCCTTGCAGCACTGGAGGAGTTTGTCAAATGAGGAGAGCACAAAGAAAACAGTAAGAGATAAAAAGCAGAGCAATAAAATCCATCACAAAGCCATCCTGCACAACTCGACTCGTTGAGACTACATTTTTTCAGGCTACTCTGCTCTTTTATGAGGGGTAAAAATGAAGCAAAGGGGAGCATTAAAACAACTTGCACTGAAGATCCAAGGCTGCTACCAGGGGGAAGGGCTCAAGTGAAGCCACTCAGGGATTAACCCCAACAAATAGTTACAAAACTGGAGAAAACTGACCCACTCGATTCATTTTGCTGCTGAAATCGATGAAAGGATGAGAGGGCTCTGCATTTACATGAAGGCTCCACAGTAACAAAAGCCCAGACCTTCAAGCGCAGATAAGGGGAGGCAGCAAAGCAGCTTTCCATGGAGCTTTTGTTGGTCCAGACTTAAGTACCAGTATCACTGAGAGCAGAAAGTAAAATGAAAAACGTCTTCCTTGTGTATCTGTATGCCTTCTGCTGCCTTCCCCAGTAATTGTGTATTTCTTTCTACAATGCCCATGATCTATTTGCCTGCAATTCTCAGTGTTAGGCTTATTATCTCCCTTTCAGCTCCCATTATAATCTGGCTGTGTTTTGTAGCTGCAATAAATGGGAACTCACGGACCATGGTGTCATCCACCTCAAATCTTCATCCTATTAAATTTAATCCAAATTAATTTGAGGAAGAACTCTTTGCCCTTGATACTTAAATAGACGAGAGAGAGGCTTGGCAATGGGAAACAAATGTGGCTTAGTCTAGAAAGAAAATCTTCCTTATATAATTGTTTGGGGATTCAACTGTTCATGGCAATCTAAACATACATGCTGGGTTTATTGAACACCACGTTTCATACTTTTCATTAAACATTTCCAAACTTTTCTCAGAAGCTTAACTCTAAAGAGGTACAAAAATATAGCAAATATTAATGCCAAGAGGCATTAACATGTGCCTTGGCTTTGGTTGCTGCTTTTAATTATAAAATGAATGACCCTGTTAAATAAGAGTTGTGGTATCTTTGCACCCTTGAACATAAACAACAAGTGATAATGCAGGCTGGGAAAGGATGGCCAAAGTTAAGAGCTTTCACTACTGAAAATACTAGCAGCACTTAAAAAATACAGGTAAAGCTTCTCCGGATGGAAAGTTTTGGGTTTATTGTAATACAAGAATGGATAGATTTGGATGTCCATCTGAAATAACCAACAGAGGAGAAGAACCATGGCAGTTACCTACAAATGCCAACACCAGCATGACCAAAGCCTTGCAAGTATTACTTGTAACAATGAAAAAAACCTGGCAGGGTATTCACAAAGTGCCTCTTGTTGCTATTTATTCACTTTATCTTTTCATCTTGTTCACTGATCTGTTCACTTTTTTTGTTCGTTAGGAAAATGTACTGGGAGATTTATTTTACTTTCATTCTATCAAATACCTTTCCTGGTGAAAGGGCAGAAGGGCTTTTCAGAGCCTCAATTCTGTCTCCCATCCATGACTTGAAATACTTGAAAATTCAGGCTCTTATTTTCCAGCAGATGTTTTCCTGTGAGAACATGGAGGGTATCTGAGGCACAGATCAGGCAATACATGAAATGTAGTTTGGTGCCCATGTGAATTTTTTTAATTAACAAGAATTTATTAGACTAATCTAAATAGACAACTTCTTTCTTCACATTAAGATTTTCTACTGCATTTCTGTGGATTAAAAACCCTTGTAGTAAGTGTTTATCAGCCTGCTGTAGATTCCTCTATGTTTCTCAACAACGTGAGACACCTGAATATGGAAACAATACAACTCAAGAAACTAAAAAACACTCCAAAGCGAAAAAGAGAGATTTACAAGACTTTTGTTGTTGTTCTTATGGTTTAGGATTGCACTGGAATTAACGCTTACTCATCGTTGTTAAACACTGTTACTCAAGTCTTTATCCCTCTTTTTTCCCTTTCTGGCACCGCTCCGAAGGCCGGAGGCATCACGCACAGAAGGGCCCCGTTGTCACCACCTGCTAAGGTCCAGGGCCCTGGGCAGAGCTCTGTGGGAGCAGATTCCCGACCGCTCGGCCATCGCAGGGACTCGAAGCTGCAAGACTGAGGAATTAACGACCAAGCTGGAGCTGACAAGGAAAATTACCCTCTTCCAGAGGCTTTTACGTAACCAAACCCCAACAAGCAGAGACAACGGACTCCTGCATGTTCAGACAAACAGGGGCACAAAGCAAGCAGGGTTTAGTTGCATGTAAAAAAGCACAGCAAGGAAGAACAAACCCAAGCTGATTAAAAAAAACAAATCAGGAAATGGATAGTTTACAGAACATACTGCATTTATTTGGCCCCCTAATTCCAAGCATTGTAACAAACTCCCAGAGTTTCACTCCTTAAAGTGCTTCAAACTCCACTTATATTATTATTATTACTTTTAACATTAATGTACATTTCTGTATAAACATTCTGTTCATCACTCCAAAGAGATATTTATTTTATAAAAATTCTTTATACTAGTGGATCAAATTTGCTCTCAAGATGACCAGCACTAAGGCAAGTCTCCAAGATCAAGACAAGGGAGTTACTCAGTATTACGCTGGTACAGGTGAGAGCAAAATTTGGCCCAGCGGGTGTATATACAAGCCTTGTTTTTGTATTTTATGCATGTCTTCCAAGGCCCTAGTGGATTAGCTTGGAGACGAGTAATGTTTAGCAGGGAGCTTATCAAACCGAGTACTTCCGCTTGGCTTCGGCGCAGCCCACGCACTTGCTCACCAGCCGTTCGGAAGGATCCACCCGACGGCAGCGAGGCGGCGGGCGGGAAACGGGAGCCCACATTGCAGGAACACACAGAGTCCTTCAGCAGATCCGATCTCGAGCGCACGAGGAGGGTCACGGCGAAGTTACTCAGCAGGGCATCCCTGCAAACTCACGGCACCGTGAACCTCGGAAAGTTTTTTGGTGGAGACGGGTTTGTCATTTATGATAATATTCCGGAGACAGCCAATAAATGGATCTTTAACTGGAAGCCATGGTGTGGCCAAATTTGCTGCATAGAACAAAGTAAAAAGATCACATTAATAACAAGAATAATTTTAAAAGAACATTAATCACTGCAAAACTTGCATTGTTTTGATAATTACTCTTAGATCTTTAATCCTTTCCGTTAAAGGTAGTAGGAAACAAACATCCCAAGAGGCAGTGAACTATTTTCTACTACACGTAAAACACCTAGAATATTTTTCCATAGATTTATTTATCCTGATTGGGCCCAAATATGACCAGATTTGACCAGCATCTGTTGTTCCTCAGATTTCTTTCAGCTTGAGGACCTTTTCCTCATGATCTGTCTTGGGAGCAGGAACACCTCCCATGTAGTTGGATTCCCCCGTGCTTCCCATCTGAGTGAAACTCACTCCGTAGGAGCGTCACTTCCCATTCCTGCTACCCACTTGCATGGGGCATCTCGGCACAGACTAGGACATCGAGCCCTAGCTCTTCTGAGGCTGTGATGCAGCCAGCTCTTCTGACGAAGCTCAACTAACTGGAGATTGGGGCGTTAAAGCTTTGGTTTGATCTTGGAGCATCTGAACTGGGTGCTTTTCAGGTGAAGCTAAGCCAGAAGATGCGCTCCAGGAACATTCTCCTATTGCCTACAGGCAGTCAGCCTGGTTGACACTGAAGTTAACGGGAAGCAGAGCTCCCAAACATGCACAGCCCACGTGCTGGGCCCTCAGCAGCTCCCATCTAACTCCCTGTACAGACCTGCTCCTACTGCACGGCACAACCTGCTAGCTAGACAGAATCCTAGTCTCTAGCAAAAGGAAGCTTAAGAGAGAGAAGAGGGTGAATGATGCAGGGCTCCATGCTTGAACGGGAATTCCCAGAAAGGAATACAAAGGCAGCAGGTCACAGAAGAATGAGCAGCAATGGCATTACCTGGAACCCTGCCCAAGTAGAGCGGCTGGCGCCCACGTCTAGGCGTGACGGGCGGAAGTCCAGTGGTCGCGTTCCTGTGAGTGCCCACCTCTAGCTGCACCGTGTTTTCCGTCCGAGAGACTGTGAAGAAACAGGCCAGTGAGGACTCTCTCAACTCTGCTGAAGAACTCGCCAGCTATGACGCTGCTTTAAGATGTGCCTGTCTTGTCAAAATGTAATTCATAGGAAAAATATCTTTTATTCTAATTCCAAAGCAAACTGATGCATCTAGATACTCTGTGTCTAAATAATCTCCCTGCCCACTGTGCTCTTCCATAACGCTCTGAAATAACACAAGACACTTGTTCTAAAGAGCATTTTCAGAGTAAACAGAAGTGACATTTTTAGGAGAACACAGGGTTACCAGGCTGTGTGGCCACCTGCCTTCCGAGGTCTCAGAAGCTGCTCCATACCTGTGACCGTGTGCCACTGCCCGTCACGCAGAGACTGCCCCGCTGTGACTGACGTCTCAAATGCTCCGGCCCCGTTGTTTCCAGCAGCAACAACCTGTAAAACAGTCACTTCATAGTGTACCACAGTAAAGAAAAAAAAAAAGAGTAAATATAGAACCTGAAGTAATATAGCGTGGAGATGGATTTCGCTTAAGTTTAGGACTCACAGTCACTGTATTCATATCCTAGAAATGATCTTCTCCAAGAGGAAACTAAACTAGTTTTTCCTAGTAGAACCCTAGGATCGGATATTTTGTAAATTGTACAGGCATAAATGAATGTTCATGTTTCTCTTTGCCCTTCAGTCTTACAAAAGAATACTAATTCCGTGTGAGCACATTATTTCTCTTCAGCATCTTCTTTTCAAATTCTCTTTTGCTGTGCTGCTTACAGCAAGCTTGTTAATGGCCAGGTGCCAGATACGCTGAGTCCTCCTCCTATGAGGCTCACTGAGCTTTTCTCCCATCCTGTTGCTTTCTGTCTGCACACACCAAAGTGTGAATCTGAGTTCCTGCTGAAGAGCAGGCTCTTGCCCTTAAGGAATCCCCAGGTGCTCCTGGCTCCGTTTACTCGTGGTGCCTTGAAGCAGATGAGTGTTCTAAGTGAAACCAACTTCAGCAGCAACACCTAATGAAGCCGGTCCTCTCAGCTCCCTAGGCTGGTTCGCTAGTGCCTGTCCCAGTGAGGGCCAGGAAGGGAGAGCTGTGGCTGGGGAGAAAGGGTAAAGCTGACCCGATCTGCTGTTATGGGCACTCATGCTGGTCTTGAGAGCAGAGGAATCTCTGGGGAGCAGAGACTGGCTTTGCATGTGACACCTCTGCAGCAGAGAGCACACAGGTTCTATGGTTCAAGACTCACATTCTGAAGCAGCAATATTATGAAAAAACAACAGTGATAAGAACCACAATTAATACTCCTCAGCAGGAGGCAAAGATACTAAAATGAAGCAAGACTGCTGAAGTTGTGTACTGGAGCTGCATCAGCACCTTAGCCAAATGATGACCAAAGAAGTGGGAATAAACACGGAGTTCTGAGGCCTCGGTGTTGGGGGGAGGTTTTACAAAGAAATCCAGGAAGATGAAGACTGTGGCTTCCTCCTGCTTCCTCCCGCTATGAAGAGATCGGGCACAAGCCAGTGTGCGCACAAAGAAAGTGCCTTTGGCAGGCACCGAGAGAGGCATCATGCTCAAATTTCTGTAGGATAGTTTTAAATCATTGGAGGAAGCACATAAAGAAGTTGTTTAATGTTAAATCTATAGATATGCATTATAATAAGCAAGTCCCGTATTCAAGGGCAGAATTTTCCCTGTTGAATGTTGACAATACAACTGAAATTGAAACACAGCCTGCAAAACTTACTTTGCCTCCCTCTATGTAAACAGTCAGGTAGTTGTCTTGCTTGCTTCCGGAATGGAGGAGTACACTCGTCGAGCTCCTTGGTCGAACAGCAAATACAACTGTAAAATCTGAGCCCGTGATGAAATGATCTAGAGAGGAATAAACAGTGGGTAAAGGAAGGACCTTAGAAGATAACTGGAAGAACATGCAAAAAAAAAATCCTTGCATGTACACATTTAAGACACTATTCCATACATATAACATAATCTCTACGAAGCTTACCAATGGTGATATATCCTCCTTCATTAAAGAAATAAATCCCAGTCTCCATGGGAACATCCAGACATGGAAGTACACCACTTTTTTGCTGAGGTGTATTCATAACTTCTCCGTTCATCTTAAAATTCCTCAGGCAACCTTTGAAACTGTTCACTGGCATAATCTGAAAGCGTATTTCAAACCATGAATACTAAAGCATGATGAAAATCTTTTTAGTAAGAACATCATACATTTCTTTTTATTGTTCGGCTGTAGAAAGCCAGATATCCTTAAGGGCATCTAAAATCTGTCTCTGATGCACTGAAAACATATCCTGAAATTAAAACAAACATCTTAAAACATGAAAATAAGAGCTATTTTGAGTTTACACAGCCCCTGCATGCAAAACAGTTGCTTTCCAATGCTCCTGCAGGCAAAACAGTTCCTTCCTGATGATGTCAAACAGACAACACAACAGGAGTGAGATCTCACATATACCTTTCCTTTCTTAAGGCACTGTGTACTCAACTCTTACTTTATAAGAAGCCTTGCTCATAACTGCCCATTTTTAAAGTAATAGGGACAAATATTCCAGATTTCCAGATTAAAATCAGGTTTTACATTCATTATTCCTCAATGAGAAAGATTCCCTTGCTCCTCTATTGGATATCATTAGACCCATTAAGATAAATATTCCATTGGAAGACTGTATCCCTGGAATTAAAAAATGTGACTTTGGCCCTTTCAGTTTCTTAAAGATCAGAAACGAAAACAGCACATGGTTATCCTCAGTGCCTCAACACCACACGTTGGAAGCAAGGATGCAGCTGCTAGCTGCGTGCACAGCTGAGGAAGAAATCTACAACAAACAGCTACAGACACTGAGCACAAATGGTGCTCAGTCAGTATTGGGAATATCCCCCAAGCCCCTGCACATGCAACACCAGCATACTAATAATTTCCCATGCAACTGAGCACGGGTGCACGTGCATGAGTGGCTGTTCCCACTGCTTACCTGGCGTTTCCAGGATGGCAGTCCTCCCAGGTAGATGGGTGGCTTAATGCTGGGGGCAGAGTTTGTTTCCAGGCTTCTGTGCTGGGCCCTGAGCCCATCGACAACAAGCCGGATGTTCTTCCCGTGTCTGCTGAATACAACCTTTGCAGGGAGCAGATGTAACAGAGTGAGAAACCCAAGCCCGGGGAAGGACACTGGAGCTCATGCTCCAGAGAGGAGAATGGGCTTTTAGAAAAATTAATCAGACACAGTACAGCTGTAAAGAAAGAATATACTTTTCTGTCTAGTCTGATACAAGCAAAATGTGAACTGGAAGTAGATAAATAAAATGCTTCCATCAAATAACAAGCCAGGAGCATCTTGCACCTCCTTGATCACTCAGCCTTCCAGAGATCCTTCCTGGTCACCCTTGCCACAGTCTATAAGTGGGATAACTGCATTAGCAATCCGAGTGTGACAAAAAAATCAGAACACCACCTGCTATACCTACATCTCACCATTTCTGGTATCTTAATGATCCTTTCTGGAGAACTTGTCTTGAACAAAGTATTCTTGACATATTTAAGCTGAAAATAACATGTTAGGACCTTATGTCCCTGTGAGCTTTCTCCCAAGATACCTGTCAACCACGTGAAAATTCAGTCATATGAATTAGTTTCAGGTGCCCCTAAGGAACAGTTTCACTCCTTCCTGCCCTGCAGGTAGGGAAGCAGTAGGGTAGGGTACCTGCAGCAAGGTAGGGAGCGAGTCAGCTGTGCCTACTGAACGCCAGCTGTGCTCAACCATGGTTCCCATGCCATGTTACTTACAGTGTGCCATTGACCATCATTGTATTTAGTAGTGGTTTTGATTTTGTTTCGTTTTCCTCCAGAAACGAGTGAAAAGACAAAACGTCCTTTAGATATGCGGAGAGCCACGTAAGAGTTCTCAAATCCCTCCACAAAAAACAGCAACCCTCTTGATGATCGAGTCCGTACATCTACAGAAAAATGCAACCTGTAGTGGAAATAAAGTGTACACAAATGTAGGTCTATTTTGTAAATTGTTGTGCTTTTCTGCTCTCCAGAAAAATGCCAGTGAAGCTCCATTCAGGAAATGCAGAATAGCTTTTGGGTAGCATCACTGTTCTACATTCTTTCAATTTCTGAACGTAGATGAAATTTGGCATATTCAGATTCAGGACTTGGCACCAGTACGTAGTGTAGATGTCAACCCCATCAAAGTCAATCATATTGCTTTTGTTTGGGGAAATGTTAACTAAGAAAAATAATCCTGAATCTTTAGAACCATTCTTCTGTTCCACCCAAAGGTGTTAGCAAGAAGAAAACCTAGCTCTTAGCACATAAAGATTCAAGCAGCACTGAAGAATCAAGTGAGGTACACAGAGAAAATTTGTATTACCTGTCTGTAGGGAACACTGGGGAAAATGCGTGTGACACAAAACTGTCAGGAGTGTTTCCAAACAGATACGCTCCACTGTTGACGTTTAACTGGGTGCCATTTAACAAGACCAAGCTTGGCTGGTCCTGCTGCAGTTCAGCATCTGTTAGATAACCAAGGTATTTTTCATTCTGCAATTTAAGACAGAATTGAAGTTTCTTAGTCCTATAAACCACAGTTGTGCAGACAAACTCTCACTATCTATATGGAGAGGAGAAGACTGTAAAAATAAACATACCCTGAGCATCTTAAACGTGACAGAATTATTGAATTCTTGCAGCAGCATTGCTTCAAGGCTCTTGTATTGGCGGCAAGCTCCAAGAGCGACACCAGTCTTCTTGGTGTAGTCAACTAGGTTTTGCACCTCAGGGAGCTGGCTTGTCCTACAACGGTAAGAGCAGCAAGTGCCATAACACACCATTCCTTTTCCTCAACAGATTCTGCAACACACTCTACAACTGTTCTCTGCACAAGAGAGATTTCTCAGTGACCTGACGCTGAAGTACCAGTTTTCACCTCCTCCATTTAGAGTGGATTTCAGTTTTTCTTAAAAAAAAAAAAAAGTAAAAAGTATATTGCCATTGAGAAAAGGGGAAAGAATGACAGCAGCCTTGGTTGAATATGATTCTAGATAAGACTACAAAACTTTGCTGGCCGATATATGAATAGCCACTGTCAGATCCAGGAAAAAAAAAAAAAAAAAAAGAGAGAGAGAGAGAGACGTCAAGCCCTGCTAAATCAACCACCCTCTCCTCACTAGGACGTTCTGCTGAGATTTGTCAAGGGGTAAAGTCTATCTCAACTTGATATGCAGGTCTGCTATTATAGCCAAATTATCAGAAAGACTGTCAAAACCAATTGCCTACATGTAAAAAATTCTATCATTTTGCAGGCCTTGCAGAGTATCTTTAATCAGTAAACTCCAATACACTTCACAACAAAGGAAAATCAATGAGGCTCCTTGCCCACTGAGTTCTCTACGAAGATTTGGGAACAGAACTTAGGTTTCTTGAAATCCATTTCAGTTCTCCATTCACTTGATGACACTAGTGAGGGTATAAATCGTCCAGCTAATAATTTTCATTTTTATATTGGAAACTACTCTCCAAGTTTGGCTTTTGACAGGGAGGTTAATATTGACTTCATTGTCTTCTTTAAAGTTTGACTAACACACTGCAAGATTTAACCAAATCAAAATACATTACTTTTTGTAAAACCACACATGTACAAACATTCATCAAACATTTGATGAACGCTCAAACATTGCTGAACAGCTGAAACAAAGTCACATTAGGAGAACATTTGTGGCTGAAGGAATGCTTTTATTTAAGTAATATCTTTATGCCAAATTTCTCTCCTAAATATCACCTGTAAGATATCTCTAATAACCAGATAGACACTGTGTTCTCTCTGAAAAAGAGAGAACATAAATCAGGCATCTGCTCCCATTTCTTTGTGAAATTGTTCTGGCCTTCCTTGTAAGCTTTGCTCATTCATTACCTGGCTCCTGTGTAGCTATAATTGGAAAATCTAGGGTGGGACATGGTCAGTTCATTATGGTAAGTTTATTCCTTTATTAAAAGACTATTAAACACACATAATTCAGCCTAAAATTTCATCACAACTGAATGATTGATTTCATCATAACTCAATACTATATTGAGCATATTTTAGGCAACAAAGCTATGTACTAATGCAGGCTTCATGCATATGAAAGAAAAGTAATTTAGCAAAAACCTAATCTTTATATGATCAAAAAAGAAAGCAGATCAAAATGCCTGAAAGTGGAGATCTTTCTAGGCCAAATACCTTTCTATAAAGATGTTTGAGATGCAACCTTCAAAATCATTTCCACCAAATCTTATAGGCTGGATTAATGTCTGTCTTCCTGAATAGCCAACAGTCATTGACACAGGCTCATCATCAACCAGCATTCTTAGTCTGAAACAATGTGAATACAAATGAGCATGAAATCCAAAGAAGAGTTATGCATCTAAATGAAAGAATGAAAAAAGTATTTGAGAGGTGTCCTCCTGTTACATTCTAATAATGCAATCGAATTGCCTTATTTGTGGAATTTTTACATCAGTATGTGCTTCCTGACTTCTGTGGAATCGCCCTGCTTCTCAGTGGTAGATATTTAACAAAGTTGAAGCTAGACCTTCAGTGCTAGGATTACGATCTCACAGAAATTCAGGAAAAAAATCTCCCATTACCAGTGATGGGACAGATTTCATTGTTTGTATTGAAATGCACTTGACATGTTAGCAACAGCTACTACAGAAAATACTAAAAGTTATAATTAGCCTAAGTTAGAGAAAATCTCTGAAAACTTCTTGAGAAAGCAGTTTTATTTTATATGACCATCAAATATCAGTATGATTTAGAAGCTTTTCTGGAAATTTTCTTTAACTCCTGAGAAGAAAGACAATTATTACCCTCTTCCCTGGGCCTTTAACCACTGGTGCTGGGTAGATTTATAACTCATGAAGACACATGTAAAAGCTATGGGAAGAGAAATAGCTCCAAAGCTCAGGCTTGTCAAACAGGAAAAAATCAGAGTATATACAAAAAGAAATCCATATTGATGTACAGCTGAAACTTAACAGGTACTAATATACAAATTCACAAGCCAAGTATCTCCTTTTGCTTCATTATTTCATTATCCTTTTTTAGCATGGGCCATTTTTAGCTGTGTATGCAAAGAACAAGCCATGCAAAATCTTAATCTTTATCCAGCTAGATTACAAGATTAAAGAATCAGATGAAGAACTGAACTCACATGTCACCATTTTTTATGACTGTCACATAATGCATTGACCCATCTTCATATTTCTTGTCCAGCTTGTTTTCTGTGTCTCCCATCCTTACAGCTACAGAGCCAGGTCTCAGGAAGATAAGAATATTAGGCTAAAAAAAGAATCCCACAAAAATGATCAATAAATGCAAGTTCCTTCAGTTCTCCCTGACATTGCCATTAATACAGTTCTCAGTGGTAAGACCAGGAGGTAATGTGTCTTGCTTATAGATTGTCTGTATCTTACATTGCCTTGTGGAAACAAATCAACCTACCCAAAACACATTTCTCAAGTAATCTATTTCCAGACTTTACTCCCATTCTTTACAAATTGAATAGTGCCTGTTTTAGAATTTTCCTGCACCTTGAAGGGCAGATAGTTATTTACACTTCTTGTTTGAACAATTTTTACAAAGAGTAGAGGATTTGATTCTCCACTTCTCAAATGCCTGATCTGCGCTTACTTCTTATCATCAGCTCCTCCAGCTAGCAAGAATGGGGTTATGATTGAACCTCCCTGCTTCCCAAGGAAATATAGCCAAGATCAGCCCTTTTCCACTGTACATTTGATCATAGTAACATTTTCAACAGAATGACAGTTTTTCCACAGAAAATTTCCATCTGACTATATTAAGCAACACTTCTGATGACGGGGATGACGGTGTTATGGGGCATGAAGTGCTTCTTTACAGAAAGCTGAAATTCAAAGCTCTGTTTCTCATAAAACAAAGTATTGCTTTGAGGAAGAAATTATAAGGCTTTTTCTTCTGCCTATTACATGCAAGATGCCATTTTCGAGAGGCTTACTTGTGATGCCAAAACTAACATGGTCACAAGCACGTATGACTGATCAAGAAACAAAATACAAAGACATATTCTAAGATAAACAGGATTCATACTCATACACTGTAACTTAAGAGTGTTCCAGTTGATGTCATAGTGCGAAAGCCAAAGCTGACTTGGAAATCTCTGGGAAATGGGAAACCTGCTGAACTCAGGCTCAGGGTTCCCTCTCTGGAGAAAGCTGCAGATCTGACAATCTGAAAAAGAGTAAGATTTTCTCTCAGTGATTTTCCTTTCAGTCTGAAGAAACGACAACATAGGACAATAAATACCCTACTCAGTTTAACATAATTGTGATTGATTTCAGTCAAAACCAAACAGAAGGTAATCTGAAACTTCAGTATTTCAGTACAGACAGATTGACTGAATTGGTTTCACTGAAATTGCCTATGATCTGAGAAACTCTAAAGGCGGATGAGGCCTGCTGAGTATAGCACATTGTTTATCTTTACTCTTTGCACTGACAAGACAGTTTTATAAGGTTTCAGACTGAGAAGCACCAAAGTGAGCAGCTGAAGAAATACTTCGCAGGTACAGAGATGCAAAGAGGAACGTGCGTATTTGAAGCTGTGGGAGTCATGGCACAGAGTATACCTGGATCCTTTCGAACAAAATGCTTTTTAATACAAGTGATACAGATATAAACAGAGAATGAATGTCAGATCAGGGAAACAACCTGCAATGAAATGGTGATATGAAAGGTGTAGAGGTCACGGAAGGAAAGAAAATGAACACAAACTTTCTGTGCAATGCTATAATAGGACAAATGCAATTGTGCACCATGTAAACAGCAGTAAATAGAAGTACAAGGGTAATTTTCATCTCCACATAATATTGGTTAAGCCAACAATGGAACATCATATTGTCCCAAAGTAGACTATGCACTTGAACAAAGTGTCAGTGGACTCTCTTTTCTTTCTTATTTTCATACAAACCTGTGGGTCTTCACTATCATCACATGTCAACCAAATATAAGTTATGACCTCATGTAAGTAAGTAACATGTGGTTTTATAGAGGAATCACACTCTGCGATCCAGTGATCACTTTTGATCATGAATCTAGGAAAAATTTTAAAGGCAATTATGTTAGTTACCTTCCAGTCATCTGAACATTTCTTGCTGACACCGATGGTCTCATCAAAAATAACAGCTGCAGTTTTAGGGTTCTTAACATTCTTCATGCAGCCCCGGAATGGAGGTGTAGATATATTAAAGCTGGTTTTAGGCAGTGGAGGAGAAAAAAGAATTCATTAACCTGCTATTTCAAAGTGGTTGCCAATATAATAGCCTATAAATGTTGACAATAAAATAAGAAATAGAAAAATAAAACAAAAGCAATCTTTATTGCATGGACATGCTTAATGCTGATCAAAATCTTTCATCAGGGCACACTCCAACAAAGAACCCAACATTAGCCAAAAAATAACAGATTATGATCATTTATTTTAAATTCGTTATTTTCAAATCACATAAGACATACATTATGCAATCTGAAAAAAAAATTACCCAAGGAAAGAATTTATATGAACACCTCATAAAAAGGCTGTATATAACAGTCTTTCTATAGTAACTCACCGTTCTCGTAGTGAAGATGGAATTCCACCCAAGTAGTATTTAGTGAAACTGAAGATCCTTATTTGGACACCAATATCAGGACTGACACGAACCACATTTCTACTTCTGGAAAGCAACAAGCTAATCTGAAATAGATGAATAATGAGAATTACTTCACTTACCAGCCTTCAGTCTTGTATGGTTGTCATGGACAAAAGTGCTTTGCAAAATTTTGGCATTTTAGCTAAACAAATGTCTGAAGAAAATGCTCTACTACTGCAAACTAAAGGTGAGTTTTTATTATTCTCAAGGAAACTGTGCTAAACATACACCTCACCTAACATCCACAGATTGCCTTCTTTGTGCAGTTGAAGACTGAGGAGCTGCTACCAGATACAAAGACTAGATCAGTCAACTGACTGGAGGTGATGTGACCCAGCACAGCATAAAGACTCCTTTCAGCAGGCCCTGCAACCTCTACTGTCCAGTGGAAGACGCGGGAAGGGGAGAAGGGAGAATGAATCAAAACAACCATCAAAGGTTTTAACAATGTCCTTAAAATTTCACTTTTATAGCACAACAAAACTGATAGACTAAAGCTAAGCAGACGAAGAACAACAAAAAGATAACAAAAACTAATCTCTGTAAGGATCAGGCTGCCATGAAAAAAATAAAAAATAAACCTTTAGCTGCTAAAACCACTTCCCTTCATAATAAAATAATGCTGCTACTTACAATGAATACAGCACTTTCTTAATAAAGCAGTGCTCTCACAAAGGCTGTTTTCTCTTGTGGCTATTCCATAAAATTCAAACATGGTCACAGGAATGTATAAGAGTAGACAGTTTACAGATTTGTTTTCAAGATCAAACTAATCCTACCTATCTCAATCTTCCCACAATATACATGCAAAACTTCACCGCTAAACCTTAATACAGAATGCTTAGTTTCAGGTAATGTGTATTTTCACAAGTAAGCGTCACTTGATTGTTTGAAAGGACATACTTGTTTATATGTTCCATCATTTACAGTTGTGTTGCTTTCTATTTCCTTTGGAGGCTCAGAGCCAACTTTGTATCTAAAAACTGGATGGCCATTTTTAATGAGTATGCTGATGAACTGGTCCTGCAGTAAAAATAAAAAAATTAAACAAAAGTTAATGAAATATACATGAAATATTGCACAGTTTGTCATGTGAATTAATGAAGCTATCTAGTTACTTCAGTAAAAGTTTGGGAGAAAAAAAAACACAAAACAGCATAAAACTTACAGTAGTCACTATAATTATTCTTATAAACAAACAGACATCAGCTCTCCAAATCTATAGAGAACTTTTCTTCATTTCTACATTTCAAGATGTCTCAAGATGTTTCAAGATTTTTTATAACATTAAGAAATTATTAGTACACATTACATTGATTGTGAATTTTCTTATATTACTGGATAAATAGTATCATTGCTGTATTTTGACAAACTTTTACAAGTAAAATTAACGACATTCTAAATTCTTCCTTACTGTGCTACTAAACACATTTGGGAAGGAGAAGGCAATTCCAGTTTTGGAGGATGCTGATATTTCAAAATTGGTTTGATTCAAATTACAAAAAGAAATACTTCAAATTCTGAATTCTCTACACAGTCTAATGGAGGAACTACCCAGAATGGTATTTTCTCAAATGGGACAAAATGAGTATTCAAACAGCCATAAAACATACAGCAGAATACACTAATCTGTAACACAGACCAATATAACAGTTTCAAGAAACTTTATCACACTTATTACTTAATCAAGCATGTTCTCAATCAAGTGCAGTTTTTAAACAAATTCTCGTACCACAGAACACCACAGAGTCATTCCACAGTTTACCTCATTTGATGCAAAAAACACCAGGCCCTCATCTGCAGTAGTCTGAATAGTCTGCTCATAGCGTGCTGATATGTAAGCATTTGTATCTTTAGATGTGACACTGGCATAACCAGTGCCTTCGAAATAGCTTTGGTCAGACTCTTCTTTATACCTGTAGCAATGTCACAGATGAGAATATGTAAGTGCAAAAACTCCCACTACACGGATTCACTGTCATTATCTCTTATAAAAAGCTTCAGCTAAAGCATTTGGTATGATGCCACTAACAAGGCCAAATTTTGATCTAACCCAAGTGAAGGGAAGACCTTCCATTGGTGTCTATTGGATTAGTCTATGGTCTTCACAGAGGAAAATAATTTAAATTTTTAGTGCCTGAGTTTTTCCACTTAATATTTTTTCTATAAAGAAGCTGGATACACTAGTCCATGTATTAGGGACTTTTGTCTGGGTATTCAACATTCAAAATCTTGGCCACTGGATTGAGATTGCCATAGACAAGAATGTTGTCAACACTGAGGACTTTCTCTAGGAAGTCTATTTGATGATTAAGAGTTAGAGAAAAATCCCTAGTTCAGCTGCGGTGCTTATTCTCCTGGATGTGAAGAAATAAGAAATCCTGATGATAAAATAACAGAACTGTGAAATTCTTTCTGTACAACACTTCTGTGTTTATATCATACCTTCTGCACGGTTGCACTTCAGTGGTATTAAGATTAAATGTCCTCCTGAAGTTGTACAGGCTGATAACATTCTCATTTAGGCTGTCTAATTCAATGCAGCCTTCATAATGAGGATAGTCTAATTTTTGTGGAGGCTGCAAAAAACAGTGTCATCAAAAACATACTGTTAGCATCAGCTGAGAAAATTTTACACTGACATGTAACTTATTGTACCTATTGCAAATTTTAATAAGACACAGAATATGATATTCTAACTTAGCATAAGATATTGTTTGGATATTGTCCAACACCACCCCAGGGGTACTACAGTACACTTGTACGGGGTCATGGATGGGATTGCATGAAAAAAAACATTATGCCCCCTCTGTGTTCTAGCAGACTGCAAGCCTGGCAGCCTCTGCAGGATAGAGCATCTTCTTCTCACTTCAGTCCTGCTTGCATGAACCAACTTTCATGCAGGCAAGAGTACAGTCTGGCACCTCACCTTTGAAAGACTGATAGTTACAGTCTTAACTGTAAGAACAACAGAATAATCAATACCGAAATGTTTTTAAAAGCCTAAGCAGTTCTTTTTACCCTAAAATCTGGTGGGTATCCTCCAACATAAAAGACAACATTGTTAGGATCAAGGTTTAGGAGAGTGTGACTGTCTCCACTGTTCCCACTCAAAGGCTTTTCATACTCTGGAGTAGTTGATGTAGCTCTTTTGATGTAATTCAGCTTCACATACTGGTAAATCCTAAAATGCAAACAGAAAGGCAAAATAATACATTTCATTAACAGGTTCTTAACAGGTTCTGGACAAGTGCATTTGTCACGTACTCTGCATCTGTTACCTTTCCAACTTGACTTGATCCAGAACGGCTTCCTCAGAGTTGCTCTCGGTCACCAGTGGCTCCACATCTATCTCTGCTTCGTTGCCTCCCAGGTTGTAGACACAAGTGAGGTGACCGCGTTTCAGGGCCATGCCAAGGTAGTTCTGGGAGGCCTAAGAACAGCAAAGCAAATCATCCTTAATAAGTGATTCATGTGATGATTCTCAGAGATAACATTCTGTGCATGAGTCACAAGAAGCCCACTCCCCTAACACATAAAGCATTGTATCAGATTGTTATTAAGTTTATCATTTCTATTTCTGGGAAGAATAAATTGTAGTCCCCTGTGTTGCACTGATTCAGTGAATGTATTTATAATTTAACTAAAATTTAATTACAATTAATTTAATTATAACTTTTATGATTAATAGTTAAAATAACTTCTACTTTTATAACATCTCTTAGCTAAAAGCATGAAAATGTGACATGTTTAGTAAAAATATAGACTAAACAATCCTTAGAAATAAAAAGAACATTAGGAACAACATTCTGTCAAGTGCAATGGCTCCTACTGAAATGACTAGAAACATTTTTTTCCACCCCAAAACTGTGCTTTATTTCTTCAACACACCATCTTTCCCAAGGAAAAAATAAATCTCTATCAATAGGTATCCTGCGCAGATGCCCGAGGCAGAAAAAAGGACGAAATCCAGCATAGAGGAACTACCTTTAACCAGCTGACAATATACACATAAGACTCATTACAGATACAAGACATAAAAATACACAGTTAGGAAAAATTTGAAACGTTTGTTAGTGCTCGTGTAAGCAGGAATGCACAAACTGCATATTCTACATATTCAGGAAAGGAAGAAATGCAGAGAGGGGATAAGCCTTACAACAAAAAGATCACCTTTTCTTTCCTTTTTCTTTTTTTTTTTTAACCTAATACAGAAACACTCAGTTCCTTACACTATTATAACAGAGATCTGAAACAAGAGTTGAACTGTGTGATGAACACTAAAGAAACACAGACTCTTATGACAAGAATATATGATGATATCCACAAATGAGAAGTAAGTTCTGAAGCACTGAAACAACAAACTATCAAAGAGGAAAACAGTTAATCATTCAACAAGTTACCTGGTCAGTGGAGGAATGAAGTGTTCTTACTTCCTCCATAACATAATAGCTATTATAAAAAGATTAGGCTAATGGTAGCTACAAACTTCAAGCAAAATAAATTGTGTCTCATTTATTTCTCAAAGCATGTTGCTCGTTTTAAAAGCCGTATTAGGTTGCAAAATATACCTACATCTTTATCACCCAGGTACAGGACAAACATATCTGATGCCCTTTGGAGGGTATCCGATCGTTTCTGAGGTCTTTGGAGAAAGAAAGACAGTGAAGTATAGCCTCTCAAATCTTCAAGGTTCCTTGGAGGTCGAACTTCTACCCCAGAGCTGCCATTGAACCTCATAGGAATGGCAACCTATTAAGAAAAAAAAAAAATTCAAGTTAAAAGGAGCTGCTGCAGGTATTTCTGCAGATCTCACTGTTGCATGAATGGCTCTGTTCCTAACAAATAATAAAACCAGAAATTAGGATGGAAGAAATGGTGTTATCGACACTTCCCACTTAGATGGCATCGCTTTTCTTCAGTATCTGGTGATCAACCCTTCCTGCACGTGTGTCAGGTAATGGTTACCTTCACAGCACACCCAGGGAAGGATGCGCCTGGCTGCTCTGAGGAGCAGACCTACAAACATCTTACATGTCTGTTTTTAAATGGCTGGACTTGACTGTTGGAAATTAAAATACACCACTCAAAAAAGACATCTTCTATTACAGCTATTTACACCAGGGTCGCAGACTCACATTACTCATTATAAGGACTCTGTGCTGCCTGTGGTTAATTCAGGGACACTCCTGCTGCTGCCTGTGACCATTATCCCTTGAGCAGCTATAGCAGTCACTCAAATGGAGAAAGAGCATTTGAACAAGAATATTATAGCAGCTGATTTCTAATGTGGTGAGGCACTAGAGACACAAGAGCCAGCAGCACAAGCTTATACAGCCTTCTAGGATGTGCCAGTGCTCCATGAACCATGCACTGGTGGAGAACTGCCTCTGGGCTATAGAGCTGACTCTATCCCTGCTGTCAAAGGAACATCACTGCAGTGTATCTCAGAAGGAAAGATACTATGTACCAATAGGGATTTGAGAGATAATCTGGGGGAAAAAAACCCCTACAGGACAAAGGAAGGAAGCTAGATGATACCATATCCAACATGCTGTTATGCACGGATTAATGCATTTCCCATCCTCATAGCTGCTGCAAGTGCCGAGTGATGCTGTTGGGTTGAATCATGTCCTGTATTTCACACACATTTTAATAACATGATTTAGACAGAGGCATTTATAAAAGCACTGCTGTGTACTTCACACTACTGAGGTCACTCAGGACAGGACAGGTCAGGACAGTGTTTAGGACAGACCTTGTTTGCAGCATCTCTTGCCTGCTGAATAAGCTCTCTGATGCGATTTATGTTCTCAGAGATGTTGTTTATTGGCATTAGCTGTTGGTTAATGTTCTCAATTTTGCTGAATAGATCTGGAAGCGTGTTTGTCAATATTGTTACTGAAACAAAAGAAAAAACATAACTGATTGTAAAAAGGAGGAGGAAAATGGATGCAAAATATGCGATATGATTACAAAATAGATGCAAAATATGAGATACGATTACACTATTATCATAAAAGGAGTGACTGGAGAACTGCTTTTATTAGTTCTACAGTACTATGGATTTCCCATTGAAACTAGTAGCTTACACAGTAGATACAATACAATATTCCTGGAATATGTGACCAAAGGTATTTGTGGAAGCAGACAAAACTAGCAGTTCCAAAAACGGTCACAAAGGGTTCCACAAATAGCTACCAAATAAGAGAGAAATAAATGTTTCCTTTAAAAGTATTACCAGACCTAAAACCAGACCTAATATTTAGATAAATAAAACAGCAGAGATAATTCATGACAATGGCAACAACATGCAGTGCTAGCTGTTACAAATATCTTGTTTATTCAGAATGTTTTGTTTTTCTTGAATTTATCACACACAGTTACTAAAAAGATTAAAAAAGATCCCTGTAAGTGGTTTGGCTTTGTGATTGACCCTTGTTTTGTATTTTACGTAGTCTTTGTATACAATTGATGCTAAAGGTGGAATCCATTTCAGCTGACAACCCAATCATCTAGGTCTTTGCTATTGTCAGTGTACTAGAAACTAAGACCTCGGAGGCAAATCATGATATTATATGTAAACTCATATCTCAGCATGGCCTGAATTACCTTCTACAGTGCCTGTTTCTTTCCATTGGCAATAAAGGAAGCTCAGCTAACTATAATAGGCTCCTTGCCTAACTTGTAGGTGACTAAAATTAGACATGGCCATTCCTGCTGCTGTACTTTTAGGTTCACTTAAAAATGACTTGACAGGTGTCAAAGAATGAGCACTTGCAATAGCACTTACAACACCTACCTGAATTGTTTGCCTCTGTCAAGATTTTCCTGAAGTCAGCACTCTGGGTGCTTCCATAGGTACCCTTCATTTTTTCCACATCTGCTTGAATTGGGAGCAGTTCACTTAACACATTACTCGTGACATCCTTGGCATTTTTTACCATGTTCTTTGCATCAGTGATTTTGCTATCGATATCATCTGAAACGCACACAAACACACGTGCAGATTCGAGCGGGGACAGATGAATGAGGGACAGCAAAGAGGAGCAACACTGAGCAACTGACCTCTGCTTATGCCATTGAGATTATTTTGAAGAGTGACAAGATCAATTTTGAGTTCATCCTTCCGTCCATTAACAACATCAACTCTTTGATTTATGTCTTCAAGGTTTGGACCAATAACTGCAAAACAGTAAATCTGCCTTAGGAGTTTTATATAGACATGGTACCTGTCTGATGACAGATGGTGTGGTACCATCAGTCTGCACAACTGAGCAGATCGTGTACTGCCACTGGGCTCTGAATGCAATGCACAAAACAAACGCAAGGCTTGGAAGTTTTGCTGGGGAGGAATGCTGTGAAAAGAGGGACAAGGGAAAAGCTGGACACATCACAACCCCAAATACAGCAGAGGTAAGAGATTTACTTCCTCGTAATCGAGAATATCATGAACCATGGCAGTTTCCATTTTAATGACACTTTGCTTAAATATGTGCAGAAATCCTCGGCTGAATGTGCAAACTGCATCATTTCATGAAAATTTCTAATAATTTGCCAGCATTTCTCTTACTGTTTTCTTTCTGGGTACCTTTCAATGTCCTTTCTGTCTCCTGTGCTTGATTCAAGAGTGCACTGCTGTCAGCTTTTAACCTTGCAGCTTTTCCTGATAGGTCTTCTCTTTTCACTGTCTGGTAGTAGAAGCATTGTATTGTAAGTTTGTTTTAGTAATTACACTAAAATCTTAAAGAATAACAAAAGATATTTCAATCCAGTTTAAAAAATAAACACACAAGGACTGAGACTTCATGTAAAGAATAAGACCCTCCAACTGCAATTACCCAGATTAATCTAGGTTTAACATGGCCTTAGTCTTCAAGGGAGTTTTACTAGCACTTGGGCATTAGACAGCAATTACAGAACCACAGCTGCTAGATACTATTCTCCTGCTGGAGAACTCACAGGCATTTCTAGAGCAAAGGAAAAGGGAAGAGCTGAAACCATCATCAATGACCACCAGCACTGGTTCTTGCAGACCACTTATTTGCACTGGGAAGGACGAGGAGTAGGACAACCTCACCAGAGAGGCAGTAATCAGCCTCTGCAATGCTCAAGCAAGACTCATATAGGAATATGCAACATAGCAACTTCCCCATATAACAGCCACAGGCAAATAAGGCATGCTAAGACACACCAGTCTTTCATTTTGGTGCCTCTCTAATAGTAGAAAATATTCTACCTAGCTGAAACAAGCTTACCATCATTTGGCTATTCATGGGGACATACCAATAAAGCCGAGTCAGCTGCGCTCCCAGCTCTGTTGGCTGCTTCCTCCGCTGCTTTGATGGCGTTAATAATGTTGTCATAGGCAGTCGAGGCTTCCACAGCACAGCTGACCAACTCATCCTGCCTCGCGTTGTTCTTTATTCTGTAGGGAACAGGGTGAAAAATGCAGCCCTCTGCAAAGACCGCAGACTTTGGGAAGCATACTGAACAGATCTGAACTCAGCCATTTTTAAATCAATAGCTATACAGGAAATGTTTATTCAGTTAGCTCTTTTAGCTCATTCTGCAAAAAAATGTTAAACTTAGAAGTGGACCAGTAAGAAAAGATTCTTTAAGACAGGAAAAGTTCAGCTACTTGGCAAGATATCATTACAGATACCCAAAGTGCTCTTTAAGGGACTAAAACAGTGAGACACAGAGTCAGTGAACCGTCTCCATCACAGCCCCCAAAACACTGCTCAGTTCAGCGGGGTAGTGCAGAGCACTACAGCTTCCAGATAACTCCTGGTTGCTTCAGTAGCCTACAGAAGGGGCTGCTGCTGGAGTACAAGACAGAGCAATGCTGAGGGCACTTGTTCTTGCTGCAAGAAATCAGTGAGATAGTTCTAAAATAGGACAGAAATAAAGCAAATATCTTGCACTAATTCCACTTGAGCCATGCAGCTGCCCTGTATTAGTGACCTTGTATTCTTGTGAACACTGTCTTGTTAATTGAAAAAGCGACACTGAAAACTATCAAAAAATACACTTTTTTACTAAGAATTTTCCAGTTAAAGTTTGTCTTCCAGAATTTAATTTAACTTTGAGCTGGTGTATTCAGTTCATATAATGACAAAGTGCAAGCAAATTGCAGAGAGAATTGCTTTTTCTGTTTCTTCCCAATATACCATAAAAGGCCTTCAAAATCCCACCCATATTTCCAAGGTGAAGTACAAACAATGGAGAAAGAAAACCTGAGTCCTAAGTTATTCCTTTCTTTGCCTTTCTGGAAGATTCCTTGAAGGATGACAGAAGGATGGAAATTCATTAACTCATTAAATGGTAATCAGGCATATTTGAAGACTACCGAGATAGAATTTGTCCCAGTTATTTGACCCAATTCATTCCGATCATAAAGGTAGGAGTACAAGTAACTGAAACACCACAAAAAAAAAAAAATCCCTAAATGTCCCTGCATGAGGATTTTCTCTCTTGTTAGTTAATAATTCATGCCATGTTGCTGTAGTGCAGTAACACACAGTTTTTGAGCCCAAGCAATTCCGAAGAAAATTTCAGGAAAAACAGGAAATATAGAGCAAGACATGTTTCTGCAAAAAGACAACAGGCAAGAAATTCCCAGGTATCATGAAGAGGCAGAAAAAGGCAAAACCAGATCTTTCTCTGGCTTTGCATTTGGTCATAAAAACAAGTGAGGTTACAGACACTGTAATTGTGGATGTTACGTGCAAAAATTGCTCATTTACAAGAACAGTAACATACTCATCCAACTGTTTTGCCAAGGCTTGCAGAGATTTGGCATGATCCTCAGCCCTCACCACCAGAGGTTCTTTGCTGGCTGATAAGGAACCATTTGTCAGCTTTTCGTTCAGGTCCTTCCTTGCTCCATCAAGTTGAGCAGCCAGACTTTCATATTCCTATGGGTTTATGAAGATAAAATTTATTCTGTATTCATATATGATTTTGTCCTTGTCACCACTAGTGTGACCTACACCCTGCACCTGAGAAAATCAAGGGGAAAACCAACCTTCTACGACATACTCTGGAATTAATTATAAATAACTGCTAGTGGTTACATTCTGGTTTTATGTAAAAACATAAAAATTGCTATACTGAATAATACACAATACACAATAACCCTCTCTTCTAGCAACTTGTTCAGGCAGGCTCTTCTTAGAGTCAGAAATCCCTCCCTTCCTTCCTTTTTTACATGGCTCAGATAAGCCCCATGTTCTAGACATGGATATGTGTTCCCCTTTACATTGATAGCAGGAGCTTTTCTTTTTAATCTTAACTTAAACATGTTAATTTCACCTCTTTGCTCTTCCGCAGTAATCCAAGTACACTGCTTGCTTGTGTCAAGGAAGTTTGGGCAGAGCTCAAAATATCCAAGATATTGCTCTGTTGTGCATTTGTCTCAGCAATCCGTTTCTGAGGAAAAATAGAGAGTTGAATAACGTGATTGGCTCAAAAATGAGGGAGAGGGAAAATCATACTTTGCAGAAGGATTTCTCAAAGATGCTTTTACTGTGGAGATCAGGTAGCTATAGTGTTTAGGATCTAATGGCTTCTTAATGATGACAAGAGTTAGAAAAGTCAGGAATTTGCAGTAGTAACAGCAGAGCACCTCAAGACAGCCAAGGAGCAGGCGGCAGGCCAGTTATTAATACTCAGACAATGAAAAAGTAATACCAGTCAGCTCAAATGGACACATCACCAAAGTCTCTGTTCCCTGAGATTTGGAAACTATATCCACAGCTCCCAGATCATCACTTCTCTTTCTCAGAGGCATAAAAAATATCTTTACATGATCCCTTGCACTGAGAACCTCACCAGTAAGGTGATGTGAAGCCTTCCTATCTTAACCTCTGCATTCTAACCTCTTAAAAAGACTCAGAGGGGAAAACAAATGAAATTCCTTGGTCTAGAGCAGCCCTGTGACAGTTTACACTGTAGCTCTGAGATAGTGGCACAGTATGAGCTCAGTCAGATGAGTTTAATGGGTAGATAAGCAAGTGTTCATCCTCTTCAATTGGGTTTCCCTCAATTTAACAGTATTACACACTATTGTTCTCATTATTCATGTTTTTTAAAGCCAAATACTTTAAGGACATTCCTACAAGAAATATACCAGAATTAGGAATTTCATCTAGAGTAGGAGTAAAAATGGCTAGTTACAGCTGAAGAGAATGGATAGGCAGGGACTTTTCTTCTTCTCTCTCATCACACCTACATCCTTTTCACATTGTCCTAATCAACTAAAACTGCCACACTTGGAATAGACTACATTAATACCTGGGTCTGTGTGGAATGACAGAAAGAGATTTCTGAGAAAGGTTAAAGAATTTATGCCACTTGGCTTTGTAAGACCAAGCAATAAAAACACCCTCTATCTCTTGAGAGCCAATCATCTCCCAAACCCCAGGTTGCTGTTACCTTAATGTCTTCCAACAGAACTCCGTTATCTCTGTTTAAGTTTTCAGCCTGCTTGACTTTTCCAGTGGCCTCATTCAGAGCTTCACGAAGATCAGTGAGTTTGGATTCATATTCATTCAGTGAATCCCTCACAATTTTAACAAGACCATGGTTTTCTTGGTGGTACTTTTGTAGCTCATTCTTAACATGTGCCAGTACTGCAGTATTGGAACCAGAAAGAAAAGCTTTGTTCAAAGAAGGAAATCAAAACAAACCTCCTTCAATAGGGCTTAACATTTAGGATTAGAAAGCAGTGGCAGTGTGACTAAGCATCCTTTGCATGACTACAGCATCACTAATACTACAGCAGAGATGTTATTCGCCATCTCAATGGCCAGAATTCACTCATCAAACGGTTGCTGCAGACACAGAGCATACTCTTACAGGAAAACATCTATTCAGCAACTTTTAAATTAAATAGGAATGAAGATGATCTTCTAGATATATTGAATTGGTTTTGTCTTAATATGAAATTAACACAAAATCACCATTTTTCATCTACAATGTCCTACATCCCAGATAGACATTAAAGCTTCCTCCGTCATTAGCAGAGATGTACATTGCCACATTTCACCTCAATGAATGTAGAAGTCTAAACCAAGTAAAGTGAATCACGTTCTTAAAAAAGTGTCCATTTCACTGCCTACACACAGGATACAGAAGAGCTGTTCAGAGGCACATATAAAAATGCAAGATTAAGGAAGACAATTTTCACTCATAAGGTCCTTCACACTTCTCAGTTCTGCCCCTGTGTAGGAGAGAAGCCCGTAACCCTGCTACTCTGCAGAATCAGGTTACTGGCTGTCACAGGCAAACACATGCACAGAACATAAAATGGAGTATGAGGAAAACTTCTGTACTTCCTTGTCCTTTTATGACATGACCCTTCTATTATTCTAACGGTTTCTTAACACAGGACTTTAAATCACATATGTGTAATTTTTCTAAAATATCATACATATTATAACACACAGAAGCACTGAGTAAGTATATGTAATTGGCTACATTTTTAGTGATATTCCTCTATTATTAAAGAGGACTGTATTGTTTTTTTTCCTCAGCTTCTTTCATAACAAAATAAAAAAGACCTTTAAATCCCCTACAATATCACCACTTTGGTTTTGACTAACAATTACAACAAACCCAGCAATACATTTCAAAATGTTCCTCCCTGCACTCCATCCCATACAGTCAATAATGGTTCAGATTTAAGACTGATCTTTCTAAAGGGCCAAAAGAAGAAGCTGGGAGAACAAGCGCTTACACAGCTGAGCTTCTCTCCTTTCCTGCTCTGCATCTGTTTGCAGTTGGCCAAAGTTGCGGTTTCGCATCTCTGTCATCATTCGTTGAGCATCAGCCAGTTCTTTGGCAGCATCCCCTAGGGGCAAATTGTTACTTTCTGCATTTGTGCCAGCTATTTGTTCCAAGAGCACTGAAAAAGAGAAGTCGAAGTCAAACAGAGGATGCACGCAAGCCTATGCAATAGACACAAATCACAGAGCTGCCCTCCATTATCACAGGATAATGGAAAGGGCATGCCTGTTCCTGAATTCATTAATGAATTTTGTGCTATTTATAGAAATCTGAAAAGTACCTTGTCTCACACCACCAAAGTCAATAAGATAAAATCAAGTTTGAAGTTTGTCCAAAATTATCAAATTCCCAGCAATAGTTTTAAGCACCTAATTTAAAACATCCTATACTAGCAATCCAGGTTAAAGTCAGGACAGTCAAATACGTCTTCTAGCCTGCCCTCTGAAGAAGTTTCTCTGTCCTTATCACTACATAGGGAGGACTGGCACTTAAATTTGCATTATATTTAAGACTGAATTCCACAACTATGTCTAATTTTTCTTTTATGAAGCTGTTTTCTGAAAAAAATCTCATGATTCCTTAGGAATATTTTAAGTAGACTGTAAAAAAAAAAAAACAAAACACAAAACATAATGGAAAGCTTTGGAACCATTTTACCTTGTATATTATTGACAACTATTTGTATTCTTGAAAACAAATCCTTTCCTTTCCGGTTAGTTTCACCAAAATTATTGAATAATCTTTCTGCTGTTTTGTAGTTCATTTCAGCCTAGCAAGAGGAAAAAAAAGCAACTGCATTAAAGATACCTGGGTACATAAAATTAATATGTAGTTAAGAGAAGCTTACTTTTTAATCAATTTAGCAAGTCACCTTTTCTTGGAGAGCATTTACATCATGATTTAGGTTAATGAAGTCTGTTTCCATCTCATCTACCTTTGAACCCTGATTACGAACAACAGAACGGTAATTGTTCAATAAAACCTGAAACAGAAGTAAAAAGAATTTCAGTAAATCACCCAGACCAGACATAGGAGATAATGAGAAAAAAATCACTGGCTTAGGTCTTCACCCTAAGTGAGTAAAGACAACATTACTAACTTTATAGTTGACCATCTTAACAACTGACTCTTTGTTTCTCTAAGTTGAGAAAATTCATTTAGAGTGTAATGTTTGCAGTAAAGCAGAGACATTAAGTGCTGGGAAAAAATGTGGCTTTAGGGAAACCTCTAACATGGATCTTTCATGTCCAGTGGGCCTAAGAAAAAGCAGAGATGCTCGTTTCCTTTCAGAGTACAAGGTGGAACTAATAACTTTCTGCCAACAGGTGGAGCCCAGGACTGTCAAGATTCAGTACGAAACTGAAGATTCATCAATGTCTGCCTGCAAGCTGACAAAGCTGGCAGAAATTCCCAGGGTCAGCTCTTGCATGCTTCATCTGAAATCAGTGCAAAACTGCTCTTTTTATGTGTATGTACCTTTAAGTCCTTGACGCGTGTCTCCAAGCCTTTCATCTGCTCCAGTGTGTGGGAACTCGCACGGACGTTTTGCAGCTGAGACTTAATCAGCTGAAGCTCATCGCCTATTGTGCTCAGATCCTTCAGCAACGTAATTACACAGCTATCGCAAGCTGCAAGCAAGGCGCACAAACAAAGGAAAACAATACATGTTATTGAGATTTTGCAGAGAGCATTCCTCTGAGAGCATTAATAAATAAGATGCAATGGAAACTTTTTGATGCTTGTTACCTTGCATCACCTGAAAAACAAAAGCAACAACAAGGCTCATAGTATGCATGTCAGTGACCAAACCCAGAGATAAGAAGGAAGCCCCAACTACACGTGCCTAAATTGCCTTTTTAATTATATTTCCAAAGTGTCTGCTTGACTATTTGCTTTTTAAAGATTCATTGCAGGATACCACCATCCCTTGTTAAAGTCTGCCATATTTAAAGAGTCATCAGGATATATCCATAGCTGGGAATCATCAGTCTAAATGCAATTCTATTCTATTACTTACAGTCACAATCTTCATCAGGATCCACATCTTTTGGTTCATTATTTAAGCATTCTGAAATCAGAAAACTATCATCAGTAACTAAGATTCTTTTTAAGAAAATGTTACTTTGCAATTTTACATTCGCTTTCACATTCGCTTTTTTACATTTCACTTTTGGCAGCCATGGAAAGCCTGTGTAGCCCTTTCATAAATCCATAATCAGAGTGAACTAGCTAGAGTGTCCAGAAGACTTGGCAGTGCTGAGTCCAGCTCCCTCTTGTGCTTTGCTGAGGTCTACATCTTCTTCATCCTTCCAAGGCTGACTGTTGCCTTGTAACACATGACACTTGCATAGCAGCAGGAGGCTCTCTGGAAACAAGGCTGCCAAATCTGGTCCATTTTGCCTTGAATAATAACAGTGAGTGAAGCCCAGGCTATGAAGCCTACTAATTATAGCATTTACCCAGGACATAGTTTCAAACCCTTTACGTACCTCACTATCTACATTCAAACCATGGATTCTTATTCCCCAAAGGGTCATGACCCACAAGGTACTGAGAAATGTTTATGACTTTCTTTCACTGCTGCCCCAGGTTCCATGGTTAAGAGATGAATGGGGCTTGAGAGACACCCAGAGCGTATGGATGGCACTGTCCATAACCTAAAGCACAGAGCTTGGGCCTTAGACACTGGTAGCATACAAGAGCTATAGAAATTGCCATCACCCTTGCCAGCAAGCTAGCTGCAGGACTGCCTCTCCCACATGCCATGTTCTTACAAAACTTGTTGCAAGAAGGTTAACAGGAAGTCTCCAGGAGTTTGTACGATTCTTACCCTGAATTCTAACTTTTAGGAGGCAGGAGAGGAGCTGGCTCCTAAAAATATCATCGTACAGGACAGGAATCTCCCCGTCTTTATGCCTAGGTGCCTGTTACAGATTTAATCCTATTAGCTACTGAAAAATTCACGGGGTTGCTCTTGCCTGTTGCAAATGAAAAGTGCCGAGCAAGTCTTTTCCTTCAGAGGATGCACTTAGGATCTAGCAGTCGCTGCTGCTGTCAAGAGTCAACAACAGCTTGCAACTGTGAGTGGCTACAGTGATAAAATTAGACCTGAACTTTAACAGTAGTATGAAACAGCCTGGAACAGACTGCCTAGCTGTGCCATTTCCTTTGGCACTTGCCAATTAAGTCATCAGGAAGTTAAACAGCACTGGTAGTGAGCATTCCTGCCAAAAGAAGAAAAATCACAAAGAATCTATTTGTAAGAGAAAGATGAAAATTATTTTAAAAGCAAATACACGTGCAGTCCTGCTGTTGTATAATTCAGCTAACACCAGATACATTTCAGCTGTGGCTATGAAGTATCAGTTAAATTAAACTATTATTGCAGCTTGTGCACAAATGACATCAGCCAAGAAACGATGAAACGAAAACATTCAGCCAAGTGCCAAACATCACGCACGTATAAACCTGCTAGAACATGCTGTGCTGGTGATCACAGAAGGTTTTATTGCTAATGTAGAGAAAAGACGGCTGATCAGAATATACTGTTGGAGACAAACTGAAAACAAACTGGCTTGCTGAAGTTTGCCCTGAGGATTAGCAAACTCTTGCTTCAGAAAGAAGAGAATGGTAAAACACCAAACATTGCTTGAACCTGTTCCACACAAAACACAAATGTAATAAAGAAGCCTTACTTTAATGATGAAATAGAAAATGAGAACCAGTTTTTGAAAAACTGCAGCAGGTACCAACTGCAGTTCACATCACGATCCTTAAGTCATTCGATTACAGTCTGAACAGGAGTGCAAGTGAAAGAGACAGGAGTGTACTAGTATGACACTTCACTAAAATGTGAGAAGGAAAAACTGCCTTTGGTGAAGGAAAAGTAAATATTTTGGAGAGCAAGAATATGGGAGAATAGAGAACAACAGCTTACATGTTTATGAATGAAAGATATTTCAAAGGAAGGAGGTGAATCACAGTAAAGATGGGCTGAGGCACACAGAATTAGACTCTTAACTTCAGAATTATAGTAGATAAAGCAAACACAAACCAGTGGTGTAACAGTCTCTGAACAGCTTAGCTAGTAATGGAGTATATGTACAATTGACACCGGGCAAATTAAGGAAGTCGCAGTCTGCAGGCAGGTGTAGAGCAGGATTTATAAAATAGCCTCCTGAGTACCAGCTCAGAGGCTTAACTTCCATTGTAAACACAGTTAGCTTAGATACCTCATATACTGGTGTCTGACGCACACTGAAGATGTTATTAATCTGTCTCAGATACCCTTAAAAGGGCATATTACGACAGCTCCATGAGGCATGTTTCATAATCCCTAACACAGAGTGCTAGGATATGACAACTATTTTAGAGGAGAAACATTAATGCATTTATATACATGCCTGTGAAATAGAAAAGCAAAATATAATTGATATTGTTTAGAAAGGAAAATACAGGATAAAATGCCATGCAAAGGTGAACTCAGTGATTCAGCATAGCTTTCATTACTATGCTCTTATATTTCATAAAACCTTACATTTGTTAAAAAATGAGCTACATTTCTTATAGGACTAGGCCTTTCCTTCAGTTCTGCTTATTAGAAGATCTTACTGCTCTGCTACCCAGAGGGTAAACATGTCCATAGTCCCTTGCATACCTCCAGTCAGGTGGTCACAGCTCACCAGCTGCCCATTATTATTACAATTACATTTTTCACAGTAGCCTCCATATTTTTGCGGATTTCCAAAATATCCAGGAGCACAGCTAGATAAAAGAGACACAAATATTGTTTGATTAAGTATTTAAACCTGCTTTTGTCAAATATACTTTCACATAACAAAACCCCAATTCTCCTTCTGAAGAAACTGTCAACTAGTAGATTTCATTTCCTGACTTAAGACAAAAATAATCTATTTTTGGTTTACAGTATAGCCTGCATTCTGTTAAAAATCTCAATCCAAGTGCTACAGAAAATGCTTCTAAAAATAAAAGCACTCCCACAGTATTCATCTAAAAATAATTCACTTGGTCTATAAAAACACACAGGCACAAAAAAAAAAAACGTACTTTAAGAGAGTTTTGAAAGGCTTAACCTGGCAAATCATATCATTCTGTTCCGTGATCCCACCAGAATTCATGCATCCACTAGCATCATGCTGCAAGCTCATGCTGAGCTTTCAGAGCTGTGGCACTGAACATTATCACCCTTCTGCTGGATGCTACCTCCTACTGCCATCTGCCATGAACACAGCCTGTGTGAGCAGTTCCTAAATATTTTCTAGGGGAAATGCATTGCCTGCACTGGCTAGTTAATATTCCTAAAAATCATTTTGTTGTATGACCTAAAGGGGTAGTAATGTGTGATTAAGGGGCCATGATGAAGAGCTGAGAGTGATATTATTTTCCACTGGAACCACTAGAGCTGGAAGAACAAATCTGTTCATAACCTACTGCTTTTATGTCAAAGGTAACAATCCTGAAATACTGTTAAGTTGCACTATTAAAAGATCATGTGCTCCTGGTGAGTGACCCGTGACTTACTAGCCTTGGGTTTCCCAATCAGACACCCCCATTCTATTACCCTTAAATTTTCCTGGATTTGAAACTCAATGAAATTGCCTCCTCTTTCTGCCTGCATTTGCTATGCTGTATTTCTTTTGCTTAGCCAAACTGCTGTAAAGTTTCAGCAAAAGAGAGAGCATTAGTCTGTGGTGTTTGTACACGCCACCTGCCGGGCATGCGGGAATGCGCTGGGCTGAAGGGTATGGAACTCAATATTACATGGCTGCCACTGCATAGCTAGCTAAGAACACTGAAGCACCAGCAAATACCTTAGAAGAAATGTTTTCAACTGGAAATGGAACAAAATCACAGAATCATGGAGTAAAGGATAAGACAAAAGACACAGGGCACATACGCAAAGTGATTTACATTTCTCTCATTGATAAAAACTGTGTAGTCAGTGAATTTCTTGTAGGGAGCTATTTATATTTATTCGGGTGTGCTAGTGTCTCATCTGCAATTCTGCTACAGCACCACACTACAGCAGTTATTTATACAATTACATGTCTCCTTAAGTGTGTACATATTTTGCATACACACGTGTACACATACTACATAATACAAATATACCTCCTTTCACGGTGTCTCTGGAGGCATTGGTCTTGAAGAAACAAGCCACTTACCGTTCACAGCGAACTCCAGTATAGCCTTCTTTGCACAGACACTGAATTTCTTCACCATTTGCCACACAGCCAGTTGCAAATCTGAAAGAAGAAACAAAAATTCCGTTGTGAACACATAATCAAATTGGTTTTGCCTTCTACATGCTAAATTCAGTTAAATGAATTTCACATTAAAAGGTTTTTATAGCAAATTATGACCGAGTTAGTTTCATTGCCTCCAGATATACTGCAGTGACTTAGTTCTTTGAAGTTTCAAATTTTCTGTCTAAGCTGTCTCCTTATATTAAAAAATAGTAATTACTTGACCTTCTGGACAGAAGGCAATAGTTCATTACACAAAGGAATGCCTAAAATAAACCTTAATAGTATGATGTAATGTAAAACAAGTCTATATGGCTATTTTATCTTATTGGAAAAAATCAATAGCCTAGGCTAGACAAAGTTCCCTCTTGTTTGTATAACTCTCTGCTTATTTATGGATGGAAGCATTAGATCATATTTTTATGTAGCTAATACTCTGATCCTTTTTTTTTTAAATAAGGCAAAATAGAGTAGTGGCCTACCTTAGAAAGCTCTAGGGTATATCTCATTAACACAAAGAACATTTTTGTACACTCTTTCCAGCACACTCATCCACATTCAAATTTCAGTGGGGTGGATCACCAATGTTTTGCCCATTGTTTGGTGAGAAGAAGGCAGGAGGTGAAGACAATACAGGCCACCTTTGCTATTTCCATGTATAGTCTCTTGATCGTAGACAGGTATTGGAGGTCTGCACTAAGAATTATGTATAATTTGACTAGCTGGAAAACTGTTGACTCCAGTAATGGAAAATACATTTCCCATGTAATGAACAGTATATACCAGCCTAATGTGCAGCTATGAAACGATTGCAGGTCTCATGGGCTCCCTTCAACGCTCTTAAAGCAAAAGATGAGTAAAAATATGCTCAGTCAGCCTCAGGCAAACAGCTGCAGAAGAGGCCAGTGCCGTCAAAAACAGGTCTATCAGACAATCCTCTAATAAATGAAAAACCTGTCTATTGCCAACGAGTGTAAATCTCTTACTTAAGGCTACCTGGAGTTTGCTCCTGCACTTGCAAGTACTATGTGGTGCCTTTAGCCATTCATAGGTTAGGATCTTTCAAACTCTCTTGTTGTTGTTTAACACATTGCACATTTCAGAGCTAATCAATGACAATAAACAACATGGCTCTGCATAACATTCATTTAAAATACATTTACTGCCCAGTTTTAAAAGTCTGTCAACCTTGTTAGATCTGAGGAAATTTAATTTTTTCTAGATCAGTAATATTTGCTGAGTACCATCTGCAGTTCAAATGGAGCTTCTGCCCAAAGAGAAAACACAATCTTTCAGAAATGTAGATATGCTTATGAGCTTTAATTCTCTAAAGTATTTTTGCAGCTTATTAAATTTTCTGAATTCATAGAAAAGGCTTCTTTCATCATTATGTCACTAGCATCACTATGGTCACTATGTTGAAAGAGATCTGGCTTAGTATGATGGTAGTAAACATGAGATTAAAGATAACTTGCATCCCACATTTCTTCCTTTTACTTTCTGTCCTTTTACAGTACCTGTTTGTATAAGGGCAAGGGCACGTCCGACAGGAACCTTGAGTGGCATCTCCAAAATAACCGTCCTTACAGCGCTCACACTTGTCCCCAGCAGTATTATATTGGCAGTTCTTAAAGAGGAAACAAGCAAGACTGTTAACTGGGCCCTCCCATTCTACGTAGCTTTATTAAAGTTTCAAATATTACAGCCCATCTCTTCAGACACTCTAAGGAGGTTTTTTTTCCCTACCACATAACTGACCATTTATTGCCAAACTGCCTTCACTATCAAGACAGACCAAGTTGCAGCCATTCTCAAATGTTAGAAAGCCTATTTTGCTCATTATTGTGAAAGAGCAACAGATAAATAATAAGGATTAAATAAATTTTAAAGGGATTCAGTCAGATATGTAGTTAGGAAAATTCTCATGACACATTATCTATGTCTTGATATTTCAATGGAATTTTTCATTGAAAATTCACAAGACTTTAATGTAACTTTAAATTTTGCATCTTAACACAAATTAGAAGGCAGGCACAATTTAAAAGCATGAGGCGAACCAAGTCCAAATACATTCTTAAAAACATCCCATGAAATTAATTCCAAAACTAATTCTCTTGGTAGATTCTGATTAAATTTGAATTTCATGCATCTTTCCCTGTGTACATGTAATTTGTTTTTAATTTGCTAAGTTCAATGAATAAGGAAAAGTGAGTGCTGGGAAAAAAAAATGTAACAGATACAGTCTACTTTCTATCATAAAATAGCTGGAAATTATATTTTATTTTAGAAACACTCTTATTCCTGTAGTTGTCTGAATGTCACACACGTCTACAAATTATAGGGGAGAGGGGTAGTGATCAGAGTGCTTTTGCTTGAGTTAAGGAGATGTTACCGTATGATAGAACTTGTTCAAGTGCATTGGTGAGCAGTCACAAAGGCAAGCCCCTAGTCTCCCTGCTCTTTTCTTCCTAACTTGAATATGCAACAGAGGGACTCAGTGACCCACAAAAGCTGACTTTGTACTAACAAAATGCAAGAAGCAGAGAGAGAGCGGGCACCTGGCTGGAGGCAGTCACCTATTTCAGGGACCTCCAACAGTTTTGAACCATGGTTAAAAGCCCTAGCACTATGACTTGCAGCAGGAGAGTCCCTTTTCTCTTTAATTGAGAATTTAAGATTTCTCTCCTTTACATCTCTTCTTGTACACCACTCTTGTCTACATTTCCTCATACCAAGATTCCCTTAACAACATCAACAAGCTTTCCTGCAGCCTGCAGATAGTAACACATAATTTATTTGGGTTAAAGAATTAAATTTCTGGCTTCTTTATGAAACGTTCTGGGAACAAACGAGCAAAGCTTCAGTTCATGGTGACTATGGGCTATTTAACTAGGGTAAGCTAAAGAAATATGAAGTCTATAAAAGGAACCATTTTAAAATGCAATCTTTTTTAAAAAACTGAATTTTTAAAAAATTTCTCAAAGCTAGGAGCTCTCCTGCAAAGAGCTCCTAGAAAATTTACCTGGTTTCTTAATGGTACTGGGATAAACCTGAAGAAAAATATAACAGCAAAAGAAGCAAAAGAGAAGTATTTAATACTGCCTTAGGTGAAAATATTTGTGTTGCTGGTTGCATCCCCAGAATTTATCTACTGACTTTTGTTTTGCTAAAGCCCATTCTGTTTACAGAAATGGAAGTAAATATGTATAAATATAATATATATGAAGATATTCTTCATATGAAAATTACTCTGCATGTGCCTTTCTCCTCGCTAGCTACACGGCATATAAAGAATGGAGGGCACAGGCCAGTGCTCCCAAGTCAGAGTGGAAGGAGGCAACTCTCTCACGGTTTTTCTTCAAGTTACATCAGGCCTTCCATAGCACAGGAGAACAGAGACAGGCGGGAGTCACAGCCTTTCCAAAGAGCCAACTTCTGAACTCCAGAAGGAAAACCCTCATCTGGCCCCCAAGGACCCCTGTGGAACAGGATGCTGCTACCCCATGGGTCAGCATCACAGGGGAGATACCCACGTATACAGTGCTATATGACACGAAATAAGACCTCAGAGGATGAGCAAGTCTCAGCACACGCTGCAGCAAGAGGGAAGCACCTTTCAGGAGGAAAGGCGGGGATGAGAGGAACACAGAAATACTTTTGTGTTAGAAGGGCAACGTCTTCTCATCTCCTCTGATACTTCCTTCTCCTCCACATTGAGAGCAGCCCTGCCACCCTCTCACCCCACCATCAAGCAACAGGATTCTGCCTGAGCTGAGGAGTGCCACAGAGGAGAGGGTGAGGGTGAGCTGAGCAAAGCCTCCCATGGAAGCTTTAACAGTAGAGAGGCTGACAGGGAAGGCACTGGGGGCCCATGCCCTCAGTGAGGAGGCGGTGCAGGTGGTGAGCCAGCCTTGCATGCTGGCTCTGAAACGTGGCTGCTCCATGGTGGGAGGCATCTCCGTCCTCTCTGCACCCTATGGCCATCTGTGTCACAGTTCCTCTACAGAGGGAGACCTCACTCCTCATTACGTGGAGGCTCATAATGAATGTAAATTGGGCCCCTAGAGTTCTCTTCTTCACTGCATTATGGTGAATGACTACCCTCATCCTAAAGTTTGTCCCAGGGCCAAGTGTTGATTTAGCTCCATCTATCTGAAAGTTAATCTAACATAGGAAAGGAAGGATAAAGAGAAACCCAAACTGCACATCTTGGGAGGGAAAAGCGAAATTCGCATTTTTGGGGATTTACAGTTTTCATCTGAAGTAGAACTCTCTCGATCTTTACAGCCCTGGGACAGTAGTTTCTTGTCCTGGCCTGCCCTGCCTCCCCTCAGATGCAGAGTGAAGTCATTCCCCAGCACAGGCTCGCTCGGCTTCTAGCTTCCACCCAAGCAGCCACGTGGGGGCTGTTCCGTAGCGCACAGGAATGCTCCGTGGGCAGGACGGGTTCACAGCAAACAGGGAGGGAAGGATGCAGAAAATAAACCACAGCGAGATTTTGGCAAGGTTCTTGTTTACACAATAAGTGAAAAATTAGTGACAAGTTTTATGTGGGATTTTTGGGGGAACAAACAGTTTAAACAAATGTCAGAGGGCAGCTAGAGAGCCACTGTTGGCCAGAAGTCACATTTTCACTGCTGTAGGGTCGATAACTTTGGTGTGATTGCTTTGGATCTAATATGGTGTGTCAGGCAACTGATCTGCCCCACTGCATCTTCTGTAACAGCTGCAGTTTTTGAATTAATCTAACTTGTATCTCATTTATCTTAATACTTTTAAATCCATCTAGCTGTAAATTAATATTAGTAGAGATTTACTGATGCTGATTAAGAAGATATTATTCTGCAAAGACTATACTATGCATGAATATGCTGCTTCTCAGCATTTATAAACCCTATCTTAGATGTATAAAACTGCATTGCATATGCTATGATATGACTTCACATTTATTAAACATAATTGCAAACATTTACATACATGCTTAATTTGGTGTCATTTTGTACCGTGAGTTACCCAAAATTATAGTGTAAAGAAGAAACAGAACAAGGATACAAGTAATTGTAATTACCTACAGTTACATTATAGCAGTGTATGCAAAACTGAAACTTACACTCTTTATACTGGAAGATATGAAGACTGAGGTATGCAAGGACTATTTTTTTTTGTATTCTGCTAACAAGATGACTATTATATAGCCCATCCTGCCACAAGGTAAATGCCTTCTCTTTTTTTTTCAAGTTCATTTCTTCGTTAATATTTTACTTACAATACATTTTCCGGAACCATCCAGACACCTGTTTGAATTTCCATTGCAATTGCAGGGAACACAGCGCCCAGTAAATACTCCCTTATTCTCACGATAAAATCCAAGGCCGCATTCCTAGGCAAAGGCAGGAAGAGAGAGAGGAAAAAAAAAAGTTGATGGAAATAAAGTTTTCACAGGTTATGAGATAAGAAACTGTCTGCCTTTACCAAGGAGCAATACCTTTCCCAGGAGAATACATTTCTGGACAAACTTTTCTAAGCTCATGCTACTGTTTAAATAACAAGTATTTTAAGTCAGCAAATGGCAAAGAATGGAACCAAAGCAGTTTCAGCCTAATCATCTGAACACTGTGCTCTACATTTTGTAGCTGTGGGGATTTCACCATTTTGACTATGACCTCTGAGCAAAACACATTTCCTGTGGCTATGTACAAAGAGGTAGAATATGACTTTTAAACCACAAAAATTTGGATATAGACTCATACTAGAGCGTGCTCAGGGAATAACACAAGGAAATCTCGTACAGTAGCTACTGGTTATATGTACTCTGGATAATAACTTAACTACAGTGTATTCTTTGGAAGTACATCTAAGGAGGTTTTTTTGTGTGTGTGTGCGAATTCATCATGACTTCCAAAATAAGTCTACCTGGAGCTATATGAAGCCACACTTAGGCACAGCTAGATGATCTTACAGAACATACAGTTTTGTAGACATGCTAGACCACGGCAAGTACAGGCTTGTCCCAGGGACCCAAAAAGCATGAAAAGAATGTTCAGCCATTGAGAGCACACGAACAGAAACAGAGCACATCAGATCAAAGTCACCTTTACAGAGTCTGGTTCAGGGAGCTGAACCAGAGGAACTTTATGAATGAATCAAGAGACATTGTCATTAAGTTTATTAGCATACACTAGGTAGATAGTAGCTAGTATGTTAAAATCAGAGTCTTGCTCGGCATGGGTACAGAGGAGGGGAAAGCACAAGGAATCTTTCCTGGGCATGGAGCCTTCCCACCACTTCAAACGCTCACTGCCCACATTCTCTGCTCTGCTTCCTCCTAGGGCTTCTGTCACACCAACCACAAAAAAAATGAGCAAGCACAAGTCTATCCCTGCGTCTCTTCCCCAGGCTCCCTTTCATTAGTGCAAGGAAGACTGCGGGCAGCACTGAAGCAGGGAGAAGGCTGTGCTCCCATGAAGCAAATACCTCCCAGATTCTGGCCTCCAGCAAGGTAGGCCTGCACCTCCCTGTGCATCACCAGTATATCATACTTAGAGGTTGGCCCCAATGACATTCAGAAACAAAGTGTCAGTTGAACTTTAAAGGCCATAAATCTCTTCTCATAGCAGCTGCACCACCCAGATTGATGGGAGCAATCTGAAGAGCACGGTGTTTGCAGGAAGGAGCCTCAAGTCATGCTGCAGTTGGTTGAAGCATAAACATTTGTGTAGGGACAGAACTAACTAGTCTAAGTATCAGCCAGAGGAATACTAAAAAATCACATCTCCCAAAGCAGATCCCAAAAAGGAATATTGAGCTACTTAAATTAGATGCAAGTGCCACCTTTGCCCTCTTCAAATACTGGACAAACAAGGAAAAAAAAAACCCACAAAATACCAATATCATTAACTTTTTTTTTAATATTGATTTCAGTGCAGGTAAAGACTGAATTCAGAATATGCATCCTCTCTTGAATTTTTTTCAGATATATTTTTAAAATGGTGAATATGTGCCCTGAAAAACAAACAGTCAGTATATACAGCTACTGAAAAAGCCAGGGCCTGAAATATATTAAAGAGTATGACTAAGCAAAATACAGGCTTTGGTGCATATAATTTTTATTTACTGAAGTATTTTTTTTTTAGAAAGCTAAATGAAACATTAATTTTAGAATTATACCAAATATGGATATGAGGACATATCTATACAGCTTTTTCTTTTTTCCTATTTATGCTCTCTTTAAACTTTAAGCAATACATCTAGAGTTCTGAAAACTTTACTTCAGAAATAATATTCTTAATTTGAAATATTTATCCCCCAGGAAGGTAAAGCTCCAGGCACCTTGAAGTGATTACGAGTTCAGGCTGATTGTTTTCAAGTAAATAGCAATTTAAATCAAAGTTTTTGCACATAGTTTCGTCAGCTTAATGATTAGAGATGTAAGATTAGCTGCCTGACTACTCCTACATTAAATAATGTGTAAGCTGTTATAAAATCACTCCATTTAAAAAAAAAAAAAAAAAAAAAAAGAGAGAGAGAAAGAAGGAAGCGAGCAAGGAGGAAAAAATGAATAAATTACCTGTCTCAGGTTAAAATCCCTTTGAACTTGTTGGTAGTGACTTCTCCTCTGAAGATGAGGAAACGATAGCTCCTGTTGCATATCTTGCGCGAAACAGTGCCCTATGGCTACCAAAATGACAAGCAGCCACCCTGCAGTCTTTAGCCTCTGTGTTTTGGCCGTCATTTTACTTTAGCTCGACAACTAACATGCGCTGTGCTTTCAGTATTCAAACGTTCTCTTACACGCTCCCTTATTCTTCAGCTTCTGACTCAGATTAATGAGGCTCTGTGCTGTGATGGGCCCCACCTTTAAACTTTCTACGTGAGTCAAGTCGTACAGCACACATTGCAGTTCCTGAGGTTAACAAATAACCCTGCGAGGCCTGTAGCTCGATATATACCTACCTTAAGGTGTGGCAGGCATCACCTTCTCCCCACCTAACGCAGTCAGACAGAGCTAGATGATTACAATAGTAAATCATGGAATGAGTCATGCTGCACAAACATACAGCATGTAGGAACTGCACAGCTTTGGGTCTTGATCACTTCCTTTGGGCTACGCTTTTTCACCAGTGTATGTAAAAATACCCCTCGCCATATAAAGGCAGTATGTTGCAGGCAATGGGATGGAAGTAGGAATTTCAGAAAATATGCATCAACTTGCATGTGGCACAGAATCAAATGTGTGAAAAAATAATTTCTAGAAATATTTCCAAAATTATATTCAGCAGCTGATGTACAATTCCTGAGCAGTGGACATACATGAATTCAACTGTAAATGTCAGTTTGATCAGTGGCTCTGCAGCTGCTCTGGTCTAGATATTAGTCTTCTATTCTCATCTCAAGAATGTTTTCAAGGTTAGCACATTTATTGCTGCTTTATGGTAACCGTCAACCATTTTCTCAAGCAATAACGTCTCATATTTTGTGCACTCTGTACACTACTTATCTCTCCACTACTTTTTATGTTACCTCAGGTATTAATTCATGAGAAGAGTTAAGATCTAAGCTAAGTGAAATGACAGCCAAAAGATTTACAGCCACAGAAACACCTGGCTGGGGCAGGATATTTTACAGAGGCTAGGATTTCACCATTCTCCAGGTGATAGTATTATTTTGCAATTTTCACATTATCTTAGACAAAAAAATCTCCAAATGTTTTGCAGATATGGACAACTTAAGTTTTAAAATGTTTTCCTATAAAAATAGGAAAACGGTAGGCACCCTAACAGACTAGAAAAGTGCCCCAAATTATCTGAGCTCAGATTCTTTCCTTTGGACTTCTCATGCACTTCCCTACTGCATAAGGAGCTAATTGTAATCAAGAACTTTCTTCTCATGTAAGGTCTCAGAGGCTCTGATCAAGTCAACTCTGACCTGCTCTCCATTCAAGTAAGATGGACCGAAATTCTTCAGTCTTCCATCAGCAGAGAATTCCTCAATATTGTATAATATATATTGTATATTATTCTGTACATTGTGTATTACATTTACAGTTCCACACTGCAAGCAGGAGTTGAATATCCTTAAAGAGCTACTTAGACAATGAAAGTAACTGAACCAGTAACTGAAGCGCTCATGCTTGGAAGAAGCATATTTAAGTATTTTAATAACTACTCGCTTTCTCTAATTCAACCAGTACGTATAGCTGCAGGCAAGACAGAGGATAATGGTACAGTACGGAGGCAAACATCTCCTACCTGACATGAGTCACCAGCATACTCAGGAGGGCAGGAACATGTCTCTACATCATACGCAATGCTGCCACTTCCTGTGCTGGTGGCTTCTTCCAGCCCAACCTCACCAAGGGTTAATCGCTGAGTCTCCGTGAAATAAAGGCCTCTGATGTGTAAGCCATCTAGTCTAGACAGGATCACCAGCAGCTCTTCCCTGGATACGAGCTTATTGTTGATAGAATGTCTGAAGTTTCCCTGCACATTAAAGATACAAAATGAGCACAGTCCTGCAGCTTTTTCAAAGAGTATCTGCAGAGAAGACAAGGTGGCAGAAAATAGAAAAAAAAAGATGCAGAATAGACCCCTATAGCCTCAGGGACTGTGGAGGGAAATAGGTCAGGAAAACAAGAATCATGAATATAAACATAGAATAGGTGGGAAAAAATAATAATGACCATAAAAAAGGGAATATTTTGTAATTGACATACTTATTCGTAAATAATATAGTATATGTCAGCTCTTAGCAAACTACAAACTACCTGAGAAAGATGTCTGGAATCAATGGGGATATGCTGTAGAAAGTGGTACAGACACAACGAAAGATAATTAAAAAACAATTCAATAGTCTGAAAGTGAAAACAGAGATCCAGAGGGATGCTGATACCAGGAAACATATGTGAGACTTCGAAGTATCAAGAATTCGTTCTAAGACAGGAATAGCGAAAAGTAGATAGATTCTTTCTCAATCACCAAATTTCTTTGAGGGATCATCCACCAAATTAAAAGAGGCAGAGGAAAACTTTTTTTTTTTTAAGATTAAGCAAAGTCCTAAAAGCCCAGTCTTTCAGGATTGCCTTCACACAATCTAACTGAAAATGGAATTTATCTTAAAAAAATGTTATCTTTTTTTTGCCTGTACGTACAACAGAATTACCCAAGTTTGATTCTCTGGGCAGAGACTCAAGGTATGAAATCCTAACTTCATCTGCTTAATGTTGGACATCCACCCTAAGTACCTAGACTCCTTTTAGAGTAAGAGGAGGAAAAGAGATAACAATTCATTCCTATTAAGTACACGTCTGGGGCTGGGATGAATCATGTTTCATTGATCACTGAGTCAGTATTATTTCACTGACTCCAAAGGGAGTGCTAAGGACTAGACTGGACATGAGACATAACTTGAAGAGGCTAAAAGTAGATGACAAGAACCAGAACTCTGGTTCAGTGTGGCAGTAAGGAGAAAATATATATATTTAAAATCTACAGTATTCGAGAAGTTTTTATTCATTGACACTATCAAGTATTTGGTATTTCCACACAGATTACAGGCATAATTTTATGTACCTTAGAGAACAGAAGGGAAAGTATGTGAAATGGACTCTTACTGATGAGGAAAGTTAAGCCCATTACATTTTAATTTCTTACCTCAACTAGCTGTACACGGCCATAATATTGACGGTCAGGCAGTGGGTTGTTAGGATCCACATAAACTACTTTCATTTGCTGACCCTGTGTGAGAATGAGGATATAACATCACCATTTCACTACTTTTTACGATAAAGTGTTCAGATGTTGGTGAAGCACGTTAATCTTGTCGTTTGGAGGATAAGAACCAAGTAATACCAGTAAAACTGTCATTTTGTCAGCAACGTAACATAGCAAGCACCGTGTTCTAGTGTCAACAGGTTTTTCCCTGCTTTTGCCTATTAACCTCTGTGCTTTCAGATAAAACATTGAGATAATAAAATTAATGCTTGCCATTTTTTATAAGAACTAGTTACTATTTCTGTTTTGCCTTTGCAGATAGTGTCTTTTGCTGCCCTTACATTCTTTTTAAAAAAGCAGCAACCTCCTTTTACGTCTTTGCAGTTTGAGTGATGTTTTTGTTAGCATAAAAAGGGAAGTAAAACAAAACTGGACTGAGCAACGCTCTTTGACCCTCATGCACAAACAAGTGGGATACTGCAGGAATACTTTGCGAAACATTTTCCAGTGAGAATCCTAAAAGACTGAATTAATATTTCCAATGGCCTGAAGCCACTCAGTTGGCAATTTAAACAAAGAACTGAGGTTCTAATTTTGGCCTTCATCTAGCTAAATTAGAAAGTAGTTAACCCAAAATGCATTTTTACTTCAGTTCATCAAAGGCTTATAATTACACTTAATTTTACGCTGAAAAAAATGTCACAGAAAATGAGATTAATTACACACAGAATTCAGGACATATTTTGCAAAGTCAAGGCTATAATTGCTGACAAGTGTGAATTCATTAATTATATATTTTTTTTCCCACAGGTGTGTTTTATAGAGAAAGCTCTATTTTATCTTTTTATTTGCTCTCAGTTCAGTTATGATTAATAATATGTTTCTCTGGCAACAGAGATAAGTGTGTTGATGGCTTTGAGCAAAACACAACAAAATCACTTCTATAGAAATGTAGCCGGTTGCTGTAAAAGTTGGGCACACCACGGCAGTAATTCACCATAACTGCAGGGCAACAGAAAAAGTCATGGTACTGGTACTGCTCGAAAGAAAACAATAACATTACAAAACTTACTGTCAGTTCTATATCAGGTGTCTTATCCAGAAGAGCCATGCCTTCACTAGGTAAACCAAATGATTTCACTTGGTAGCTTAGGTAGCCCCCATATGAAGAAAGCTATAACAAAATGCACAAGAATAGAAATGCTTGATATTAATAAAGTTTTGTATTCAAGTTTACTCATTCATCCAGCATTTTTTTTCACCCCGCATCATGTCATCTATGTCATGGGGAAATCACGTGTTCATCTGAATGCTCCTCCCCAGATTCTACAGGAGAGATTCTGCTCACCAAGAAGAGACCCCAGGGTGATGCTGCAGCTGGGAGCGTGTACCCCACATAGAGCCATGGATCGAGAAAAGCATTTGCTAAGTTTATAACAAACCTGAATCTAATCAGGAAATCTGTGTGCCACCTTCCAGCAAACAATACTTCTACTGATCTCAGCTCTATAAAAAGGTGATAACCAACCCTTGATGTTTGAGCTAAAATTACCTTTCTTCTGGCTTAAATATTAATGACCACCACAGGCCTAACAAAAAAAACCCACACACATTGCTGTTCAATACACAGACTTGGGGAAGGGATGTTTGAATTATCTGACAAATAGCTTTCTGAGTTAATAGGCTAGAAACAGATAGAGAGGAAAAGAAGCTCCAGACACAGTCTTCTTATACCAAGAAGAGTCTAGATGGAGGACTCTCAGTGAGAATTAGTGTCCAGCACTACTATAGATTTTACATTTGATTTCCCCTTGAGTTTGTAAACAAAAGATATATATAGAAGAATATACTATTAATATTTCAATTGCAGTCATTAAAATGTTTGAGATAATAGAAAACAGTGTTTTCAGTGTCTTCATATTGGAAAATGTCTGTAGTGATCTTGTTCACATTTTCCAAACAAAATGTTATTGGAAATAAAGACTGAAATTTTCAGAATAGAATAAAATGAACGAAACTTACTGAACTGTAAAACTAGCAATGTGATAGAGTCCTTGTCAGCTAAGATACATACTTAAATATTAGAGAAGGTAAAAGCAGGGACAAACTAGATCTATTTTATTTACATTGTAAATAAATGCAAGTCATGACATGCCTGTCATAACATGTTATAAGCAACATAAACAGTAAAGCACTGTTCTTCATAACTGTGCTTAGAGGGTTATTGATAGCTTTCTATTTTATTACGGGAATAACAAAAGTTATTTCAACTTAATACTAGGACAGTAAACAATTTTTTTTTTTACAAAACTTCTTCAGAAAATAGCAGCATTGAAACAAAAAAAACTCTTGAAAAAAACAAGTGCCCTAACTAAATGCACTCCTCCATCCCTTTGAAACATATTTACCTCTGTACACAGGAGTAGGATGAAACATCCTGCCATACTCCTTAAAAAGAGACTAAGACAAACTTCACAAATTGTGCCATCTTTAACACAATTGTGTCTATGACATTAGTTTTCTCTTTTAAAAGAGGAGGATCGCCTCTGAAAAGCCTCTATATCTTACAGCTAGCTAAGAGCTACAGATACTGTTCGAGATACAACTGGAGAGGAGTGTGGACACGGAGCTCGCATTCAGCCACTAGCAAAGTTTGCCTGGTGAGTGTGAACCCCAGGCTGAGACGCTGGTGAACAGTTACTGTCAGAACGGACTCCCTGCATGCCCAAGCAGGAAGAGCAGCATGTAATTCAAAGAATACAAAGACTAGAAACCAGGTGCTGCTCTTCCCTTCATGAAAGCTTCATCCGACACAAATAGGAAGTGTACAGTTAAAGAGCAAAAAATAGTACTGGTGTCACACAACCAAATAACAAACCCTTAGATCCTGCCCTCCTTCATTTCATCAGCAACATATGGAATACAAAAGGGGCATTTTTGGGCTCTTGAGTACTTAATCATCTTTTATGCCTTGGAAGCCTGCCCAGGAGATATTCTTAGGGGGTCGAAAGGCCACTCTGGCATTGGCAAGCTCTGTATGTTGTGAGTCTCACAAACTCTGTGAGCTGAGTGCCTGAAGGTATTAGTTCCTCAAACCAAAGTTTTGACCATGGTAAATACCACTCTGACACCCAGCAAGATGATTAATTCTCTATTTCTGGTTATATGTTTAACACAGTACTCAAAAGTCAAGCAGGTCAGGGGACAGAGATAAGAATCTATTGAGGGAAGAGAAATTAATGTATCCAAGACAGAGCAGGAGACCTTTAACCAAGGGTGGTGGCAAAAAATGAATACTTACTATAAAAACTGATGAGTCGGGTGTCACTTACCTTCTCTCCCAGGTAGGACAGTGGGGCTTTCCAGTACAAACTACGCACTGAAGCAGGCAATTCTTGAACATCAGCCACTACACTATTACTGACTGGATTGAAGGTTACTGGAATGTCAACGTTTTTATCTACTGTCTCCAAACGCCAGTTCCTCATGTCCACAAACTAATGAAAATACATAAAGGAAATGTAAGCTTTTATTCTTATAATAAAAGCTTTATTCTTTTCCAGGATCAAATAATGAGGCAAAAATATTTTGATTCTATAATTCCTGATTATATTCAAACCCTTCAGTGCCAGTGTAAAGACCTTGCGCAATGGACATTGCAAGGGCCTCACAAGGGAGCTAATAGGCACAGATGTGCTAAAGCTGTTGGGATGTCAGGATTCGACTAGCTAGCTGTGAACTAAATCTTGTCTTCAGTCACAGGAAGTCATAATCCTTATGCAGGTGTCCAGTAGTGAGTATGGTGACAAGGTAACAAAGACATAACTTGCAGCTGCCAAAGACACTAACCAGAAAGACAAAGCATGGACCCATGGTAGTGCAGTAAGGTAACAGGGAGGTAGGGAACATGGTGAGATACTATGGGGAGGCAGGAAATGCAGTCTAAAATTCTGGCTCTTCACTACTGGACATTTCAATTTGGCCTTTTTTCTTCATGAATGACCACACATCCTATTATTTATTATTGCACTCCCAGGAAAGAAAGCATAATGTAAATGGACCAGACAAGTTCACAAAGCAGTATGACAAAGAGATAGACATGTTTTCAAGGCATTGATGGAGACCGGCAACTGCTGGGTGATAGACTCCCTAAAGCCAGTGGAAGTTTGCTACTGGCCTCACCAAGGCCAAGTTTATATCCTTTGCTTGCAAATAATGAAGTGCCACAATCTGGATTACATCTGGTCTGTGTCTAAGCCTAACCAAACATCCCATCCAACATCTGAAGACTGTCTCTCTCTTTCGCACTGTTTCAAGCAACTGTTAGTTTTTTTCAGTCTTTGGCCATTTTACATTATTTCTACCACTCATTTATACTATTATTGCATATCACATTTATCATTTCCTCCTTTGTGCCTTTTTTTTTTCCTACTAGGGAGAGAAAAAGGATAGTTCTTATTTTTACAATCTCTGTGGTACTTCTTTGGTACTTCTTAGATTCCAAAGTGAGCCTGTAGTTTAGAGATGTAAAATGACACATATGCTTATGAAGGTATCTTGAAGGAGACCATTGACTTTAATGATGAACCGATGCCTAAAGCTAAAGCAAGAGATGTCTGGCTCAATTACTTCAGTTACTGATTTGCAAGTAATTAGTGATTTGTAAGCAAGCAGATGAAATAAGCCATTTCTGCTGAAAAGCAGTTTCAGATTATAAAGAAGTCTTAATGAGGCTGCACCATAATCTGCACTATTTCTTGTGGGATATTTTGAATCCTTAGCAACTAATACAATGTCATTTCAATTTTGGATGAAATCTGGCATTTCCCTAATGGGAAAAAGACAGGTTCATGGCAGCAAAGAGAAAACTACTGAATACACCTTGGTTCTACGACGATTCGTGCTGTGGCAGATGTTGGTTGCCCCAAAACAAAAGCAGGAAGTGCATCCCTTGGGATTAGAGGGATCCAGATAAAATGATCCTGGTCGGCAAACATCACATTTTGTACCTTCAACATTCTCCTGTTGAGGCAAAGTTGAAAGAATTCTTAGAATATTCCTTGGGTTAATGGTGAGTCCCTCAAAATTTCACAGAAAACAAATCTTCTGACAAAATATTTATTTAAATATATGAAGGCACAAATAAAAATGTATGCTTTTCTGTTTACACCACATTCCAAATGCAAACAAAACTGACTTCTTTAAAACTACCTTAGTTATGAGCTGCTTAACTATGATCTTTCCAGCATATAATGTGAACTGTAGAATAATAAATAGTAGTCAGAGACAGCTGGTGGCTTTGCTGCCAAAACCCTCCTGCTGGGATTTCCAAGCCTACAATATAAATGGTTGCTTGTGAAAGTTCACATTTATCACATTCAATTATTCAAATCACAACAAAAGACTTCCCAGACATAATGATACAGTGAAATGTCAAGCAGCAAATTACGGCTAAGAAAAGCATGGGGTTGGATGAACATTCCAAAACTGAGATGCAGCTGCACAAAGCAGATGTGTGTGTGGTAGAGACTGTTTCAGTGAATCACTCAACATCTATTTGATAGCACCTTAACCTCCTGCAAAGATGACGACCACCAGTGAAACTCACAGATAGTGTGCTCATTAAAAAATCCAATTCGTCCGCAGTCATGATAATCTGTGCACTCACTGCATGGTGGGGATCAGATGAACTTAATTCTTACTGAAAACCTGGTGATAAACTCGCTTTATTCATCCCATTAAATACAAAATAGTCATTGAAGTGCAAATGCTGTTCATGAATGCATAAATAACTTGATTTATCTGACCTTGCAGAGACAAATTCCTGTTTGGGGATCACAAACATCTGGTTCTGTTCCACCTCTGTTGCAATTACACGGAATGCAGTTTGGGAAACCGTAAGTACCAGGCCCACACCGATCACACTGCCTTCCCTTTACTCCTGGTTTGCATCTTTATCAACAAACAAACACAACAGCAGTTAGTTCTTCTCACACAGGAAGGAGCCAATGGCAGAGGTGGGAAGGGAGGGACGAAGAAGATGAAAGCCAAGGGCAGATCGATCTTTGAAGTGACTTCAGGGCACTGAAAGAAGAACATCACTTCCAAGGAAGAACAGCCATAGGTTAGTATCGCCCTCAAATTCCAAATGTGAAAAATACTGCCATTTCTTATAGTGGTTATACAACTATTGAAGAATGCATCTGATCTAAGTGGTATGAATGCCTGCAGAGGAATGAGATTTCTGCAGCTGTTCAGGGCTTGCAGCAACGAGCTGCTCTCTGGATACACCAAGGTGTGAAACGCGCCTCGGCTGCAGTACATAGGTAAGCAGAGCCAACAGGAGACATAACTGGGAGATATGACAGAGCTTTAGTATATGCGATTGCCCCCTAAAAAGGTGGAGAATCCCAGGCATAGGAATAATTATAGTAGCTTCAGCCTTTAAAATTTATCTGTGAAAAGATGCTTTTTAAAAGAGTATGAATTTAATGGAGGTAATTGTTAAAGTATGTGGACAAGGTACACCGCACTTCATAGAACACCTGAAAACCATTGCTCAATTCAGCAAACAATGGGAGAAGTTTGTCACTGTCACCCAGGTGTGTTACCCACACACGCAGGTTACTGGAGCTAAATGGGGGCTTTGAATTTCATGTAGTTCCCAGAAGGAAGAATATTCATCAGAATGTAATGGTTGGCTATGTACTTCAGTAATTAGCACAAAAATATTGGCTAAATGTCATATTTTGCTTCAGAGTTTTTTTTTAATTGATAAACTGTCATTTTCATAGATTTTATGAATTAGGCTGCAGTGAAAAAATACCACCATTATAATCAGGCAATACAACTTTTCACTGAAAAAAGATCTATTTCTGAAAAAGACATCCTCAATTTTACTGGAATCGAAACATGCTCTTTGGAGTATTAGATTTTGGGTTACTGACTTACTTAGTTTTTATACAGCTTTGGTTGATTTGTATGAGGATAAAGTATGGGAGAAATGAAAGCTAATGAAAGACTGAAAAAAGCAGATCTAGAGTGCACCGGGAGATACAGGCTACGCTACACTTTAACCCTGAGCCTCCACTGCTATGAAAACAGATTTTTGTTTTGCTTTTAGGATAAGGCAAGTATCAAATCATTCACATGGAAAAAACAGACTTAAAATAATTTAAATTCAGGAAATAATACATATACTCTCTGAAAATGTGGTTTCTGTCATATTTACAGAATTAATGGCAGAAAGACCATACTTTTTGTTAGGACTCTGCAAACATGTAGGCAAACCAAATAAATTCAATTAAGTCTGGCTTTACACAAGCTACTGACTTTCAAGTATTTGTGTTTTTATTTAAGGACTCCTCAAGAAAACAACAGACATGTTCAACTACACTAATGCTGATGGGATGCAAATTTATGAAAATTTAGTATTTTGTCTGTGTGACATATTTTTTAGATAATGTAGAAAGGAGAATTAAAAACAAAAAGCACCTGAATACACTGAAATACAGAAAAATAAGCACACATCATACGTAGGACATAATTTTTAGGGCAATTATCACCTATGCTTCCAATGGAATATGATTTTCCATACACATAGCGCCTATCACCAAAGTTTCCCAAAACTCTTTACAAACATTATTCAAGCTTTATCATCCTTAAAGCATTACAGAGTTGACGGATTTTAGACAGTTGAAGGTCAACTTCAAAGTTTTAAGATTTAGGGAGATTACGTATATAATTAATAACTGATGCACATTCTAGAAACCAGAATGATCTGAGGTCTGCTACCAGCTGGTCACTGGATAAGCTATACGAGACGGACAAAAACAGGTGATTTGCTCTCACCTCAAATTTCACCATTAATTCCCAGTACAAACTACGTTTCCACTAAATATTCCAAGTATCCTTGAAGCAGGCGAGATCTAACTATAAGCTAGCAATGCTTAATCTCCTATTCCTACAGAGCTCATATCTCCTCCAGATACTTGAAGAATGAAGTGAACCACTCATACATTTTTATAATACACATTTTTATATTAGCTATGAAGCAATTGTAATACAATAATCCAAACTTACTTGCATTGCCCGTTGTTTTTATCACATTCTGGACTTGCCATATTAACAATTCCTCTGGGTGAGCAGTTGCAGTTTTCACAGCCAGCAAGAGGGTGATAGCTGAAATAATGATCCTTGCACACTTCACATCTTGGTTTCAGTGTTTGAGGAGGGCAAATGCATCTACCAGTTACTTCATCACAAAGACGCTGGCCACAGTTGCATACTAGATCAAAGAAAATGTTCTATAAATTAACCTATCTCAATTTACAATGATCAAAATTCACTGAATCTTGAGGGGCTTGTTTAACTTCAACAATTACAATGATGTGTGAGTGACATGAGCCAGGATCCCAGAAACTAACTGTGTCTTTCAAAGAGTAGCTTGAGTCTCTGGCTGTTTTCCATAGACTGGTTCTTTATATTCATCATATCATTATTATTATTATTTCCACAAGCTAGTTTTCATTTTAAAGGCAATGTTTTTACAAGAATGCCAATAAAGATAAAATGTAATATCTTGGGAAGGCAGTTGAGGGGTGTTGGCCCAACCTATCAGTCTGCTGGTATAACTAATTTTTTGCTTCTGATTATCTAGAGAAAATCTTGAAGGTTCGGACACAACAGCAATAAATTGGAAACTAATAGGAAACAATTTTCACAGGAAAACCTATTTGACTGGAAGAATGATGATATGGATTTTAATCAATAAGACCACCACACGTGATCAGACAATACACACGAAGGCACACTTCGTCTGAAACCAGGTACCTTTAAAGGGAATGAACCCTCCACTATATCTAAGGTAGCTTGCTTGGCCTCTCACACAATGAAGGCCTATGGAGAGAGCTGAAGCTGCAGTTCCTCTTCAGGGAGAGCTGAAGGCCAGCTCAGCTGCCAAGCAGAGCTATACTTACACTTGCAGAATGGAAACCCATAGTAGCCAGTTTGGCACCGGCTACAGCGACGACCGATGACGTTGGGTCTGCACGTGCACTGTCCCCCCAAGGGGCTGCAAGCAGGGCTTGTGGCACCTGCTGCATGGCACTTGCATGGTACCGCTCCGTTATTGTAGAAAGCCACCAGCGACCTCACGGAATCCTTGCAGAAGGCTGGTGATCCTTCAGGGCTATTGAAATTAAAATACAAATCATGTAAGGCTTGGAAACTGGAATATACGCACACTGTAGTAGTTCAGAGAATCAGGGTCTTGCCTTTAGTAAAATTCCCTGACACAAGGATGCTATCCACACACACATGCAGAGATATTTTAATTATAATAAGTAACAAACAGCTTTGTGGCAAAGAGATGCTTTTTGCAAACAAAGTGCGTATATTAGTCACAGCTGCTCAGCCATGCCAAGCAAAATACCAGATATCAAGGATGGAAATACCAAAGACAGAGAGATGACACAGGCTTTTGTCTTTTGTATAGTGAGCAATAAAGCTCTACCTTTACATTTCATTTACACAGAAAGCCACGGAAAGATGACTCACGGAACGTCAACAGGCCAGCATAAGCCATGAAAAGCATATTCATGCAGCACAGTGATGGGATTTTTATATGTTTCTTTAATATGGAGTGAAAATGCAATAATTCACAGCTTGATGACAAAAGTGGGGTTTTTTGGTTTTTTTTTTTTTTAGAAAGTGATGCTTACTCAATATAAAAACTGTTTCCTCCACACTGGCTGATAAAATCAAATGACTTGTCCACAGTCTTTTTTTCAAGAATTTTGTAACTGTAGTTATCTGCTGGAACAACTAAGACATTTTCCTTGAAACAACAAGAAAACTGAACTTTACATTTCAGAGAAAAACAAAAAGAATAAGGCATTTATATATTTAAATGTTGTTTTGTTATTAGTTTAGGGTTTTCTCACAAACCACAATATTTGAACTGAAAAAAACAGTAAAATATACCTCATATCCTCCCCCGCAAGTTGTTAAACTACAAGCAGCGCACAATGAAATCAGAGTATTGTGTCTTAAAAATTTAAAATACAAAAATAATGTACAAGATCCTAAAAATTTGAAAAAGAAAATTAAAACACAAATTACGACTTTCCAGCATTCATGGATCCATGGATCTGCGCATCATTTTTAAATGAAGTTAAAACTGAGAATATCTCCAAGTACATTGGTGTAAAACTTACCAGAATGAGCATTTTTCCATCAGGTATCACTACTGTAACAGAGACTTCAGGTGTAGAAACATCAAGTTCAATCTGGCTTTCTGCAATTACCTGATCCCGACAGCCAGAGGTATGAGGGCAGAAGGAAGCATTGAAGGCGCCTAGAAGAAAACATATTGCTCAATGTTCCAAAATGCTGAGAAAGGGAAGGGAAAAGAACGTAAAGTGGGATGCTTACCTGACCACGTGTGTCCTCCATCCACATGCACTTGCACAGGGAACACTGGGTGGGCTGGCTGATAAAAGTGTACCACAAACACGTATCTGCCCAAGTGGGGCACTCTCCCACTCAAGGTGACCTGGTTCTGCAGAAACAAGAACAGCTCTGGTAATACACTTCTTTCAGGAAATACATTTAGTTGTGTGTGTTTTGCTCTGCGCTACCTGGCTGCAGCTCTCGGGAGGTTAACAACATCTTCCAAGAACAAGACATTATGTCTGCCTCCTCCTATCTGTTTGTATGCCAAGCATATCCCAATTCTTTCCTACAGTCCATGAGTTCTATTATGTAGCCAAGAAATGCCAAGAAATTGGCATTTTTGATTCTGTTTCTGAATATCATCTCTTCGGCTTATTTGGTCTGCAACATTTCAGTCATATCATATCAAGTTTTGATTCTCTTACAGTACGTGATCTCTAACTTTTCTAACAATGTATTTTGTTACTTAGGAAACAATATTTTCAAAATATCAGCTACCTGTGACGATGTCAAGGTGACTCCATTAACTGAGTCAGGAGGCAAAGGGGCTGTGAGCAGCTCATAGAGTATATTTCTCTGCACTTCAGAAATTCTTCCATCCCTTAATGCAGTCAAAACCAAAGTCCCTGGTGGAGATTCGTATACTGAAGATATGCACGTCACACTAAAAACAGAATTATATTAATTACTCTTGAGGTCAGGAGAATCCATTAAGCATCATGAAAGAAAAAGATAAATGGTAAAAGTTAATATATTTAAATGTAATACAAATAACAGTGCAATAATAACAAGCACTACTCTTCAGAAGTCCCTATAGATGCTAAGGAAGTAGATGAAAGCAAAATGCAGAAATTTTACTCTATGAGATGAAAGTGTACATTCATTTATTTAGTCAAAAATTTCATAACAAAAAACATTAAGTAAATTTTAAAGAATCCAGTTAGTTACACTCAAAAAAATCTGAACTAGCACTGAATTCTCTGTTCTACAAATATTTATGTATGTGTATCCTTTAAACAAGCAAGTTATCCCACTGAACTTTATGCAACTACTTAAGTACTTAAGAGTTAAGTACACCTTCAAATATTTGTAGAATTGAAGCCAAAATAAATAACAGTCCTCGTTGAAAGCATACTTAATCACCTACTGCTGTATTTAACTAGTTCTCTCTTGGTATGTTTAATTTTAATGGTCTTAATTGAGAGAAGTATGTTCTAAGACTGCAGGAGAAAATGTTATTTGGTGGTTTCATGCTATTCACTTGTGCTATTTTTTCACTTTCTCTAAGTACTGAATTGACAGTGATTAATCTTTATTCAAGAAAGATCCAGAACTGGAATTGCAACTATGTTCCAGAGCCACGACTGAGATGTATTTGCCAGGGCTGTGTGAGAAACCACATGCAGCAGCTGCTTATAAAACTATTAAACTGAGCCAAGGCTTTGAATCTTTCAGCTTGGCAAACACTAAAGAAATTGACAAAATTAAAAATGCAGCCAAATAGGGTCTTTATAACACAATAAAATCAGTAAACACTATATGCTAGAATGGAAGCAAATATAACAAGAGATTACAAGGAAAAGTTAAATGCATATGTTCTCACATTTGCTTTATTTTAAGTCATACTTTTCACTCTTCCTCTTTCCCCCATTTTACTCAGAGTATAAATGTCTAAGAATGCAAAATTCCTTTGGTGTGAGGACAAGCATTTCCTATACTCTATGCTAGAGAGTTTGTCTCTGTAGTAGGACTCTGAGCAGGAGATCTGCGCTGAGAATCAACTTTATGTGTGTTTGAGAGCCAAGCTCAGTCACAAGCTTGTATCGCACTTACTATCCAGATTTTTCTACTTTCTATTTCAATTCAATCATTATTTTAGAAGCTTTTGTCTGGAAAACTATTAGACCTTGTCACCAACTCTTTCTGCCTCTCAGATTCTGTAAATGACATTTTCTTCTACTTTAAGGCCTTTCCTTTGCCAGAAAAAAAACCTCAGGACTAGATTCCCAAGGAACACTTAAGGAAGTGCAACAGAAGTCAACATCTGCGGCTCCCCAATTAGGAAGCTGCAGTGAATACTAAATAAACAGAATAGAATAGAAACTAAATAGAATATTAAAACACATAGAGTGTGGAAGAGTTTCAACAGGACAGAACAAGAGCTCTGTGCAACCCAAAACAGACCATCACTCAGCAGTGAGAGCCTCTGCTGGGGAAGCAGAAGATTCAGGTCTAAATCTTCTTGATCATGGTCAAGGAAGCTGCTTGGGAGTGCTCTAATTACCAGTTCTATACACTTATAAAGGAGGACTCCTTTCTGGATCCCCTCTGCATGCTAATGCTGAGGGTTCACCTACCATGCAGGCCTCATAGTGAGGTGGCCATAGGAACAGCTTGTGTGTGAAGTAAGGATTTACATGTTGAGTAGTTTGATCCTGCCAAGTTGAGCTGGGGAATTTGTGAACTTCAGACAGCTCAAAGGGACTTCACATCCCTACTCTAACACCAATTAAAGCCATTGTAAAACAGACGAAGTAGTAATACACAGAATGAAACTCCAGATGAAACTATAACTATTTCAGGTGTGGTAATCCATGACTTCCCACAGCAGCAGTAGTGTCTTTCCAAGTTGGACACCTTTGATACTGTATGGTATGTGAAAGAGTCACGCTCTCTAAGGCATTAGCACTGTATAGTTCAGACAGGTTAGGAAAAGTATTAACAAAATCCTGTGAAAAAGCTGCCTAGGTGAACACTGACACTTCAGCAGCTTACAAGTACTACTTGGTAACCCTGGCCTACCAATCATCTCTGAATCACTGAGCAAAGGTTCACAAAATCATTATAATTCCATTTAGTCTTCTTTTCAAGATTTTTTTCAGACAGCATGAAGGATAAAAACAAGCACATTACCTTCTGTCATGGGTACTCTGGTAAGCAGCTATGCAGCGCTCTTTAGGCTTTGTGTACTCTAGAGAAAATTCATCAGCTGATATAATACAAACTTTGTGCTGAAAAATAAGTTTGAGACACAATTAGCAATTAATGTTGTAAATAACAAGACCAAGCCTGGAAGGGAAGGGTGGACGCTAATATTAGCATAGGGAGAGCTGAGTCCAAACCCATGTTCTGCCCTGAACTTCCAATACAATGTTGAATCCCTTTACCTATCTGCACCTGAATGTCTCAGTGCTGAATGTTTCTGTCCTTCTCAGGCCAATGTTGTCTGTCAGGAAGTTAAACAGATGAAGCTGTAAGGATACATATGGTAACAGGAATCAGAAAAGAACAGACTGGTCAGAAGCTAAGCAAGGAGCATACAGTAAGGGAGACAGAAGTCCTCATCAGTGGCATCAAGGCTTTGTTTGGACCCTGGGGGAATTCCTGAGTTTCCTGAAATGTAGGTACTAACAGCTGCTAGCACAAAGTCCCCTGGAATGAATTTCAGTGAGCCCAGGATGTCTCCCAGTAGAGCACATCTTAAAAGCCAATGAAGCTTTGTATGATGTTTTGGACTAAAACTTCACATGAGCAAAGGAAGCTGTGAGAGTCTTGCTATAGCTATGGTTGCCTAAGTGTAAAAGACAAGGTTTGTAAGTATCATAGAATCACAGAACCACAGAATGCTTAAGGTCAGAAGGGACCTCTAGAGGTCATCTAGTCCAACCCCCCTGCACACGCAGGGTCTCCTAGAGCATGTGGCACAGGGTGATGTCCAGGCGGGTTTTGAAGATCTCCAGAGAAGGAGACTCCACCACCTCTCTGGGCAGCCTGTTCCAGGGCTCTGTCACCCTCACTGTCAAGAAATTATTTCTTAAATTCCTGTGGAACTTTTGGTGCCTCAATTTGTGGCCGTTTCCTCTAGTCCTATCACCGGCCACCACTGAGACGAGGTTGGCCCCATCCTCCTTGCTCCCTCTGTAGACATAACAGTTTGTATTACTGAACTGTATTAACTGCACTTACAAAATAAACTTATGCATGAGTTAATTGAAATGAGATAAAAATAGTTGATAAGAAGATAACTAGTGCTACATGATTAATATAAATTAAAATTGCACAGGAAGAATGCATTAATTTGCAAAGTGATCTAGTTTAGAAGAAGGTCTTCCAGGAGCTCAGCTTGTGTTTTAGCACCATTGAACAGGGAATATAACACTTTGAAGGAGCAGGGAATTCATAAGCTATAAGATAGATGCTAAAATACCCTTTTCTTGAGCAGCAAGCATTGTGCCTAATTTTCACGTAATGACCTATGAGACTCCAGCCCATGGAGAGAGAAAAAAAGCAGACTCTGAACTGTGCTTTAGGAGTTGCTAAAAAGTTTTCGTGAACTATAGTCTGGGCTTAGAGAGCTCATATGCACCAGTCTTAGATGAAGACCATCAAACTATAAGAATCCTTCTTGAATGCTGACTGTACATCTCCGCTTTCCCCTTTGCTATTTATCCCAGATTTCTGAAAGACAAAGTTGGGAGTGGTTCCCTTTTGTACTTCTATTGTCTGTCTACATGACAGGGATATTGCTGCTGGGATACCAACACCATGGTCCTATTAGAACAGAAGCTCTTCTTTTTCTCCCTTCTCTCTTGGTTTAAGTGTAGTCTTTATATCTAACCCACAGAAACAGCACTTTCTGAATCTCAAAAGAATAATTAAAATTATCTGGCAGTAAGTTTATTCTGTCAAAAAGTTAGAATTTAACATATCAAAATAAAGACATTCTTAGCACAAGAGACTTACATATGTGGAGATAGCCTAATAATATCAACATCTTTTGGACAGGGATCTTGTCAGCACAGCAGTCACTACAAAGAACTAACAGACAATTTGCTTGGTATTTGTTAACACTGAGCACTGCCTCATGAAAAGAAGAAATCATGCATAAGTTGTGTTACTAATAGCTACCAGAAATTTCTGCGTTTAAACCTGGATTTCAATTTTGGATTTTGATCAAGGGCACAATTGCTTTGTGTTTCTAAAACAGAAAACATCAAAGCAACTTTACTGTCCAAACAAACTTACTGTCCAGAAAAATGTATTAGCAGTGTGTCCAAAAGACAGCAGTGAAAGTTTTCCAGTCAAAGTATTTTAAAGTTCTGGCATGTCAAAATTGAATTCATTATCTCCAACTTTACAACTCAGGAAACTCTCATATGGGTTTTGAGAATGGAAAAAAGTGTACAGGAAAATAGTGTAATGATGAAGAGAAAAAAAAAAAAAGCTATCCAAAGACTTTTAATTTAAAATTTACAAGTAGAAAAGACAGGAAAACTGAAATAAAGCACAAGAGAGTTAGCAATACCTTTGTCTAAAAGGGCAATTTTCTGTTTATCTTTGAAACTAAGTATTGATTCAGTACTCCCTCAATACATTCAAATAAACGTCTTTAAAAAGAAGTCTTTCACACAACTTTATTATAGAGTATGTGAACAGATGGAGAAAAGTATCTTTATCTTCTCTGGGAAAAATCATTACAAAAAAGGAAAAGAAAAAGGACACTTACCAGAAGAAAATTAATTGATGATGCCTTAAGATGTATCTTTGTATCTGCTAGAAGGTCATAGGCTGCAACGCGATTCATATCATCAACTACAACACTGCGACAAAGGAAACTGTGAGATATAAAGCAGAATTAATCATTAGCCTCCTGCCACTGCTATATTATTTCCACTATTACAGCTGGTACTCAGCTGCCTAGCTTTGGGATGGCCTTACCACTGGTGCTCAGGTACTCTGCTGGACTGTGGGCAATGACAACCTTTGATAGCTGGTGAACATAGTGTCCCCACTGGTGAGGCAAAGAGGGTTGCAGTACAAAATGCTGCTCCCGTGTAGGTGAACCTACCCACAGTCCAAACCTCTGGACTTCAGCTCCTATCTCCATTCCAGCTCATGCTGTAAGCAGGATACAAGCAGAGGCACACATTACCTGCAAACATTTCCAAGCTATGTAACATGCCCTGCAACCCTGTGCCCAGTGCATGTTCCTTGAGGTGTCAGTGCGCGCGGGCTGCTGCATTCCACTACTGCCACACACTGCTCATGGTGTGGATTAGCAGCCAGCACCCCCTCAGCGGCAGCTGGGCAATTCAGGAGTTTTGGAAACCTATTTATACAGAGAAATACTCCTAAACACAAGTGAAAAAAATGCTCTTACTGATTACCTTTTATTGGCTCTACATCTATAGTAAGGACAAATATTTAAGAGGAGGAAGAGTCTTGCCAAAGGCTTCAGATACTGCCTTGTGAAGGGAACACCTGCACCCTTCCAAAAGCGGTAAACAGACTTCACTGTTCCCCAAAACGCAGAATTGATAATATGATCTAATACGATCTATTGTTTAGCTAAGCTAGTCTGCAAGTTATGAGTGAGAGGCTATAATCACCATACAGTTCCTTCTCTATTTCTCTACTTGTATAGGCCAAAGATCATTTAAGAAAAAAAAATTGAGCTGCATTATTCATGATTGACTGGAAGCTGAGAAACGCAGTATTTCTGCAAATCTATAATCTGTTCTCTTGCGATGTTTTATTGGGAATAATCAGTATCACAGAGCTATAAACAGGCTTGGCATTATTTATTAATGATTCTAGGAGGTACATTGTAACTGCATGTACTTCACTATGCAGTTTCTGACTTTCATTTTTTATCAGAAAAGATGAGCAGCTTCCAGCTCAAGAAGATGACACAGCAACTTACCTGCAATGTAACCTTTAACTTCCTGCAGATTAGCAGCAGGACGGATCTGCTGCACTGCTGATTTTTTTTTGTGTGTGTGTGTTTTGGTGATCAAATTCTTAGCATATAATATGGTCAGAATTAGTCATAAAAAATGTACTGGGGGAGGAAAAAAAAGGAAACTTTGAAAAAGGTGCTTTGGAGATCATAAAGTGTTACATAAATAGTTAAAATAAGGGCTTTCCCAAGCAATCACCCGACAAGGCCACTGCTTTATATAGCTCTGTCCTGTATCACAAACATTTTGATGCAAATGATTTTTCTTACAGGGCAATTTCCTCCCATAAACTCCTAAATTTTCAACATGTCAAATGCTTGGCTCACGGGAAAAGGATCCACGTAAGTAGTGCTCTGGCACTGGGCAGGCTTACTCAAGGACAAAGACATGTGTAGGGTCACAATCTCAACTTGAATCTTCTGCTGAGGCAGCAGATAATCCCACTCAGGACAGGCAAAGTCTCTCCTGAACATCTGCAGTGACTTTAGGCATCAACAAGGATAAAGATGCTTGGAGCTTAGACTTTGACTCTAGCCTAGCAGTTTGAGAGGATGGTTACACTGAGAGTTATAGGGAAACATTTCTACCCTTCCTTCTACAACTCCTGGTAGAAATAGTGGGAATTCTCCTGCGAACTGGCTGCTGCTATTCACAGCTAAAGCCCTCAGCCATGTTCCTAACTAGAAAAGTGCATGCATATGAAGCCAACAGAACGATACGCTGCCAAAGGACTCTATAGTTCATAAGGATTTAGGAGTATATAGAAGAACAGTTTGCTATAGCAGCAGCAATATTAAATGTGTTTATGGTAAAAATGAGGTAATTGAAAATCTGCATGATCTGCACACAGCATCATACATTTGCTTTTAAATCGCAATAAAATTTAAATAAGTTATAAGTAAAATCCATTCTGATATATAAAAAATACATGTCTTAAACAGTAGTTTAACCATTTAGTAATTACTTCTGAAATTCTTACCTGTATTTACAACTGTATATTTTCACTTTGCCTTCAATGACAGGTCCAGGACTATTTATTATCACCTCAGCAGTATATAACTGATCCTCCTCATTAGCATACTCAAAAACCAGAACGTAGCGACCAACACGAGGAACATTTATGGTCATCTGAAAGCTGACCTAGGTCAAGTATCACCAGAAAAAAACTCTTTAGATTATTCACCCTGTTTCTTGAAGGAAACTCCCTTTGCTTGCCCTGCAAGCCAACCAGTCTGCTTTAGTCCACACCAGTCCCATATTGCCTCAGCAAAAGACAATCTAGCTTTGCAGAATAGAAACAGTGCATAAAAATACCACTTTGTTTGCTATTTAAAGGCAGTCAAATTCAGGAAACAACTGCCATAAAACAGTTCTGGGAAGGTGGTAAGATAAGCCTAGGAAATTATATTACATGCTACTATTTAACCTCTTCCAGGTAGGGACTACCAGTGAGGAAAATTCAGTGACAAATACCAAAATATGTTAGCATAAGGAATTATCATGTCCGTCTCTAAGATATCTTTAATAACATATTCAAAACGGTGCCCTATCTCCACTGAAGAAAAATATATCCGGGAATACAATTTCCACTACAGCTGTACTTTATGTTGATTCTTTAAAAAGAGAGAAAACACCTTAGCCAGAAATAGGCAATGATATTTGGTGATGCATCAAGTTTTTCTTTGAGTTTACTTGTCCAGATTGGTTAAAATTATATTTGATGGAAAATATTTTGAAGCAGTTGCATGAAAAATGTTGTCATTAGAGACGTTTTTGCTATAGATTGTCATATGAACTCTTTTTCTCAGTATTGTGTTAGGCTATGAACAGTTAAACATGCAAAAAGAACTGTCAAGAGCCACCTTGACTTCACTACAGTTATTCATACCAGTAAAGTTTTGTACATACATCAGTGATGAAGCATAAGGGCCTTTGAGTTCTTGTTGCAGTTGGCATTTTTAAAAGCAATTCTCAGATGACATTGTCATTTTACATGTAATTATCAGGTGCTTGATTAAATAAATTATTTTTACCAAACACACTTCTAGAATAATTTTAATTTGATAACATGTTTCTTTTTCAATGGACCTACAGTACTGGCAAAATTGCATCTGTGTGCTCTGTCTTATAAAGCGAATATTTTAAATAAGTATAGCTATTAGGAAACAAAACAATGATGAGTTCCGAGTGACACATTTACACTATTATCACTGACAAACCATTATGGCACTTCTGCTGCAGCTAGGCAGTATGCTGAGCAAGATTGTATCTCTAAAGCAGAGGGATTTCAGGAAAGTAGAGTCATAACATAAAACATTTCCTTCAGAATGAAATGTCTGCTCTGCTCTCAGCTACAGAGATCTGCTCATACTGATCTGTCTAAACAGAGCTGCACAAAACATGGAATGTGGCTCAGAGTCAGCTTTAGGAATGAACTAGAGATTTGCAAATGCAGGGCTATGAATCTGCAACCTTTCTAGACCAGTATGTTTGTAGTTAACAGCATATATGGGACTGCTAGGAATTATGCAGGAATCTGACCTCTCTTCCACTGATATAGGACATTGGTGGATGGTCAGGAGTTGGCTGTCGAACAGGCATCTTTCTGTATTCTTCTCCCCCATTTGTGAAATATGCTGCCTCTGAACCAAGGACACAGGAGAATCTGCCTAATGGCAAATGCTGATAAAGCAAGCAGCTTAGCAAAAAACAAAACACAGGATTATTATTGTTAGCAATTACAGTAGCGTAATAACAAAATAATCCAAGGCAAAAGCTTATTCTGTAGTGTATCTACTAACTTCTCTGTTGAAGCGCGTCCTGAATAGGTGCAAGGTTCAGTAACTTGTAACTGCAAGATGGATGCTTCATAATAATCACTAGGTAGCAGCACCATATAATCCTAAAAACAAAGAACACAACCAAAGCAAGATCAGGCAGAAAATTACTAAAGGAACATCTCCAGACTTTCACAACATAGCAATGACCAAAAACAAGCCCAGCAATGATTTTTTGGAGGGAATCTGCAAGACACATAGGCATCTGTTGAAGTTACATGTGGAAACAACGCGGCCCTGGAATTCCAGCTGTATCTTGGTAGAGATGGAGTGAAGGCAGCTGGGGAAATCTTTGCAGCTGCTCTACCATCCTGTGCTGAACCAAACATGAACATGCAGGAGCCTCCTCACTCGAGCTGCGCCCAGTAGGAAGCGTGGAGGCCAGGGCCTCTGAATCTAACAGTAAAGTTCCCTGTTGTATAAGCTTTAAGCTAAAGACCTCCACTGCCAGGCAGCGTCTTGCAGATTTTTAAGCCTCTAAATGGTCTAGTCACTAGAGGGGGAGAGTGAGCCACTTGCCAAGAGCTTCAGCAGCCTAAACGACTTCAGAGCACACAGCTGGCTCTGCAGTTTTCACCCATGCCGGCAATTCCCATGCAAACAATTTTGCTGTTTGACTCTGCGAGGGAGGTGCACGTCCCAGCTGCCTGCAGAAAACATTCCAGATGATGTTTCACAAGACAGCATCTTTTTACTTTACCTTTTCCACTTAAATCAGCATATTAGAGTTTATTTATAAAACCTTTTATCGTGAAAATCAAACACAATAGGTTAAGATATTAACAACTTATTTTTAAAAGGTATTAGTAGAAAAACAGGATATGTAAGAAACATGTACGGAAGTTCTCTTGTAACATTTTACATGATATTCCATAAATTAGGTAGTCCCAGACTTTACAGCTAATACCCTGGCTATTCATTAACCCTAAATAATGTACAAATGAATTTCTGTCTGATATTTTTGTGATCACACATTTCCAAGGTTCTTCATAGATGATCACCTGTGATAAATGATCACCATAAATGACCAGAAAACAAAAACATAAACAAAACAAAATGTATATTTTCATAATACTATTCTGCTGCTGTACTCTTTTCATTAATGCTGAATTTCAATCCCTTGCAGAGTTTTTCCTGGCAAATAACTCCAGAGCAAGCTCCAGAGCAATAACTCCAGGCTTCAAGCACTTGTGTTTCTCAATTGTTTTCTTACCAAGAGGACTTCCTCTGCCATTATACTGACAATCCAAGTGCCTGGAACCAGTAAGAAAGGCTCTATGAAGTTTTTTCCTGGGATTGTGACAAAAGCTGGCTCCTTGCTGGGTGGGAAGATAAATTCTTTGCTCTGAGCAGGCCCTGTCAGCAAAAAGAAATACATTAAAAATATTTTTAAAAAAAAAAAGATATAAGGAACTGTGTAAAATTTCTCTGCTAACTTAGTGCTCAAGACTGAAGATTTCATTCACTAAACTTGATCTAATAGGAGCTCATCAGTGCTCCTCCCTTCAGGATGCACCAGCTGTGTCACCGAGACACACAAGACACAGCAGAGCTGTGCCAGGTACTGTCTGTCCTCTTTTTTCCTTACTTGTTCCTTTGTCCCTGTCCTGAGCAACTTGCTCAGAAAAGCAGAGTTCAAAGCTCTGAAGTGCTCCCTTCACTTTCCACTTCCGTTATTTCCTATTCTATTTGCTGCAGCGCTGACTCGTGACACGCTCAGCTGACACAGGCCTGTTCTCCCATGAACGCCAGCAGATACTCAGATACAAAAGGTTCTCAGATGCATTTAAAATGCTTGGTTACAAACAGTAGCTGAAGGTGACTTCTGGACAGAGATAATATACAGTGGAAACAAAGCTGCAGTATACTTTTAAAAGAGACAGGAGGATGGGCTGTTATGAATATTAAAGTCTTTTGCTTTGAAGCCCCTGGACACTGACAGGAGCTTGTGCTTCCATCTGCCTCCCTGTCTTCCAGGCAATATAACCCCAACCGGGCTGCCAGCTGCTGCTGCCCTGCCATGCGCTGATAAACCCGAGTTTTGCCTCTTCCAAGTTGCTGAAAGGATCTGTGACTAAACCGCATTAGCTCACAAGCAATATACTGAGGGCAGGCATGATAAGAGACGATTCTGAATACAAATTTGACATTTCTTCACCACTTAAAAAATCCAGCCAGGCCCAAAAGCTCAATCAGTGACATTATATGTTTTTCAGGGCTAACTTTGAGGATTGGATTCATCATTGGATGAATATTATTCACAGAATGGAGACAGAAGTCACCTTTAAACTGAAATATTAAGGGCAACTAAATGAGGATAAGGGTTGTTATTCCTTCATTCAAAGCTTCTTAGAACACACAGCCTGTGCCTCCAAATGCAGAACTGAAAGTACTGAATTTGGCAAATATTTTTTAGAAAGTGATTAATACTGTAAGCAGAGGCTTCATGCAGACACAGCCATATCAGTTACAAGAAAATTTATCAGGAAAAGCACTGACACTGTTAAAAACAATGCCTTTTAAGCACCATCACGTGTTTGACTCAGCGGCAGCTTGGAAAGGCTTCTTTCTGAGCTAGCGCTCCTCCGTCCTGCTGTTAGGTTGCACCTACCTGTTTCAGGCCGAGATTGACAAGCAGATATGCGGCCAGATACTGTTGCACTTCCGGAGTTAATATATCTCAGGATAATGAGAAATAAGTTTGACTTTTCCACATTCAAAGTTATCCTCACTTCATTCTGTAAAAGGAAAGTTAATAAACAAAAACAGCCGTAAAGTGCCGAATGGAGAAACAGCTGGAAGCCATGCAAGCACCGTACTAAATTCCTACAAGAAAGTACACATGCAGCCAAGTTTATAGTGGAATGGCAATTCCAGCATATGACAGATGAAGACAGGTAAGCCTAGTGAGAAAATTAATTCACTTACAAGTATAATTAGTGCCAAAATGTTTTCCCTCAGCAATTGAGATCTTCCCTTTAGGGCTTTTTGAACCCAGGCTGACATAGCGGAGGACTAGGTGGAAGAGCTTAGGGGAAGTCACAGTGACAGGTACAACCACCTCTGGCTGGCAAAAATAAAGGGAAAAGAGGAGGAAAGGAAAGTATATTGTTACTAGCACCCAGAGAAAGAAAAACCATTTGGCAAAGACAAACTCCATAACAGAAAAGAAAGACAGCTTTATAAGCTTGGGCAGCTTATAAAATAGTATAGAACAAAACACTCCTGTGAAATAAAACAGCTGACTGAGGAACAGTTCATTCAGAAAGACCTGGAAGGGCTGAACTAGGTGATTGGCTGAACTAGGGTGCATGGTGATTTTATACATCAGAACACAGACAATATTTTATTGCTACTCTCTCTTCCTGCACCTTAGAGGAGACATATGACCTCAAGGACCATCCGTACCCCCCGATTCCCAAGCACTAAGCAAGAATCACTGATCCCCTTCTCTCAGCATGCAGGTGCCCCGGATGCTCAGGGCAATTTCTCCTGCTCCTCCGCCAGTTCCCTTCGTTTGTCAGGGTGATGATACTCTGACTCCTCTTTACCCTGTGGTTGAATAGTCATCTCTTGAACCTCTTCCAACATTGTCCAGCAGAGGACAGGATCCACCTAGCCCATTGCGTAGAGCTTGCAGAGCAACAGTGTCAAGGACAGAAATTTACTCAGAATTGGCAGAAACACCTTCAAAGGTTGTAGGAAGATTGTAAAATAATAGGTCCATTCTAATGATAACCCCATTCTAATTGATAAATCTCCTTTCCTCAAAGTTCATCCATCATAATTTCATCTCTGTCCTGCTCCAAAATGCTTATGATATCGTAAGCTCCCACCATCATGGCCAATTCCGCCTTTCTGCCAAAAGCAAACACACAAAACCACACCTCTGAGAACTGAGCACACAGCCTTATCTTCTCTTACATCTGATACAAACGCTAGGCAAATACTAACACAAGCTTCTACAAATGCTCTATGGACAGCTCTCATATGCTACTTTGAAGGTGTATTCTTAAATTTAAATTCACTGTAGAGACCTCTACTTCCTTACTAAAATTCAAAGAAGAGAGCAAAACATTGACCTAGGGCAGATGACAAGCCTGAGAGATCTACAGAGAGCAGAAAGTGGGATCTATGGGATCACAGAAGGGCAACAGAACAGAAAATAAGGACAAGTAGGGAAAGATTTTACATTTGTTGTTTTAAATGCAGAGAAATGATTGTTCAAGAGAACAAAGATAAGAGGGACGACACTCGAAAAATAAGTAAGAACATAAAAAAATGCTAAAGAAATTTAAAAATACACTTTAGAAGGCTTAGCATTCTAAGCATTTTGGGGGAAGTCCAGAAGACACAGGTGGAGGAAGTAAAGCAAACATGTGAGGAGCGATGGAGGAAGAAATGTTAGTCTTTGGCTTCAAGCAAAGGCAGGAAGTGGGAAGAATTTGTTCTCTGAGCTCTGCCACAAACTCAAGTAGCTTTAAAACACAAACTTTAAAATCTAAGCCCCACTGTAGACTTCTAGAACTGGAATCTCCTTTTGGCAAAATGATAGGGCACCTGTGACTTTAGCTGAGGTCATGCACGGGCTCTTTATTGCACCTCCAAAAAAAATCTAATTGCAAGGAAAAAGTTTCCTTTCAAAGACTTGTTATGTCAGCCTTCCTTGTGATAGACATTTGTAGCACTGTTTGTCTTTCAGAAGATAAGTGTCAGCAGGAATATTTCAGGCTCTGCAAGACACAGAAAAGCTGTGTCAAATTTATAAACATTCTTTGACATGAAGAATGTCAAACTAACTCAGCTATGCAAGAACCTAACTGTAGAGGGGCTGGGACTAGCAATTACTTACATGAGTGAAAAGCTGTATTTAGTTGAGCACAATAATGCACACTTGTAAATATCTGCAGGATTGGAGATTATGCCCTTTCATTACGTCTGCTAACTGGATATGAAATGCAAAAAGCAGCAGATTCAAAAAGCAGAAGTTAGGAAATCACAGTTGTTAAACATTGCCTTCTGTGAATGTGGAGTAATTCTGAAGAGCCAAAAAAAACCCAAGCTCTAGGATAAAAAAATAGAGGAAAGAGTGAAAAACGAAGAGCAGAAAGGAAATGACAAAGGCTGGACACTACAATAGCTCAGGACTAGAAAATCCAATCAACATTAAATTGATAACAAAGTGCTACTTTGAAGAAGAGTGAGCAAATACCACTGATTGCTCAGATTTACTGTTTTAAAATCCTGGTTCTCTTGTGCAATAACTCAGTCAAGGCAGGCAGGTCTCTTCTTATACAATTAAACTATGTTGACTTTCTTTCTTTAATGTATTTATTTATTCCTTCTGCTTCACTTAATGTGAGCTGCAAGTATAAGAAGACTTCACAAACAGTGCTGTGATGATGTCTGAGAATGAAACACAGAGACTACTAGAGAATCCAAATCATTTTGCAAAACTTTCTAATGTTTGCTAAATGACTATGCTTGTACTGTTCTTGGCTTAACAAGAATTTCTGCATTTAGCATTATACACCTTAAAGCTATTCTTTTGCTTAATCCTGTTGCAAAATGTGCAACTTTCTCTCACACACGAAACTCTTAAGAATGTCTCTGAATAGATACTTGCACTAGCAACTAACATCTCACAACAATACCAACACAAACAATAATCCAAGCACGGATAGAGCACCAAAGTCTTGAGATTAGTTAGATCCTGTCATTTATTTTGATTCCTCTGTGACCTTGCATACACATAGCAGTACTATCAACATATGCATCCCAAGAACTGTGTTTTTAACCCAGAAGCCCAGATCCAATTAGCAGCTTACTTGTATAGAGGACATCCGGGCATATCCTCTCCAACTGAAGCCGGGAAATTCCTCAGGATCATAACCAAACCAAATTCCCCTTCCTGTGACAGCAGTACCATCTTCAACCTCAAACTTCATGTGGTGCAGATCAGGGAAAAAGTAGTTTTTTTCAGCCCTTACAAAGAGAAAAAGAACAACATTCAAGGACTATTCTTTTCCTCCGAACCTTTTAATTTTTTTTCTCACTCTCAGGTTGGTTATATTAGCTAGTATAAAATACAAGTATGCCTACTGCCTGAAATCTGATACTAATTTTTGGAGAACATTTTATGCAATCAGCCTAAAATGACATCAGTTAACAGGTAACCCAAATTTATTCTGGTATGAACTCTCATTTCACCAATGTGTAAGCTAAAGAAGACTGATGAGTTGTCACTCATTTCTACATAGTTTGTTACCTCTATCACCTCTATATCCATCCATCCTCTACACTTTGGTCTGTGTCATTACTCACATTAGCAAGAAGCTTACATCCATCATTTTAATTTGAAAGCGTTACCAATCACTATATGGTCTACCTCAAAAAGAAAGAAGCATCAGAATGGAAGTGGTCTGTGGACCACAAAGAAATCCTTTTATCTATAGCACTGCCTTATAAATTCCTGACAGCAGTTAAGATAGGTGCAATAAGAAAGAATTCTTTTTTTTTCTGTTACATTCTCTTTTCAGATAAAAAGCCGTACCTTTCTTATGTAACTCTTAATGAATACAGATATATATAAATATATGCAGCGATATGGCAAAATAGCTACCAGCTACTGAAGAAAACAAGTTTTAAATCTGTATATATAATATTCAAATAACAAAGAAAACTGTCAAAAAGTATGTAGATAATACCACAATTTACTGGCTTATTTATCAAAAAATATAGAATCTTATGTGAAAAAAGGACAAAGAACTCATGGGCATTTTTCATAAACTGTTTTGAACCAAGAGTTGCTGGCTCCAGCCAGACTCACTGCTGGCAGGTTGTCCCCACAACGTGCTCTCTGCATTGGCAGGCACCCGAGGGCTCAGCACACACGGAGCTCCTGGATCCTCCAACATCACATCGACAGCCTGTTAGCAAGGAACAGAAGCCAAGTATCTCATCAGAGAAAGTGGTTAATGTTATCAGAAAGCACACCTCGCTTCCTCTAATTAAACACCGTTAGCAAGTAATTTCCTCCTTCCGGAGCCCTTTAGACTCCTCTTTAGACTTTGTGTTTTCAAACACATATTAGCACATGTGCATTAACTGCAATTATTTCTGGATTCTTGTGTTTGTATTTTTTTTTTTTTCTCCCCTTAAAGCGACAAAAACCAGATTCTTTTTTTACTCACAAGTAATAAACCAGTCCACATTTACCATATCCTGCATTAAGCTCTGAAGGACTACCTTCAAATGTTTTGCTCAGTCGGACAGAATTACGGAATTTTGACAGCAGTAGCAAAGTACTAGCTTATTTTCAAAGGAAAAAAAAAAGAACTTATTTAGAAAATGTGTATAAGATAAACGTGTGTAACTTTGGACAGTCTAGCTCACAATATTTAATTTCTATTACAAAGATTACACAAAAAAATATATATTTCTGTAATAAAACACGCACTATTTTCAACTAATATTGGACAAGAAATATTGAAAGCCTTGTTACCGAAGACAAGACCTTTGACATAAAATAAGAAACACACCTAAGAACAAGCTATAATGGATCTAAAAAGAAGCATGAAGTACTAAGGAAGAAGTATATCTGGGTTAAAAATTTCAAAACTAAACTGAAAGGTTGAATGTTCAGAAGCTCATTTCCCTAACAGCACATCATCGTTTTCACGTTTCACAGATTAGATATGTGGAAAATCTGTAATCACATTGAAACCAAGAAGAATTGATGTACTCATCAGTTTTTTTAAATCAAATCTCTTTCTTTAGATTCCTGGCTTGAAAACTAGGCAAGAAAACTCTGTTTGATAAGCTAGCCATTATTTTTAACTATGCACACATAAAATGATGTTTTACAGATAATTTCTTCTATCATCACAGCAAAGCAGCTCTCTGTCTATGAAAGTGTTTCCAATCATTTTAAACCCAAATTCTGGACAGGAGCAAGGAAGGAAAAACTGAAGCAGCCCTGCAGCCCTTAAAACATCTTCTTTAGAAGAATGACAATTTTCTCCACATCATAGATATACCTGGCTCTGCTTCAAAACACTTTGAACTAAGGCCTAAAGCAAAATGCAAACATACCTGCAGAAAATCTAGCTAGTTACTTTAGTTAAACTTTAAGTTTTTATTGTAGTAGCAGATCTAGAAAAATAGCTAAGCAGAAGAGCAAGCTGCCACTCTTACAGGTATCTGACGCTAACAGCACATGGTGGATAATCAGACAACCCTAGTATCGCACCTTGGGTGGAAGACTGCAAAAAGAAACAACTTTCAGCTCTCTTGTTTGAAATCTCTTTAGCAACAATACTTACATATTTTGCTAGGATTATCTACATATTACGCATTGCACTAAACTTTCCACTCCATTGAAAACCTTGGCTGTGGTGGGTATTAGATTTCAACAGGGAAGTACAATATAACAGATAAACAAGGAAAGACTTGCATATATTGCAAGCAATCACAAGCAACAGTGCAAAAAGAGTGATGAGTGAGTGATTCAACAAAAACATTCATATTTTTTAAAAATGCTCTGAAATTCTAAAGCCTATGAAATGCTAAAGAGTTTGGTGGTAAGTGCAAGTATTCTAATAGAAATGTTCATTATTCATCTTACCTTGACAGCCGAAGTAATTCTTGTTTTTCAGGCCATAATAGCCAACTTCACAAGTGCCACAGAAATCTCCACAAACATTAGACTTGCAATAACAGTGTCCATTTTCCTAGGAGGAGAAAAGAAGAAGAAAACACAAAACAAACAAACAACAACAAAAAAAAACCCCTTGATCAGAAAATGTCTCAGCAACTTTTTAATAATTTCATTCTTTCGGTATTTTGAATTCCCTCTAATTCAAAAGAATGTAAAAGAAGCAAAAAACCCTCCAAGACATCTTGCCTTTCATTCATCATTTTTAATCAACAGACTAGAAAGTACATACATTCGGGATGATAAAAAAATTCAGAACTTTCATACGTCTTTAGAAAGTCACCAGATACTTTATGTCTAATATGGACAGATCTAATAGAACTGTTGGTATATTATCTTGTAAATATTGTAACAATTTATCTTTATAGAAATCTATTTAGTTCATGTCTTCCCATTAAGTTCATTTTACCTGCTGACATTCTCCAACTCCACTTAATGTTCCACTCACATCACACTGGCATGCTACAAAGACACAAAAAAGATAATCTGTGTTTCATCTTTCCAGGACATTTTGAAGGTTAAAAAAAAATGCTGAATCTGCAACAGTGAGTCACACGGCAGTAACTCTGGAATGGCCAGAATAGCTAATAGACACTGGCTCAGGGTAAGAAAAAAAAAAAAAAAAAAAAAAAGAGAGAGAAAGAAAGAATAGAGACTATGTGTATGTGCCGTTTTCTCTTGTGTTTGTGTAGTCTATCTTGTGTTTAACAGAAACAGCTTGCATTTGGACTTGTCTTTTTTCTCAGAGACATTCAGATGATTGAAGAAAATGGGTCTTCCAGTCTGACTGCAATTCTATTTTGCAGGGCTGCTCTGTGACTAGTACAACTCTTGCATAAAACATAATTTAAGGAAATATTAAGGTTTCACAAAACCCCATATGCCCTCTGTAGCTGAGGGCAGAGAAGACAAACTGCATGACAGGTGCTCTAATTCATCTCAGAGGAGATGTCTGCACTGTGCAGCATTTAGAGTCAAGACGTAATGATATTAGGGGCTCCTCTGACACTCCTCATCCCATATAGATAGCTGTTTTCCTTCTGGAAAAGAAATTGATGTAAAGAAAAATATGGCTCTGAAAAGAAAAGAAAAAAATCTTCTCTGCCTGAAGTTACTGCCTCACTGTAGTAAACATCAAAAATTGCAAAGTGCTGGTTATTACTTATGTTTAAACCATGACAGATTTGTCAGTCTGGAACAACAAGAAGAAGATTAATGAATAAACACCTTCTCCAAACAATGGGCCGAATTCTTGTTTCAGTATTCATGAAAAAAACCCTGCCTGTGCAATTCAAACCGATGTAACTTGGAGTACACTCTGATCCAGCGTTATTAAGCAATCAAGGATGATGGTCTATTATTAAAAAATAACTGTTTTCATGAGTAACAGTATCAAATTTAAGCACTAAGAAAAACATATTGGAAAGAAGAGTTGTTAAAGTCACCGAAATGGTCACATTTCACGACCAAAGAAATAACTCACGACGCTCTGTACCTGTACATCCCTCAGGATTTTTTTTGGCCAAGTTCCAATACAAGGGTTTGCATTTACTGCAGGTAGGGCCTTCAACATGCTGCAGACATTGACAATAGCCCTAGTGACAGAAATTAGTCAATATGGGTCTTTTCAGAATATGAATTATAAACAAAAACAAACACAAAAAAACACTTAGTAAATGCATGCTATTGGATAAAAATGAGCCATGATTCATGACTTAGAAATGGCTACAATGGCTTTCTAAGGAAAAGAACACCAAGTTTGAACAGAAAAGAAACTTAAAAGATGATGTGAAAGAAGAAGCTGTGACAGAACATAAAAGATTGTCCATTCCACATAGCATTTAAAAAAAAATAGAAGCTTTCTCTGCTATCCTGTCTTCACAGAACAGAGAAAATTTACTACATGAATTTAGCAAATATTCAGGAAACCGTAGTTCCTATGCTGAATAAAATCATTCTGCTCTTTCTTTTATATTAAACTGTCCAAAGTCCCCGAAAACAGGAATCCTCTCCGATTAGTGATCTAGTGCTCCAAGAACAGATACATTTTAAGTACACACCATAAAAAAAAGGTTAAAAAATACAACCCTGAACAGGTAATTGCACTGTTCAAATAAAACATGACACACAATTTATCTACATCTTTACTTTGCAATTGAGCTTTTGCAGTTCTCTCTCAGTCTAAGATCAGGCTCCAGGTGCTTAAAATGAAGTAAATATATGCAGCAGAGACGGTACACGAACTCTTAACATGCATTATTAGTTGCAAAGATATACTACTTACCAAATGAGACCCAAGAGTGCCTGAAGGGTCACACTCACCATTGACTTCTGTAGGAAATTAAATATATATATACATATATACATAAATATACACATATATACATACTATATATATATACACATATATATATACACATATATATATATACACACACACACACACACACACACACACACACAGAGATACAGAAAGATCTTTTTAAAATTAGCCCTGGAATATAGCTGTGAACAGTATCAGTCAGGAGTAATCACTCTGCCTGTACTTTCAACTGTTCTTTTTCTCTCTTTCACAGTTTGTTTTTGCCTGCTCCTTTAAGCTTTCCTACCTCTTTTCAGTTTTCAGTGTGAAAAGTTTAAACACCTTCAATATGGGTTGATCTGCAGATATGTGAGAGAAGAGGATATGCAGAGGCCTGCCAGGACAATCATTTTTGATGCCCCACAAGGAGAATTAGCTATAAGGCTGTAAGATTTTGTGGGATGTAATGGCAACTGCAGACAACTTCAAGAAAACTATTAGGACTTGTAAATGTATAAATGCATTAGCACTATGTATATTTATGTATATTTAAGCACTGTGTATATTTAAGAGTTTGCTCAATTAACAGAAGAAAATACTTTTCCAAACACCAACATAAACTCCAATTCCATGAAATCTAATAGCACAGGGAATAGCACAGGGAAAATGTTCATCTTAGTACTGAACAAAGATTGCTATATTCTTCAAAACTATTAGTCCCAAATTTCATTACAAGTATGTATTTAATTAAGTTCTAGCTGTAATGCTGGCTCTGTTCTGCAGTATAATAATATATTCTTAAACATACCCACGTCAAGAATCTTTACGGATTTCAGACAGCTTTGTAGTGTGCTAAATAACAAATATGTAGCTTCTTTAGAAATCAAAGTAGTTCATTGCCAAGGGCAATGTACAACTTGTCAGGTATAAGAGGACAATCCAGAAAGAGAGGGCAGTTAACCTTAATAAAGAGATTTACACCGTGAAGCTGCTGGGAAGTTGCACATGTCAGCAAGTCTTGATGGATTTGCTTGCAGGAGCAACAAATAAGCTGGTCAGCTGCTTCTGCAGATGTTTGCCGGAGGCTGGCCAAACCTCTTTCGATCCATAACTCTTTCTGGAACCAGCTCACTAATTTGCTTAGTATTAACATGACTATTAACATGACAATTAACTTCTGGTAAGAACAAAGCCTCTCTGAAAGATAAATATCAATACTGGCAAAATTACAACATAAATCCACATGAAAGAGCAAGCATCATTGAAACAGTGAAAAAACATGGAACAAGGGAAAAAGTGAAAGAGGGAAAAAAAAAGAAAAAAACTTGCCTATTATTTCACCAGCCATAGCATCACTTGGATTTGGAGAAGTAAAAGGAATACCTTTAGAACAAAGAAGAATCAAAGTAACAGACAATAAATTTTATTTCTCTAAAGATCAGCTGTCTGCTGTCAACACAAAAAGAATGATAATCATCTGACTGTAGTACCCAATCTCAGTTTAGTTTTAGTTAGGAACAACATAATATACTTTTTACTTTTGATCTCTGATTTAAATGCAAACATCCCTTCTCAAAGTACAGTATGAAGGGCCAAACATTACTGGGAAATGCTCCCAGCTTGCTTCTCTGCTCCCTACTAATTGGTGCAGAAAGCTGTCTTGTGCTACACAGCATTATCATGGGAGCTCTGCATTTATTTCTTGGCTCCTGCTTCCAGTTCAAAGCTTCTCCTGCTAGTTGGCCCTATCATTTGCTACCTCAAGTGCTAGAATGCATGATGTGTACCTTACATTTTGGGAATATTTCTGAGAATCCTCTGCATTAGGAATGGGAAACACACCCAAAAAAAACTTCGTTTATTTAAGGCAGGCCTGTGACTCTGACCCAAATTTGATGTGCCACAAACTCCAGTGGCACTTGATGAAGGTCTATCTGTGCAGAATATACTTTAAAACACTGAGTTATGAGCAAACGGTTAAGTGAGCGACAATAATCTAGAATGCACTGCACAGAATATATTTATTCTATTGCAGGCATTGAATTAGGAATAATATTTGGTTTTTTACACTGCTTTTTCCCATATTTTCTATCGCTTTTCCTCTTCATTCTTCCACTTTTATCATGGTACCACTTTTCTAATGGTGCAAAGGCAAGGTAAGATTGACACATCACAGTGGTAAATCAGATTGTAAACACTGCCTCAAACAACACCCCATTACTGACTATCAGAAACGCAGTTCTCCTGATGCCACGAAACACTCCCAGTGATGCATTTTTTAGAATCTGATTGTATAATCACAAGCTGCTGTATAACAAATAACTCTGGTATTATAGTTTCTTCTCAGTTATTGCATATTTAATTTGTTCCTGAGAAAGCATTAGATTTTCTGAATTCCCAGTACTTCATTTTTATATCCTTATTAAATTAACGTAATCTTTAAATAATCCATAGCATTAGACACTGTTAGCTATTGTTCCTATACCATTTTGAATAAATGAAAGGAGCCAGTATTTCTGTGTCACATCACTTTTTTAGTATGTTTATTTTCTTTGGATTTACGAACATCTTTACAACAAACTTTTTCTTGACAAATCCGAAAAAAAAGTCTTGTAACCCCTCCTTCAACCACCTATCAGCAACTACCATCAGTCCAGCAAAAATAGAGAACAAGTCTGAGAGTCTAATGCTCTCCCTGGAGAATCTTTCCAGTGTTGCACAGGCACTATTTCAGAGTTAGAAAGCTCTAAAAGTCCACAAACTTGATTTATGGGGCGTTAATCCTAAAAAGCCTCAAAGAGAACACATAACCATTTTCTCTCCTCTCTCTGCTACAACTATATTTCACTTCCCAGTCCAAATGAGTTATACCTTAAGATACTGAGACATATTGAAACAATATGTCCACAGTTTCAGGACTGGAATTTATGATGTATTGAGAGACAGGTTTTAACTATACCCATAAAAAGACTCTCTTCAGTATTACAACAATGGATTTACCAAAATGTTTAAACATTAGAATCCAAAATGATAATCAAGTGTAGTGAAAATGGCTAATTCCTTAGTGTATGTTAAAAATATCTGAAAACGAGACATTTTTATTTGTATACTTACGGATACAAAATGGAAAACCATAGAATCCATCTGCACATTGCTCGCAGTTCTCTCCCTGGAAATTCTGCTTACAGTAACAGCGGCCAGACCCTTCCTCACAACCCTCTGCGTGCTCCAAGTTACAACTGCAGGCTATGTAAATATCAACAATTAGACAATTTATCAAAAAGAATTTATTTGTCTTCTGTAGCAGTGCACAGTGGCATTATAATAGTGTTTAATCTGCAGTTGTGAATGTCTCATTACTCAAGGAATTAATATTTGCATCTACTTTACCTTTTCAAAGTATCCTATAGCAACTTTTTTTTTTTTGGTGATATTTCTTAAGGATATCTTTGGGGTAAGACCTATATACCTATATTATTTTTCCCACACTGCTTATTTTTCATTATTCAGAAAGTTGCACTTGATTACTCCACAGAACTACAGGAACTGCCCTTGCTGTGGCTTCTTGTCATCTCTCCCATTTATGTGGGCTAAGCTTCTGTCCACCCTCCTTACATACGCAATCCAACATCACAGCATCCTTCCCTCTCTGTTGCCTTCCCATTCACCTCAACACATAGACAATCTGCAACATTCTCCTCCTTATCACAAACCTCTTCATTGTGTTTAAAACTTAACCTTTAACTCATACTCATAGTCAGTTCTTCTTTTGTAAATGTTGCATTAAAAATTACCCTATTTCTTTATTTATTACAGACACCAGCTTCAGCACTGCACAGAATAGGAGTAGACATCAGGACCTTTTGAGCTACTGAATAAAATTTTCAAGGGACCAAGACTCAACATATGTTACACGTATATCAAAGAGCTAAGGGGTCAGGAGGGTGGTAGATGACTGGCTCCTGAGAAGCCAGTCATCTACCAGCTCACTGTGGGGTGTGCAGCTGGACCCAACATTAGTGATCTTATCCCCTCAGCAGCCTTCTCTGGCTGACTTCCTCCTATTGCCCTGTTGCTTGTCTGAAGCTTATGGCTCACGTGATACAAATGTTGAGGAGAATATGATCAAAAAGATCTAAACACAGAAATTCATTGGCAGCTCCTCTCACACATCTTTCATCACTTTTTAACACTTCCTTCCTGAAAGGCATGTCCCATGCCCTGATTATAGGAAAAAAAAGATAAAAAAGTACCATTATGAGAAGGTACTGCATCAAGAAGACTTACGTATACAGCCATCGGGAGCACTCACTGCAACACCATACGGATGATAGTAACCTTCTGCACATTTCTCACAGTTAATACCAGCTGTGTGGTGCTGTGCAAAATCAAACAGACGGAGAATAAAACAAAAGGTGAAAAAAGGAACTTAAATGGAGAATTAAGAAACAATAACATCCTTTTTATTATTTCTACATATCACTAAGCAAGCTTCAGCACAGAAAAAATAGCATATAACTGCAATGAAGACAGTATTTGTCAGTTGGTAATTTTTAACTATCTGTTTTTTCTAAAGCTGCTGAATTACAGTATTCCCCAACTTAAGGCTGAATTTTAACTGACTTACTAGACCTGCTCTGAGTAGAAGATTGGACTAGAAGATTTCAGGAGCCCCCCATCCAACAGAGACTATTCAGTGCTTCTATGATTCCTTCCCACTCTGAAATTGTGGAAGGATTAAAGTAAGACAGAACAATGAAGTACAACACTTGATATTGTTGCTATCTGACACATGCAGAACAGAATATATGAGGCAATGTTTATCAGAGTCTAAAGAAACAAAACCTATATTTGCATGCAACATTTCTATTGCTATTAAATCTCCATTCCAGCAAATCATTTCTAACACTTTCTTTCATGACACATACAACAACAACAACAACAACAGGTAAATTAAAACCCTTGTGTTTTTTTCATGAGGAAAATAATATAATTAAATTTATGGTAAGCTCAGTTAATTTCAACATAATTTCCTCAAAATTAGATTACAAACATTCAACATCAGTTATACAGCCAGAATTCATAGATTTAGATTAGTCTTGCTCTTTTGTATCGTGAAAGCAATTTAATAAAAATATTCTTTCATTTATAAAGAGCTAATGGGAAATACCACAATGATACATTTTACTAGACTGGCTGAACAAAGTTATACATATAAATATCAATTGGAAGACAAAAAACATTTATTCTGTTAGCAAAGATACTTCTATTTTCTACTGACAGCCATTTGGACAATGTGTCATTATATTATGACAATAAATGGGAAAAATGCTATATAGTTTTACTGCATATTTCCTATTTTGTTGCTTAAAAAGAATTTTGTTTTTAATACAGTATGGTGATACATAAATCATGATGCGTAGGTTTCACTTGATGATAATTTTCCCTCTGATCTACATTCTGCTCAGCAGCCTCTCATCACTCTTCAGTATACTGACTAGACAACCGAAGGGAGACATGCTGATCATTGAATCAATGAGTAATTTCGCTCCCAAAGGGCTTCAGGAGGCCATATGGCCCAACTGTGCTCAAAGCAAAGTTAACTCCAGGATTAGATCAAGTTGTTCAAAGCCCAATGTGATCTTTCCTGAGAGTAGTTAGTCAGAACAGTATAAAAGTTACCTGAAAGATGTAATACTCAGTAATGACACATACAGTGTTATGGCCCTGCCTCCAAGCTTACGTCTGTTGACTGAATCCAACATAGCCTCTAAAACGGTTAGGGGGCTGGAGCAGGGTGAGGTGAGGTGTCTAACTGTAAGGTGGAGTACAGAGACCACAGGGCCTGGGTTTTCTAAGGCAAGAACAGTAAAAGCATAAAAGGTAACTCCCACAAACTGCAACTGAGGAAATTCCTATTAAATAGTAGCAAAAATCTATTTACCATTGGAATGCTTAAGTGCTGGAACAAGTTACCAAGAGATTCTAATTTCCATCCTCAGAAATATTCAGAAATATTCAGAACATACCATACTTAAATGGTATGGCTTACCATTAGAATCATGTGAGACTAAAGTACATAAACACATCTACTTCTAGCACAGGCACAGTGAGACTCCATTTCCCCACTTGCCACTAAGTATTACTGGCCAAAACCACCTTTTTACCTGGCAATTAATGCAGACTCCTCCACCTTCATAGTGCCCGTGGATATTTAAGCTTTCTCGACGCTGATCAACATCAGCATCATAGTAGCAATCAGTGGCATGTCCATAGCAATTGCAGGCTGAAAAAAAAATCTCAAGTCAGCCTCCATTTTAATAGTGGAATTCAGTAATGTTGCAGAAGTGAAAAAGAAACTTTGATTATTTATATACATACATACATGCACTCATGTGTGTACAAGTATGTTCAAATACACATATCTGCCTAACAGTAAATGGTCTCTCATACATGGATCAACGTACAATTATTTAGCCATAAGAAAAATATATGTTGCTAGGTTTGTCAGAGGAGGCAAGAGTTTTACTATCTCAAAACTATATATTTATGGTAAATGCAGAATTAGGAAACTCCAAAAGAATGGTCTTAAACAGGTTTCTAAAACTATCAAAAACATGTTCAAATGCTTATTCTACTTTTTCATGTCCAAAAATACCTCTGAGCTGAATCTATATGCAGATATTTTGTATTTAAAATAAGCAATTACAGATAAGGTACAAACACTCGAATAAAAAGACCTACACCAGAGACCACACATACTCAGACAAAAGTACAAGGATACCAATAAACTTCACTCTATCTTCATCCAGCCACTGTTTTTTTTGAATTGAGAGTCTTTAAGAAAAGAGTTCACTCTACCACCCACGAACTATAGATTCAGAAAGAAACAGCTTTAGATAAAGAATATCAACAAAAGCAAAAAAAAAATTAGAATAGTAAGCTACTCTGGAAAGAAACAGAGCTAAGTGACAGCTAAGTAAGAGATAAATCATTTTTCTACTTTGATTGTTTACAGTTTCAGCTATAATAATTTTTATTTGTTTGGTTTCTGGTTAGCATTTTCTTTCCATTGTTTATTTTTCACCTCTATTAGACCAAATAAAAGCAACATTACAACAACATAAAAGCAACATTAACGTCACAGATGCCCTGACCTAGGAGATTCATCTATTGAAAACACCTGAGGTGTATCTATTGACTGGACTTGTATGTGAATCAGCTGAGTTCACTCTTAAGGGGGGAATGTAAAGCCAGAGAAGTTGTTGCTGTTCCACCCTTGGCAGAAGGGTAATAACAATATAAATCCCAGGACCTGCCAAATGTCTCTATCTTATTTGCAGAAAGGAATTAATCTGAAAAAGAGCTCTGCATTTGGAATAGTTCCTGCAAATACAGTCTGAGTAAGGGGATGGACTGACCCAGGGAAACATTTATCTAATTTCCCAGAGGTTGGTATTTAGTGTATCTCCTAACCTGCTCATCAAGCAGGATGTTAGCTAAAACTAATCTCTGATCTTCACTCTCTTCAGCAAAGCAAGCCTTTGTTTGCATTCACTGAAATCTTCCAGACCTAAAATGTAATTCTGAATGTGGACTAATTATACCAGTATACAGGCAGAGCAAGTGAAAGACAGGCCAGCAGTTTTGCTGTAAACTCCATTTTTCAGACCTGACATCCTTTCCTCAGGGGACAGAAACAACAGAGACATTTCTAAAAGAATGAAGAAAGTAAAAAAGGTCTCCACAGCTATCTGAATACTAGGTGTGCTTTTAATTACAAATGTTTCAGTAATGCAGGAAAACCTCCCTAGAAAATTCCTGAAGCTGTGCTTCATGCTTGAGAAAATGTTCCCTGAATCTGGACCAAGGAACACTATGGAAGGTACAGAGTTCCTGAGCAACTCAGAACAAAACAGCCCTGACTCTATCCTTTTTCCATGACGAGGGCAGTGTATTGGAAACTACCCTTCCAAACGCTACGCAAATACCTGGCTCAGCTGGCTGGGAGAATAACTTGGGCAAAAGTCAACTCCATGCCTTGTTATGTTACCACATAGACAAAAGAAGGGGACACTGGATCCTTCCCTGTATCTCCTCTAGGCATTTACATCAGAACAGCCCTGGACAAGGAAGCCATTTCCTAGAAACTGTCAACAACCTGAATGAGGAAACTTGTGGCCTATCATCACATCCCTTGATCTGCTGAGAGGACTCAAATAAGTCAAGATTGGGTAACCTGGTTGGGCTGTGGTAGCCTATCTGGATCTTTTTGTTTGTTTTCTTCGCTCATATAATTGAGAATATAAAACACACACACAAAAATATGCTAATTCAAGATACTTTGTGCTAGAAAACAACAACAACAAAACAAATGGAAGGAAGAGTAGAGTGGAATAAAAATGGGAGGATTTTGTTTGTCATCAGCCCACCTGATAGACAAAATGAGGGTCTGTGCACAGAAGCAAGCATTTCTCTTTCTCTGCACCATCTAAATAAAAGCTTCTTGTCTCTGTGGCCAATTTCTCTGAGACACACAGCTCACAAGAACGTCTTTTAACAGTGACATGGAATTATTTTCTTTGATCAAAAGAAAGGCTCCTTTTTTTTTTTTTTTTCTCCTCGCAGCTGAATAAAAACCCCTTCTGTCTCACAAAGCACCTTCTTAAAGCTTTGAATCATTTGTTGACCCATATAATACTAGGAATCCACCGCAAAGATTTGGGTACGTCCCTGCTATCTCCCACCCATCTCTTTCAATCTGTTTTTCTCAAGGAATCACAGGCTTCTGAGAAGCTAAATAAGCTTCCTCTAACACCTTCACCACTGACTTCCAGGAACAGGGGTCTCTACCTGGCAAATACTCCCTAGAACTCATAAAACTGCTAGAAGCAATCTATACTAAAAAGGGTATTTTTTTGGAGGTAGTTAGAAACTAAGATCCTTTGGATCGGAATCTTTTAGATTGTTTATAAACTGAATCTTTGAAAAGCATGACTTATTTTTGTATGTTCCTTGTCTTTCTCTTCCTGGCAGAAAATATTTTCCTTCAAAGAAAGGAGTTTAAACAGAGTTTCAAACATTTTTCAGAAATAAAGTCCCAACATGCCTACCTCCTATCAAACATCTTAATCATCTGGGGTTTATTCCACCTCCTCAGTTTTGGAAGTGCAATTTTTGATTAAAATATTACCGCAAGGTTTATTCCTCAAACCAATTATACAAGTACATCTATTTGGCTTTCAAACAAGATTTACCCATTAAGAGTTTGAACCCACTGGCTATGCTACTATACTAGGAAAGATGGAACAGGAAAAGGAAAAAAAATCAGGGCAGACACAAGGAAAGCAGCAGACTACCAATATGTTTGCTCAGAATAGTAGATGCACAAAGACAGCAAACACCATCTGTCCCACAGTCGCTGTTTCCTGGATAAAAAAAACCTGTGTGCAGCAGTCTGTACTCTCTTATCTAAAGAGGTCCATATTGTTATCTTAACCCTATGCTACTTTTTCTTTAATAAAAGAAGGAAGATGCGAGAAAAGCCAGTGGGCCTCGCCATGGAATACTCAGTCCAAGGGCTATCTAAACTATCAAACTATAAGCACAGAAAGGTGAGCATGTGTGAACTTCCTTGGACTTCTCATCAGAAATGCTTTTGTATCCATTTTCATCAGGTCAGTGAGGGGCAACTGTCAAAATGAGAATGGAGTGAAGCTCAAATACTTGTGACTAGGGTCAGCCCTAAACAATCTGCCACTACTGCGCTCCAAATACAGGAGGGAACCTACTTAAGAGCAAGGCATGCTTATTTCCCAAGGCAAATAAGGCAGAAGGGCCTGTAAATGCAAAGGAAATTGCCAATGCAGGTGTAAGGATTGTCAGATCCCTGTGTCTGAGTTAATTAGATTGTAAATTCACGAATCTCTTGGAGAGATGACATGTTACACTGGCTTCATAAACAGGTAAGTAGTCTTAACTCCCAAAACAAAAGTTGCCTTCTAAAATACCTGGTTTATGAGACAAAAAAAAACAGGAAACAAAAACAACCTCACCCCTGGTCCTTCTATTGACAATACATAAAATCTAGAAGTCAAATGCACAGTCCTCCTTTGGTATGAGGTAGCAACCCTATTTTCGTAATAGATTTAGTTATTTATACAGTCTGTCTCTCTAGATTAGAAAGATGTTGGGTGCTAGAAGAACAAGTTTTGAAGCTGTACAGGACAACTATAACCTTTGCTCCGCTGAGGACATGACCAGTCTGCTAATAAGACACATTTGTGACTGGGGGAGACTCAGTACCAGAAGTATCAGAAGACTTTCACCTTTCTTATGTAGTATTTTAAATGAATGACTACTATCATTACTTAGTAAGAGCAAAAATAAAACATAAATAATGCTCACTGCATCATTTCATCCTTATTGCTGTATGGAAATAATTTTTTAGTAGAAAAGAAACAGGTGTTAAAACCTGAAGTGTGTTAGTTATGCCCCATGAACATGTGGCCTACAGTAATCCCCATTCATTTTTCAAAGTTGCATCTCTTAGACTACTCACGTTCACATATATTCATGTTCCCAGCTGTTGCAGGTTGCCACCGTTTTTGATTATATCCAGGACAGCAGCGATTGCAGGTTTCCCCACAAGTATTATGCTGACATTCACACTGAAACCTAGAGAAGGAAGACCTCTTATTCGGCTGAAGTTGGATTTAACACTCCCTTCTCCCTGCAGTTTTACTGCAGTCTACGATTTACATGTAACATGAAAAGGATAGTACATAAACTTGCATGTACATAAACTTGCATGTAGAGAGGCCAAACAGTAAATCTGAAACATTTTTGAACTTTTCTAAAACTCTTCAAGGTTGACTACTTAAATTATGTTGTTTTGAGATGACTGACACAAGCAGTTGTAGAGAATTAAAATTGGATGTAATAGCCCAGATTATAAAACTCTCTCAGGATATTGAATCAAGGTGATGCACAAAAATTTAAGATGTAATCTATTTTAGCATCATTCCAAGGTCAAGCTTGTTGTCCTTCTTTAAATCAGAACATTTATCACCTTTATATGCATACCCTCATAGCTCTTCTACTATGCTTTCTATTAGTGTCTTTAATAAGCCAAGTTTGTAACTTCATCCACTTGTTTTTAAAGCAATGTACGCTATTGATCAAGAAAGTGTAGTTCAAATTTATTTTGACTTGTGTGAAAAGCCTCCATAAGGGCAGCGTCTCATCACAGGCTAGGTCTTACTACCATCCATCGTAAATGAATACCAGAATTAACATAGAGATGACACTGGAAAGGCCTCTTCCAGGGATGCGCTGTTGTCTGGGCAGTCTCACACTGAAGGACAAAACTGTTGTCAATATAACCACTCTATTGTGGTAGATTTTATGTCTTTTTCACTTATTTTTCTCTAGAATAGAGTCTGAAAAGGGCAAAGTAATCCATCTGCTCACTTACTATTCCTTAAAAAAACAACTGAAAATATTGTATCATCCTGTAAAGTTTGTTTTATGATGTGTAAGAGAAACAGCTGTTATAAACTAGGCTCTTAAAGAATGTTTTAGGCAGGGTGATTATTCACTGTCACTTTCCTAGCAGAGATCCACAGAGCGTGATCTAACTCCTTGTGAAATCTATATGGAGAGCACAAACTTCACAGGAAAAAAATAAATCTTTCCTACAGATTTCAATTAAGTGTATGACCAGTTGTCAACTTATTTTAACTCAAGATCATTCAAAGAAAGTGATATTTGGAACTGAAGTTAGAATGACATGATATATTCACTTTGTGAAATGAATATACCACTACTGCCAAATCACACTGCCAAAAAAATTTACATTTTTCATATCTGATGTTTGCTAAGTGCTCATATATGTGACAAGAATGAAAACACTTCTCACACAATCAAAGGCATGGAAAGATAATGCCCCATTTATTACACTTGCAGAATGTCCGTTTTTGAAATTATTGTTCTAACCAAACACCAGTTAGAGCCAGATGTTCATAGGTCCTAAATAAACAGTCAGTGTTCCCAAGTTCTCTCATAAAATACAATCAAGCAGAAAAACACAGACTGTCTGAGTTTCATTAAATTCATGGCTGTCCTCCTCGTGTAAATACTACAGATAATGTACCAAAGGCGATGCTCTTCTCCTTGAAGTACTTTAATAGTCAGTTCAGCTTAAAGGCAGTATCACCTTGTTGCCAGAGGGGACAACAGGATATAGTTCATTCAGTTTCTGATTATGTATTTTCTAGTAATGATCGATAGCTGCGGATCTTGGGTGAGGTCATTTATAATGCTCTATATCTGCAGAAAGTTCACTTGCTTTGTTCTTGATCTGGCCTTCTAAGAGGTCTGCTCTCCAGATCTGATACCAAGCCAAGTTTTCCAAAAAGAAGTAAGGATTTTTAACAAACAATTCAATCTGCCAAATTTCTATTTCAATTTTTTAAAAATCTCAAGTATAAGATTTTTTATTATTATATTTCATAAGCAACATCTCTTTACACTTCATAAGCACAGCTCTTTACATACTTTCATATCAAGCATTAATAGATTCTCATTTATTAAATATTACAAAAATCCCTGTAAGACTGTCATACTTCAACAAACAAGGTCACTTGAAAACATATTAAATTCATGCGATGCTCTATTTACTTACTGGTATTGGTTTTCTCTCTTTGCTTCACATACTTCAGCATGGCCATGGCAAACACATCGGCCACCAACACTGATGTCCTTTATACTGTAGTAATACTGTGGAGCAATAACAAGCACATATGGACCTTCACTTTTCTCATATGATGACAGATACCTCAACATCAGAGATATCTACATTGCTAAATCTTGCTTATTTATCAGAATTTTACAGGCATGGCTTTAGAAAATGCCGTAGATGGTCAGTGTCAACCTGTCACTGATGTCTGCATGTCAGTATTAACTCCATAAAATCAAAGCCAAGGCACATGGGGTACCTCATGGGAGCAGAGCAGGTCCGCAGGCTTGTGCAGCTCTGACTATATCCTGCCTTCTACTGCAGTTGCCCGTTCCCAAGCAGCTACATAGCATCTGGTACCTAAGCTCAAAGCTGGTCCAAACTAAGATGTCGACATAAAGCAGTCACAGTTCAACAGAGTGTAACAAACAGGACAAGCTGGTGGCACAGCGCCCTTTCCCCACTCAGTAGGGAAATAGGTTGGAAATAGGAATTGGAAATAGGTTGAGATTAACAAATAGGTTGAGATTAACAAATCAGACAAAATCTGTCAATGATTCACAGTGGATCTAAACTTATGACTTGCAATTGAAATACTCTGTATCTCATCTTCATGGCTTGCAGACATCTGGGCAATAGGATATAAAAATATAATCAATTTAACTCAACAATAACATCACCAGTATAAACATTTCAATAGTAACTTCTGCATCTTTTTTGATATCTCTAAAGTTGTCTCCCTATTGCCCTAGGGCATCAGTTTAGCAACCTAAGAAAGGAGGCACACAGAGCACTATTAAGTCTTGATCTCTGTGTACCTCCAGGAACACAGGAACCTCTTTTTTCCAAACTTTGAAGATCTCTATAATGAACAATTGTGTGGCTTTTTTTAAATCTGATTTAGTAAGACACTGGATCTTTTATTTACCTGTGCTACATCCCATGGTCACAATAACATGAAAAGTTCCTTACACTAAAGCTATGTTGCTTGCCAAGTAACCTAAGTACTCCATTCCCATCTGCCTGTAAGCCACATCTTAAAATGCACTTAAGACAATACAGGTAATTAAAGCTATCAAGTAGCTGGCATAATTTCATGATTTCTTATACAGAAACCCACATATATTTGTGCAGTGCCTCAGCCCAGAATTTCCTCCAATTGTTTGTGTATCTTCATTTTAAATAAAACAATGCAGTATGTAGTCTGCAATTGGTTTAAGTGTATGAAATTCTGTGCAGTGTTCCCTTGAGGGGTCTAAATTTCCTTACATTTTCCATATACATTTCATATATATTTCCCATTGAATGGAAGTGGGATTCTGTATTTCCCTTGAATTGCCCCAAATCTCCAAGAAAACTCTATACATCTCAAACAATTTGGATTGGTCACATAGCACCTCTCCAGTATACCTTTTGATTCACTGTTCCTTCAGAAACAAGTACAATTTCTGAAAATCTTTCTTTCAATAGATAAGATAGAGCAGTATAATATAAAGCTGACAAAGTCTAAACTAGTTTATACAGTTTAGGAGCAAGAAAATCTCTACTTTGGCTCCTTATAGTTTCCATGATGCACCCAAATCCTTTCACTATCTGCAACAGGCTTGTTAGCTAGGAAAAAGAGCATCTGTTACAAATTCATTACTTGCTCTTCAAACTCTGTGCTGTCCCAATTACCTTTTCATTACAAGCAGGAATGGAGAAAATAAAGGGATTTTGATTGTTACAATGTTTACAACCTAAAGAACTTCAATTTATTTTATGCCCTCTGAGAGGGCTGAATAAAACTGTAGAATCTATCCCTGCGAAAAGAGTACTTACCCTGCGGGTTACAGTGGGGTCTCGTTGAGCTTTCGATATCAAGTGACCAAGGAGTGTGTTGGTTCTGAGAAAATGAAGGCGGATGTTTGTCGCTTTTGTGAATTCTCTAAGAGTAGGGGAGTAAGTGAAGTTTTTTGCTCCTGGACGGCCATTTATCAAGGATACTACAATCTATTGAAAGAGTAAACATATTTGTTAAAACTTATTTGTTAAAACATATCAGCTACAGATATCAGCAGTAGGCACAGAGCCAAAAGTCTAAGTACTAAAAGAATCAAAAAACTTGCTATTGCTTCTGAGTATATGTGCAGTAAAAACTGCAACTTTCATACTAAAACCAGGAGGCTAGTAAAAATAGAGTCACTAGTCTTGACCCCTGTTCAATTCTCATTGTATCACGCATTCAAAATGAAATGCCTCTCTTTGTTTTGAAAAGAGCAGATAGGATGCCCAAAAAAAAAATTAATAGGAAATAACAGTATTAATAGTCACAAACAGCAACACTAAAAGCCGATCGTGTCAATGGGAGTTTTGCTTGAGTAAAAACATGAGATTTTGGCTTTTTCCCAAAGCACATTTATTTTTGGGTTAAGGCACAAACATTCCTGGAAAATATTATTGTTAACCAGGTCCAATGCCTGGGAGTGTATTAATGGTCTTCTGGAATAAAGAACACAGTGTTACTTTAGAAAATCCCTTCACATGAAAGCAGACTTATACGACATTCAAAACAAGTGCTGCAGTATTTTTTTTTTAAGAAATTAATGTGTGCAGTCTAGCAATCATGAACCTGTTTAATTAACAATCCAGTGTGCAGGTACACAACTGAGGAAAGGGCTTTCATTTATTTATAACTGACAAAATAACAGATTTCCATTTCCAAATTGCTCCTATAATCTGTAAGCAGGTAACAGTGGATTGGTGACATTTAACTACAGTATATTTCTTTAGGAAAAGATCACAGCATGTAATAGGGGATGACAATGATTTTCTACAGGAATTATTCTTAAAAACGTATTATTAGGACAATTTTACAGAAATGTTGGTAGGCAGTTTCTACTTCAATTTTAAATTGCAATTTTAGAAACCTCAGAACTGTGAGGAACTCTGAAGGACATCAGATCTGCAATCTAATTTAATCAGAAGCAAAATGCAAATGACACTAAGAGAGATAGGTATGACCACTAGCTTAATATTTGTTCAAATAATATAAGTCAAGCTTCTGCCTAAGAAGGAACAACTGCGAAGGTCAGAGAAGCACTCTTCCAAACATAAGTGTTACATTATAAACAAGTATTATTTTTAACGTATTTTCTTAAAGTAATTTTGTCTTGAATGTTAAATATCTGTTTCTACACTCTTTACACCTACAAGGAATTCTTACATAATGTTATATTGTGTATACTGAAACCATTCAGAAAATGTGGTCAGCAGGTTAAAATGCACATGTGTAAAGTAAACTATATAAATAATAACAAAAATCTAGACAGGTTGCTCTGAGAAGTCCGCACACACACAAGGGATGGGGAAAGTCTGGAGTATTCACTTAAGGGCCTCTTTATTGACTAATTAAAGTATTTTCAGTCAATTATTACTGAAAATTAACTTCATTTTTAAGTACTTACTAAAAGAGCAGAGTTCTAAAACTAATACTGTTTACTTTCAACATCAGACATTAGTTCTCTAAAAACACTTACCTCTCCGTTTTCGAGAGGCACAATGCGAGAATACTCTGTAGTGCAAAGGACATCATCGTCCCACCTCACAGGAACATTAGCTTCCTTTCCAAAACGTTCCAAACAATCTGCTTTGGAGTCTAGTCAGGTAAGATTGAAATTATTTTTATATATGAAAACATACATTATTGTTCTAACTTAAATTAAGAAAGATATCCTGCATGTGCTTTCAAGTAAACTTTCCCCCTTAGATGATAGCAGTGATTGCTCCACTCAGTGCAGGAATACACAAATACAACTACAGAAGAATGGAAAATACTAACAACAAACTTTTTTTTTCTCATCCTGACAAGGCATTGCACCATCTCTCCATGTTCCACGGTGCCTTGCTTGTATCTTACTCTGATTTTTGTAAATAAGCTTGGGATCCACCAGAATGAATAATGTTGCAGCTCTGATATATTAAGAGAACAAAATCAAAATGAAGAAAAAAAAACAGATTTTTTTTTTCAAAATATGTCAAGATAGTATTTTCGGTTATACTCTTGTCACTAATTTATTGCAGATAAGTAAGACAGATAGGAGAAATACACTTGGCATTAGTTATCTTCGTTACAGTTGAAATCTTCAGTGAGACCTGTGGGCTGATTTTCCTGATACTGTACAAATAATTAAAGAACCTGTCTATAAAACCTGTTACACAAGAGTGGATACTCACGAGCAAAATATTGCCAGGGAGTGTAACTCCTTCCAAAATCCACTGATCTTTCTAAGATCCAGAGATCTGGACGAGGAGAATTTGCGAACTTGATAAGGATGTAGGCAACCTGGAAGAGCTGATAACAACATACACATAAATATTAACAAGAGCTTATTGAATTTTATAAAGTGACTACAATAGTAAAATCGATTTCAGTGAACACTTTTTCGTTGTGGACATTAAGTAGGTTAACTTCCACAATTTTGTTCCCAATAAAATAATAAGTCAGGTTCTCTGCTGGTAACCTCAAGGCAGCTGCACCAACCTATCTCACCTAGCAATATGCCTCAGTAAAACCACAACACAGTTACGTCAAATGCCATTCTTTACATTTCAGAATAGCGCTATCTTGCACATGACAGTAACTGAGCCACATGTTTCCTCACTGCAGGAATCCTTCTAGATAGCTGGCTACCCGAAAGACCTTCCAAGTAACAGGAGCAACTCCTTGCAAAGCTCTGTTTTTACCAAATGACTTCAGAGGAGTTATTGCAACTGGCAGTTCATTTATTTGCTACAGAAGCTCAAAAAGCCAAGAGTTGTGTCCATTTTCTTTAATTGCTCATACTGTATCACCGTGATAGACCACAGCCACAGTAAGCTCCCAAGCACCCAGAGCAAAAACAGATTTTCTAAGGAAAGAAATCTTATTGTGAGCACCTTGGGATATGAAAATCTGGTCATCAACTAACCCGGGGTCACAAATATCTTTATAGCAAAATTACTTATATACAAAAGGCTGACAGAGCACAGCTATGCTAATTGATCATATACTAATGGTTATTTAAAATATAAACAGTGATGACACAGATAGGAGGTGTCGATAGAAGTGATTAGATATCGAGGAGTAATCGAAATGAAGCTTCATTGGATTTTCTAAACAACATAAATTCAACTTACAAAATAACAGAATCTCAAAATGACTAAGGTTGGAAGGGAACTCTAGAGATGATCTAGTCCAGCCTCCTGCTCAAGCAGGGACACCTACAGCACATGGCACAGGGCAGCATCCAGGCAGGTTTTTGAAGATTCCAATTACTTTATCTACATATGACATATTTGAGGAAACGGCAAAAAGTCTTTAGTTTGTTAATTACCAGCTGGCTCCTACCATGAGCTATGGAGCAACCACGGTCGTGACTAATGCTTCTGGTGATAGGAAATTAGCAGAAACACCTTGTGGAGGAATGTGACCCTAAAAAGGACCCTCTGCAGGTGTTTCTTTCTGCAGATAGCCAGTTTCTGAAGCCAGACCTCACCTTGCCTTCCTGGCTTCCTGACAAGCCTAAAGCCATTTTATGTCCACAAGAGATTCTTATTTTGGTGGAGGAGGCAGGGACTTAGCAGTCAACGCTTTATCAAATAACCTCCTGCCAGAGGCCTCACACCAAATAGATCTGTGCAATTTGCTTAAACACCACAAACATCATACCCCGGAGGCTAGTATTTTCCACAGACTCCAAATTACAAAGTTCTCCAAGTCTCCAACCATAGGCTAGGTATAACAGTACATTCAGCTGCCAACTAGGGTCAACTCAATTGCTCTCGTAACAGCTGGGGCCACCACGAGCAGGATACAAACATCAAGTAGAATGGGCATCTGCAAATCTTCATCCCTAGGCACAGCTACGAGCTCACCACGATCATATGGCTACCTGCAGGTGACATCTTCATATATTCACCCTCTGAACCTTGATAGAATGGTCAAAAACATTCACAGAATAAGATATAACCTTTTTCACAGAGTAATAGGAGGAATTCTGGGATACCATGGAGCATATTATCATGACAATCATATCCCAGCAGAGGAAGCAGCTTTTTCACTGTGCTTTCATTTGATGTAGTTTGTACATCTGCTATCCACAACTGGCTCTACACAAAGCAGGCACTACCGCAGCAGGTGTTCCACCCTGAAAGCTATTTCAGTAGTTGCTCAACTAGGTCAGTGAGAGAGGCAACTGAAAAAAAATCAAATAAAATACATAATAAAACATCTCATCAGTCTCCTAATAAGCGTTGGAATTACCTTGCCTACTTAAGACAGCCTGACATCTCCCAGACTTCCTCTTCTGTGATACCAAACTAGCCAGCTAAGTAGCCAGAAAGCACCTGTATATGGGAAATTATTTACTAGGATCAAGGAAAATAAACATCTGATACTCTGTTAATGGAAATGCTCTTTTCCACAGCATTGCACACAGTGACAGCACAGACAGTGTACTGTCCTTAAATTAATGACAGTAAGTCCCTAAGCTGATTGCCAAAAGAGCCATATAGCTGAACAGCTTGAGAACTGTAAGCCAGATTTGCTGCTTCTGATAGTCTTTGTCACATAACTTCCACTACTTTACTGGCCACTTTCAGAGAAGGGATACTGGCCATGTGGACCTTACATGCCATCCAGGAAGGCCATTCAGTATGAAGTCTGGTAACCTCACAAGCAGGGTAGCAGTTCTGAAATTTCTAAACCATTTTTTTCCATATTCTTGCTTTTGGCTCAAAGAGCATTGCCCTGTCAAAACCTGGTTCCCACTGGTCAGACAACTACACATGTATTAATGTTTTTGTTTCCTCTAAGCTTCAAGACTTTGGAAAATTCAAATGCATACATATATGCATACAAAGACAGATGACAATGTGTGCACTGATCAAGCCAGATTTTATCCAGACAAGTGTTTTAGAAAGCCAAAGAGGGAACACAAATGGTGTACATAAAAGGCAGACTAGGTTTTCCACAACTTCATTACTGACATTTATATTGTTGAATCAACGATAACCTTCCACCTACTCTCCAGAAAAGCAGATGACATTTGTTTCAGTCTGTCATACAGTTATTATATTTTTTCTACATATATGCTGCTCAGAGTGCTGTCACTGCCAGCTTGCCCTCATACAGCAACAGGTGATATCTTCTCATAAGCCTGTGTAAAATAGTAGCAGTGAATTACATTTCCACAGTGCTTCCGCACTGCTGAAGAATGGAAATACGAGACGTGATCAGTTATATCTCAGTGTCACCCTGACTATAACCTTCTCAAAAACATTTAAAGAAAATAGTGGCCAAAGCAAAGGCACAAAACAGCTCTCTAGGTAACTAAGCTGATTCAGTGCCCTTTAAACATCTGCATGCCAAATCTACTATACAAATGCAGAATTTGCTTAGCCCCAGGACTAGAAATCTCAAACTACCACTGCATAAGGAAAGTTTCAATTCGTACTAGCTCATCTGCCAAGATGTTGGCATAGCCTGAACTACTGCTCAGAACAGGTTTGCACAATCACATTGGAAAAGGAGAAAGAGAAAGGAATAGACCTGAAGATCTATTAAAAAGTACATTAGTTACAGTCGGTGGCAATGTTTCACTAAAACGCATGTCACCAACCTGCCTGGATTCTTACAGGTGCTAATGGGACGGCTCTGACCTGGACCTAGGAGATACAACAGCACCTCAAAGTCCAAATAGCAACTGTGGTGGGGTGAATGCAGACCAAGTTGATGAATGGTCTCTGTTCAGATTTGATGAGGCAATGAAGGAAGAAAAATAATCCTGACTTAGCAAATAAATTCCAGATAAAGGTAGCAGAGTAACCTTTCTGACATAAGACCTAGAACAGCAACTGATACTTTCAAAGCTTTTTTTTTGAAAGTTAATCTTAATTATCTATCCTAAGCTGACATTTCACTAATTTAAATCTTGATCCTATTTCTTTGACAGAAATAAGGCACATAGTGAGAAAAGGCATAACAAATTTAAAACACAGAGTTTACTCTCTTAAACCTTTTCTTTAACAATTAGTAATTAAGTTTCCAAAAAAGAAAATGCATTTCTTCATATTTGGAAAAATTATTTTATTTGGTTACTTTTTAAGTTTAAGTTAAGTTTAAGTTTAAGTTAAGTTTAAGTTTCCTTCACTACAGGAAAAGCATGAAAGAGTTGAAATTGTAAAAAGGCATTAAGCAAGGCACTCTTTGGAGGTAATTATCAATTTACTTGTTGTCTCTGTAGAAAAAAGAAAGAAAACCAATCTGAAACACGATTTAATCAAAAGTCTTACAGTTTTCTCATACGAATAAAGAAATTCATAAATAAAGTATGTTTCTATTTTTAAACTATCTGTTCTGGAAATTCATACTTGAAAGAGTGGAAATAAACAAAAATTTTCCCAGTACCACATCCTGTAATAATTTATCAGCACTGATCAAATTTCATGAATTGTCAGTAACCAGAATTTTAATCACTTCCATATTTATGTAACTTTTCCTGTTCCTTCAAGTCTAGAAATTTTCTTGCAGGAAGTGGCCTTGAGGGTTCATAAATATCCAGAAAAAAAATTTAAAAATCATCCAATGAGCAAACGTCTTCTTGACCTGAGAACTCAATAATTAATTGTTGTGAATTACCAATATACACATAGAAAATTTCCGTAAAACCTTTTACAGATTAAGACTCTTTTAGGAGAACTCACTTAAAATTAATAGGAATCACTCTGTTATGATAGTCAATAAATACTTTATCTAACAGAATGTATACTTATTTTAACTCAGTATAGAGAAAACTTCCTGTAAGACACTGTATCCTCATGAGTATTATGAACAATACAGTAAGATCCTTTACAGATCTTATCTACATTTACTCCTTAAAACTTTACACCATTCTTTTGAGAAATTTCTCAGAGCTCCTTTAACCCTTAAATAGAGCTACAAATGGAAGAAAGTTAGACATATATATTCAAAAGTATTTTATATTTTATTCTGTCCTACCACTTTAAACTCAGAATACTAAAAAAAAAAAAAAAAAAGGAATGATTCACTAAACACCGAACACAACAAAACACATTAAACACATTAAGCACATTAATCAATTAAACACTGAACACAACAAAAATAGAGTATGTTCCAAACAGTCAGTTCCAAACAGTCAGTTCCAAATAAGCAGTTCATGTAGGAAAGGATTAACAACTGTTATCTCTTTTTGTTCACGAAGTCATTCAGTCTGGTAGACCAGCTATCTACCAGACAATCTACAGGTTGGCACTGATATGCACTGATTTTGGTCAGAGATTAGGTCATGACAAACTATTCAGATGAAAGACAAGTCCCACGCATGTCAATTAAAGTGTCTGAAATGTGTTTAAAAGGTTGGAAGGTTTGGATTTGAAAGCTCATGATGATTGCAAGAAACGCCTGAAGAAAACACTCCAATCACTTCAATCCCGTTACGCCAATCTTCAAGAGGCAAGAAGGAGAACTCAAGGAGCTACACACCACTCAGCCTCACCTTGATACCCACGAAGGTGACAGAGTATTTGGAGAAGATGGAGCACCTGGATGGATCTGGAAAGCATTTCCAAGAACCTGAACAACAAGAAAGTGACTAGGAGTAGTCAGCATGGATTCACATGCATAACCAATCCCATAGCATTCTACAATGAAATGATCCATTTGGGAGAAGAGTACATAGCAGTGGGTGCAATCTACTGTGACTTCAGTATGGCTTCGGACACTGTCTTCCATAACATCCTCACAGGTAAGCTGATGAAGTAAAGGCTAGACAAGCACACAGTGAGGTGGATTGAAAACTGGCTGAATGGCCGAGCTCGGAAGCTTGTGATCACTGGCACGAATTCTAGTTAGAGACCAATAACAAGCAGTGCACCCCAGGGGTTAATACTATGTCCAGTTCTGTTATCATCTTCGTTAATCACCTATATGATAGGACAGACTGCATTCTCCACAAGCCTACAGATGATACATGGCTGAGAGAAATGGCCAATACACCCCACAGAAGGCACCTCAACAGGCAAATGAAATGGTCACGGAGAAACCTCATGAAGTTCAGTAAAGGAAAGTGCAGAGACCTGCATGTAGAGAGGAATGGGCACCAAAGCTGGGGGTTTGCCTGCTGGAAAACAGCTATGCAGAGAAAAACCTGGGGAGGCTGGTGGAGAGTTGACTATGACTGAGCACTGTTGCTAAGGCGATCAATGATTTAGTTGAGGTAGGGGATCTTTCCCCTCTACTTAGCTCTGGTGAGGCCACATCTGAAGTGCTGTGTCCAGTGCTGGGCTCCCCAGTACAAGAGAGACACAAAGATACTAGAGTAAGGCCAGAGAAGGGCTACCGGGAGGATTAAGAATCAGAAAAAGATCCCATCTAATCAGTAACCTCTCAATGGGATTTGAGGACACCTACGCTTAGAGAGACACTCACTCCTGACAATCAGTAATTAGCAATCAGCAATTTAGCAATAATGATTAATCCTGCAGACAAAACTGTAATATAAAATACACCAACTAGAGAGAGCTGATTTGGAAGTTTAGGGCAAGTGCTAGTTACAGTTCTAGGTATCTGGAAAAGTAGCTACTGCAAATGTGCAGAGGAAAACCCACGTGGGTAGTACGTGAGACATACTAGATCCACTGAATATGTTCCAAATAGTCTGAACATACATAAAAATACTAACTCCACGTAGCACATTTGTTGGAAACACAGACCATACATAAGTCAGTTTTTGCATGCCAGCTTCATAGTCTGGGGCACAGAAGCCACCAATAAGCACAGGACTTCAAAAAATTGTTCAACTCGCACTGTAGGTGCAGTATTCTTACCACTCTTTCATTTAACTAGCCACTGATTCTAAAAAGCTACACTGTTATTTAGAGAAGTCAGTCCCAGTGAATACACCTCATTAACATTATTGGCAGGTTGAATCCTTTTCCTCTCACATTTGGGGCCAGAAGAGAGTAGTTATCCATGATTCATGGCCAATAGTCTGGACAAAACATAATTAGAAGTGTAGTTAGTACTGCCACTAACTACTAACTGTAGTTAGCACCTGTTAATACAGGTGGTGCACTGTCCAGGTTCACTCACTGCGAGTCTTTTCGCCAAGACTGCGAGCAAGTGCAACAATTGACATTTCTTATACAGCCCCATTTCCACTGGGAACTGGTCGAAGACCAGCTCAAGGCTCGTAACTATTTCTCACAAATGGCTCATTTCTTCAGAGAACACTGAAGTTACTCATACAGGAAAAGATTTGTAGGATTCAGATCTCAGGTGTGCAGGAAAAACATCCCTTCATGAAGGCTACAGTCCAAAGTAAGAAGAACACAGCAGTACTGTCAGTGCTGAAAAGAAACACAGGGAAGTGTGCATGGTTGAATGGTATCAGGAAAGGTCCTGCTTTTACTATATTAAGTTGATGTACAATATACCCTAGAATGAATGTACTATATAGGACTGTATCAGAGCCAGAGCCCCGAGTGCACTGGAGGACTCCAAAGGCCCCTATCAGCCTCACCTGGGACCTCTACCCATCCCCTGCCACTGCCCATAGGCACAGATGTTCTACTGAAGCTCATACCTGGCATGATTCAAAGACAATTTTGTTTTAATAAAAGAAAAATTCTTTAAAAAGTACAGAGCCATCTAAAATATCATTTAATAAAAGGTTCAAGAAAATATAACCTATTTAGTACATATTAAAGAAAAATTATGAGTAAAAAAGCTTACAGTACTTAGCTCCAACTGTGCTGCTGCCGTGTGACTGAGAAATAGATGGATTGTTCAGTACCTGATGGAACTTGCAGAAACATTCATCAGATGGCTGGATCAGCTGAAGCAGTTAATCTAGTGTTTGCAAGAAGTGGATTCATCTTACTGCAACATGAGCCAAAATCAAATATCTTGAAAGCATTGAGCTTTATGGCATGATCCCAAATTGGCCTTCTCTAGAAAATGGCTTTTTCTCTGAGGCGAAGTAATAGAAAATCATCTATGATAGTAGTATCCCAATTTTTGGTCATTGCAGACACAATGCAGCTCTTCCCAGCCCTAAAAGTCCCTTTTTCTCCCTAAAGTGAAGCAGTAGAGCAGGGTCAGTGCAACTGGGGACCTAGCTCCATAGAGGTTCCAAGGAAAGACTGTCCTAATGTAGGGGGAATCCTGTAAGGCTGCAGAAGGTTTATGTAGTGGTTCCTCTGGACTGATTTGTACAACTCTGGGACATCACTACAGCGCTCCTGCAATATCACCCTGGACCTGGATCTACTTTGAGTCAGCTGCAATATAAAATCCACAATAGTCAAGCACAATGAATGTAGTGGTTATTTTGGGAGGTCGGTTCAGTGCAGCTTACTGTGATAAATTGCCTGCCATTGCAGTTTCCCCCGAGAACAAGCCTACAGAATACTTTCTATTTTAGACAATGACAGTTAAATTAATTGTAACTTCATGCCCATTTTAGCAAATTATGTTTTTTGTGAGAGAAAAACAATTGTTTTTAATAACTGCAGTTAGCAATACCTGATTAATCTTAGCAAATATTCTGTGTTAAGCTATATACATAAAGGATTATCAAATATAAAAATCAGATTTGTAATAAATACATAATACAAAAGTAACTTGGAAGATCTGCCAAAGTATGTATGAAGGCCTAAAGTTACATGCTTTAATCAACATGTAGAAACCTCAGGTATACCCAGTCTACACCACTGATTTTAAGCTCATGACTGAGGTTTTCTTTCCACCCTTCCCTCCTTTCCACTCTGCATGTGTGTGGTATAATCCCCAAATAACAGCTAATTTAGCTATCTGGCTGTAAAACACCAAGATCACAGTTAAAAGCAAAGGTTTTCTTATTGCTGAGATTTCCTGCATACAACTGCACTGCAAAACAGAATTATTGACCTTGGAAAAATCATTCTTTTCTTAACCACTTCAGCTTTGATAAAGTAAGAAGAAAAATGTTCATCCATTTCTTCAAAATTCCATACATTTATACTCATAAAATACTCAGATTCTACAGGAAGAAGCAGCACATGTGGTATCAACCAGATAAACCAGTACATGTGGTATCAACCAGAAAAATGGCAAGTCTGAGAATGGAAAAGAAAATTCTGAAAATAACTGGTAGGTTATCAAGGATCCCATCTCAAACGATGACAGAGAATTTTGTCTGTTCAAAGCATTAGGTTCATCACACAGTTCTCACCATAGAGTAAGGCACAACTAGCAGGTCACAAAGCAAGGATTTCCTCCCTGGAAGACGCTCAGGAGTCTCCTGTGCTTTGTGCAAAACTTTTGCTTAAATGAGAATCCTTGAAACAGGAAAAGCTCCCTTGTGATGCTGTGAGCAGAACAGTCCAAATGAGAAATGAATGAAGTGAGCACAGTTCATTCCATGACAAGCCATTTTCCTTACATGTTCCATGTGTTCTGAAAACTTGAATATCATGTATATCACACGTAAATGTACATAGTTCACTTCTGAAGAAAAAAATCTAAAGCAAATGGAAACAACAACATGGAAAACAAAACTATTACAAGTTGTATAATGTCTGATCACATGCACTACACACAAAAGATTTTCACAGCATAGCCAATTTTCTAAGAATTCCTTGACACCAGCACCAACAAATTAACTGGAAATGAAGTTTCAGTGGCTTTCCTCAACCTGCTTCAAGCTGAAAAATCGCTATAGTAAAGTTTCCCATCAATATAGGAAAAAAAAAAAAAAGAGTATATTTCTGAGTGTATTCATAAAAACATGATGACCTATTAGTGCACATGTCTGGCAGAGTCCGAGTTTTTAAGCACTACACTACTGCCACAAAAGCGCAGGAAAGAAAAGACACTAAAAGCAAAGTACTATAAGTAACAATGAAAACTGTGCATCATATCTTTAAAAGCATAACCATGAGGTATTTACTTTTCATTCATTCTCATGCATTATCACCCTATCCTAAGCCTTCATCTTCTGCTTCTGAATACTGAGTTCAAAAAAATACCTGGGGGAGTATTGACATAACAGCCAAAAATGAGGGCACATCTGCCAAAACGAGGCAATCCAGAGTGTCATGTGAAGGTCAATGAACTTCAAGCAAGCATGCTGCATTCACAAGTATAAAATATGTTGAAGACTGTGTTGGGGAAATCTGAATGAATTAAAGCAGTAAGTGAAACTTACTTGGTCCAAATACTTTCAACAAGTCAGGAACAGCCACAGTATAAATATGTATGCTATAAAGATGAGGAAAGTGCCTGAGGGATCAACATTTTAATTATTATTCAGAAGGACTGTGATTGATTAGAAAATGTAACCAAAGTACAATAGGTCAGAAAGGGAAGCATGGCAGGTCTTTTGCTTTAAAGGTTTTGCTTTTCCTCATATTACAAAGTACAAAAAAATGAGCCTTTTTCTAGCAGAAAGATTTATGATCTTGGAGGGATTTTGCTTTCCAAACCATTCCTAGCTCTTGTGAACCAGAATCAAATGTGGGTGGTTGTTCTGTTTTAGCTCCACTTTAATCAGCTCTCAAACCCTCATCACCCTGCAACTATTTAATTAAATGCTGTCTCGTGAACACTGACAAAAGGCTCCATTGGGACGTCACTCTTACTCTTAAAGATATAATGGCAGGAATGCAGCATATGAAAAGATTTTGACACTGCACTATGTTCTGCTTCCTCCAATTGTATTTGATGACCAACTTAAGTTATTGTTTCTCCGCATACAAATGTGCTTTATTCTTTGTCAGTAAGCTGCATATTTTGTTTGCAGAAAAAGCTGCTATGTGCTAAAATAAAGAAGGGGACAACTATTCAGTGAGGCCAACTACCTCTTCCTCGTCTTTTCAATATTACCATCTGTGGATCTGCAAGATACTTAGGCACATGGTCAACTTTAAACATCTTTGTTTTGCCCTAGAAACCAAAATTTAATTTCACCTCAACTAAGTTGAGTGAACTGGACTCTGAAAAGACCTGTCTCTCTTTGCTAACTACTGAGAAAAACTGCATAACAGACTTAGACTAAACTCCTTAATTTTTAGATTCCTGAAATAAGGTGGAGTGAACCGAGCTGTTAACGCTTACTCTGCCATAGGGCTTACTTTTCTTCTTTATTATTAGCATTGTGCCTAGGGACTTCATTAGGAACACTGCGCACAACCATATGAATTTGAGCTGTGAGAATACAGGGCAAAATCGCAAGTTCAAACAGAGCCTGAAGCTAAGACTGAACTGACTGAACATACGAGCACAAAGCATCAATGCAGACCCATCACCTGCACACTGCACCAGAAAGAGCAGCACTCAGATCTGATCACTGTATGCTAAGCTAATGTGGATGTTGTGGCCCAAAGATTAAGCAGTACACACACATAGCTCTCCTTTCTTTCATGGAACAGTCTACAAAAACAATCAATCCGAACGACATGTCAGTCATTCAGTTATTTTATAAAAAAAAAAAAAAAAAAAAAAAAAATCAGTTTACTGAAATTCTCCATCTCAGTCTTAAATTTTCTTGCATTTCTGCACTTCTGGTACACTGGAAGGCTTCGAAAACACCAGAGAACAAAGAAATCCTCAAAAATGAGAACCAAGATACGCCCTAAACGTGAACTATCCCAGTCATTTGAGGGACAGGAGCAGTAAACTCTCATAAAAAAAGAAATAACCACAGCACCCAGGGAAAAAAATGATTTGTACCTGGATCTCCAAGAAAGCATCAGTCAAGTCTCACAACAATATTTTTTCCATAACTATTTCTCCCCATACTATAACTGGAAAGCTTACTTCAAAAAATAAACAAACTTGTTCTATATAATCAGTATCAGTAAACAGTTACTACTATCCAAAAAACATATGTATATTGCAGCCCAGTATGTATTCATAGCCATATATTTCCAGCTGCCGTGAACTTGCAGGGCATAACGAATTTCACTGGACCAGTGCCCAACCACGGCAGCTGAGAATCTGGCCTTATGACTTAAAAGCTACATTTACCAACACAGAATGTTTGCTCTTAGCCTATGGCCTGCAGGAGAAAACTGGGTGTCCATGTTATTACTCATATTACTAATTCAAATTACAATGTTCTTTTTCTGCTGTCCCATCCTTTTAAGCTATTCTATCAAAATTTTTGCGTTTAAAGAAGCTGTCTTATCTCAAAGATCTTACTGTATAACACAGAAACCAGAAAGACCCCTGAGGCAGAAGCAGACTCCCAACATTAGTCTTAAAATACGTGTATGGTATGAGAGCATGAAATCACTCTGCACCCATGGAAAAGGAGTATATGAAATGGTAAGTAGAGCCCCAGTTTCAACAGGCCAATCCCCTCTGCAACCTCAAGTGAAGGAATTAAATCACCTGTGCCAAGAAGGCACATGGTCATCGAATCAGGATGATGCTTGTGGCAGGAAAACACATCCTGCATGTCATTGGAAGGTAAAATCATCAGTTCAAACATTCCTCCCGCAATTGGAAAACTTTGATATAAACAGTGAAAATGATTAAACGTTAAAGAGCATCTCATGCACTCACCTGTCCCAGATCCAAGGTGACATTGACTTCATTGTACTTCAAGCCCATAGACAGAGGAGGACTTTGCCACCACCGCTCGGATCCATCAATCGCATTAGTTATCGGGTGAGCTTTGCTCGGGTCAGCAGCATCGCAGTAATCACAGAACTGTCCCTGAAACACAACACATGCGAGAGACGGCATCAGCTCAAGTCCTGTGCACTGCACATGTGGTTGCCGAATGAGATTCTAAAATAGAGCTTTTGCTAAAAGAGGAGCTACATTTTGTTGTTAGAAAACAAAATGACAAAAATCTCTTTAAAGAAATGACCACTTTAAAATTTTTATTTTAACAATAGAATCACAGAATGGTTGAGGTTGAAAGCGACCTCTGAAGATCCCCACTCTCCTTAAGCGAGGTAAACACAGTGGTACTTTGGTGAAATTTCCTATATCTATTGTTGCAGGCTCTCTGCAGCAGATTAATGAAGTGAAGATGCTTAATAGAGGATTAAGAGTGAGGCATAAGTTTATCTCAGCTTTCCTAAATCAGTGAGAAATAGCACTACATGCACCTAGACTGATATGAACAAAACAATAAAAATACTGTATCTCCTACTGATTTATAATTTTGGTTGTATAATTTTATAATGCTGATTTCACTATTTTTGTGGCATTATAGTATGTACTGGATTAGAGACTTCTGGAAAAGGCTTACAGAAAATGTAATGGATAATGTGGAGCATTCCCTTCAAGAACAACTAAAGCAGTTTATTGTATCTTTGCTTGCCCAAGTTACCACCCTATTTTCAGCCCAGAATTAAAGCCATTCTCTGGAGATGCCCTGATAATCTCTCTTTGATAGTATCTAAAGCACTTTGTACTGTTCTGTATAATAATGATGAATACTTTTCAGAAAACTTATTGTCTTTTACTGTGGTATCTTGGCTTGCCCAACAGACAGTATTTTTATCTTGAAGAAACTGCATTTGACAGTCCACTACGGTTAGTGTTGAAGTGGTGTTGCAACCAGTTACTAAGATAATTTTTTACTATCCCACTCATATACTACTTCAGTCACCAGGTACATTCTTCTCAGAAGTATTTAAAATTAAATAACTCTCAGCTCATATGAGGAATGCTCCAGTTCCCTAAACATCTTAGCTGCCTTTCATTGGTCTTGCTCCAGCAGCAGCACATCCCTCTTGTGCTGGGGAGCTCAGCACTGGACACAGCACTCCAGGTGCAGCCTCACCAGGGCTGAATTATGGGGAAGAATCCCCCACCTCAACCTGCTGGCAACAATCTTCCTAATGTAACCCTGGAGACCATTGGCCCTCTTGGCCACAAGGGCACACTGCTGGCCCATGGTTATCTCATTACCAAGTCCCCAGGCCCCCCAGGTTCTTCTCTGCTGAGCTGTTTTCATTAAAAAAAAAAAAAAAAAATCTGTTGTTTGTCCTCAAGTTTATTCTTACTATTTAAGTATTAACGGAATCTCACATGACTGCCGTAATTTTCCTTGTGAATGACGTCAGACTAAGCAGTCTAAGCTTGGGAAACCATAGTCGCCCAGTTGTAATAAAGGAATCACATTAGTGCTACTTCACTCTTACCAGGAGCATGCCTTGCAATCTTGCTGATTATAAGATGTTTATCTCTCAAAAAATTTGTTATAACATCTTCCTTAGTTACTAATGGATTGGAAACTACTTCACCATTCTCATGTGATACAAACACACCATGTTGCATCTTTCCAAATCCAAAATGTTCACTGAATATTTCTACATTTCCTGCATCAAGAGTAATAATTTCAGTCTTTGTATCTGGTCCTGTCCCACTCCTGCTCTTGTGGGAAGCCCAAAAATACAACTCAACACTGCACTCCTCAACCTGGCAAAGGGTTAACTCTTGAGAATTCAGAGTCGTTTAAAGACTTACTAAGTCCTTGTGTACATATGTTCCTTAGTTATGTCTGCAGATCATGTTATAATATGATTCTCCTCTAGCTCTGTTAGGAACAAAGATCTGGCCAACTTTCATACAAACAGCTACAACATGCCAGGACACTACTGGATTCTGACGCCGTTTGCTGCAGTAGACACCACGTCAGTCTGTGCTAGTTACAGGCAACACGACCACAGAGAAGAGCGTGTGGCACACTCTGCAAAAATCTATATACTGAGAAATTAATCTATCCACTAATGACTGCAGACACAGATATTTGCTACCACATCAGAGCATCTTTACAGTTAGGAAGATTTTCCTGACAAACTCAAGTTGAAGTTCTGACATTTATGTTAAAACAGTTGTAACTTTCTTAAATAGATCTATAACACTCATGAAACACAGTCTTATATGTAAATTCACCCTCACTGTAGTCAGGCTAGAAATAGAGGGGAAACAGTTGCTGCTACAGTAGTTTTAAATCTTGTCTGCACACAACTTCAAAGAAAGGCTAAATGAACAGAAAACACGAGGAGTATTAAATGCAAGTGTTACCTTTACATATACCTATGTTATTTCACTGCACTGCAGCACCTGAACTCAAGATACCACCTTCTTCTCTTTCTTTTTGACGCACAATTCAAAGAATTTCACTGCAATAACTGGAGTTTCAGTTATTTAAAGTACATTCCAGACAAATTGCCATCAAGGCAGCAAAAAAAAAAAAAAAAAAAAAAAAAATTGTTGGAGAGAGGAGCCTCCTCTGCTTACTACTGGCAGTGTGTGCCTGGCTGCTACACACCTCAGTCCCAGGGGCCTGGGCCTCAGGGCACTGTTTGATTTTGGCCGCCATTCCTCAGCCAGGCAGGTGTGCGTTTGCTGGTGACCTTGTTACCTGCTTTCCCTCGATCCTCCCCAACGAAGGATAGCAGTCTGCTGAAACATGCCAGTGGGGACCAATGACACCCAGGGAAGAAAAAGTCTCTCCTGTAAATTACAGAAAGCTACAACAACGAGGGATTTGTTCACAGTTTAATATCTAGACCCATGCTTGCCAACACGTTAAGCAAGCAAACGTACAGTTTTCTACAGTGTATGCTCAGCACTGTATTGCTGTAGATGAGCATTCAGGACTATTTAAGCCTCAGATTGCATGGTATGATTGAGCTATATGTGAAGGGACTACCTACCAGCTCTGGGAAGGGCTCTAAAGGACTTTCAAGTGTTCCTTCTTGATTTGCCTGAGACCACAGAGTTCATCAAAAGACACATCATCAAATAGCAGGGGCACCAAAGAGACCAAGAAACAGCAGAAACTAGGCTGTTCACTTCTTTGTCTTAAGTGCTCATCATAGCATCAGCAACAGAAGGGTCTGCTCCCCTCATTTCATCGTAGTCTGAAATGCTAAAGGAAGAGTGACAAAGACAACAGTCTCTGCTTTTCCTTTCCAGTTTCCACATTTGTACAGTGACAGCCACAATCCAACTTTGTATGTGCCTCAAAAGTGAGAGACCCGAATGTACAGTGCTGCTTTAACTTGGAACTGGCTTCCTACGGTGCCTGCTACAGCTGTTGTTCTATGTAAAATCCCTGTGATCTTCTGTCAGACTCTTGGGAAAGTGTATGTGAATATTCATACTGATTAAAATCCTTCAACAAAGCTCATCCTTGGTAAGAATTTAATACATTTCTGTTCATTTTCACAATGTGCCCTCCTCGGCCACAGTTGAGCTATCGGAAATCCTCCATGGAACTTGAATTGGGCACAACCCATATCTGCCCTCTAACCTAAGACCTGTAAGGTAAATATTTAACAAGAGGAACTCCCCTCCTTTCTAACCTCTTCCTACATACAGCAGCAATCAATACATTTCATTAATTCACTTCAACTGGGTATTAATATACTTGTGGAACAAAAAAGAGTGCCAATGCATAAGACAGAATGCTTTGTTACACTTACTTGACATCTCAGTTATTTTCCTGACTTTTGTTATGCTGTAATTTCTAATATTTCATGACCAATTATTACGAGACCTCACTGTCTCACTGGGCTACTGTGCATGGCTGGGAATGTGGCAGAGATGATGGCGCTTGCTCTTCACCTGGTGGCATCATTCACACACGGGTGTTGGGTTCAGGATGGAGCAATGGTTACCTAAACTGCAGAGATATTTTAGAGTCACAGGACCAAGCAATTTCCTGGTCATTACAGGTCTTCTTCGCATCCTTAGATTAACATTTAACACCTGTGATGCAGTGTTCCTATTAACAGAACTGCATATTACTCATTGTGAAAGCATCTCCAAAGCCCTTGGAGCTATTCACGACGGACAGCACTACAGAGAGGGAAGGTAAGCTGAGAAGGCTTCGCAGGGAGGCACTGCAGGACAAAACACCTGAGATACATTAAAACACCTCATAAAGACGTATAAACACTAAGCCTCCATCCAAGACGCAGCTGAAGTTACTAGCGTTCTTTCTGCACTGCCTGGAGCTGTAAGTGGGACATCTAAGCTTTGAAAATCCCTTTCACATTGTAGCAGCATCTCACAGATCCCACGGAGAACGCAAGCAGCACAACTCTGGAGGCACCGAGGGCTCTAGGAGGGCTCCCCTTATGAGAAGCCCTGAGGGACACGATCCCGAACATCCACCTCGCTGCATCGCCGAGCGCGATGCTGCTCCTTCCTCACCCTCTCACATAGACACGGTCACACAAGGTTCTGCAGAGGGGGTTATTCCAGCAACCCGTTTCTCGCCGCTTCTCTTCTCACTCCTCCTTTCCCGCCTCGCGCGCAGCCCCCGCGGCGGAGGGCACCGCGCCCCAACGGCCGCGCGCGCGCCCCAACGGCCGCCCCAACGGCCGCCCCAACGGCCGCTCACCTGGATGGCGCGCCCGAGCGGCGCGGC
>PTEX01000039.1:5091695-5124613 GCA_003342815.1 Eudromia elegans | reverse complement strand
GGGCGGGCTGCGCGCGGCAGGCAGGAGGCGCCCCGCGCTGCCGAGGCGGAGCGCAGCGGAGCAGGGTGAGGCGGGGGCGGCGGCAGCGCCCCGGCACGGCGGAGCGGGGCACGCGGGCGCTCTGCGCAGGGGTGCCCCCGTGTGAACCCCAGAGCGCTTCTGGCTGCTTTCCAGAGGCGGCTCTGCCCCCCGGGGAAGCGGCGCGGGGCCATTTTTAAGGGATTCTGACACACGAAGCGTGCCTTAAAGTTAAAACTTGCTCTGCAAAACTTGTGCTCGCGCAGGGTGTGTCTATATATATGGATATATATTTATCTATCTCCATGGAAGATGCATCCTGCTCCCGGCTCCGTGTCATCTCCATCGCCCTGCCTTGGGCATCCTGGCGTCCCTGACCGTGACCCGCTGCCAGCGCGTGGGAGGGGAGCAGCTCAGGAGGCCGCGCTGCAGAGCGCGACCGGAGCGCGTGGCTCCTCGTGCAGAGGTGCCCCCTGCTCGTCCAGAGCACGCGGGGAACCAGCCGCCGCTCTGCTCTGAAGGTGCCTGGCACGGGATTTGGGTAAACGCCGAAGCTCTGAGGGGCTGCGGAAGGAGAATGCGGCCTGAGAGCCATCGTGTTTTTCTAAGACATTGCAATACCTAGCTTTGCTCTCTTAAGCTTTGTACCTTTCACATTTTTTCCCCAGTGCACGCTCGCAGAGCATTGCTCACTTCTAATAAAATTTGCGGAAATCAGGCACAAGGATATGCCTGGATACACATGCCTCTAATATTTTAAATGATTCACATGAGTAGCGAAGTGTTTCATAACTTTGGAGGGCTTTGCTACATGCCACAGGGTACAGCAGATCCTCCATATAATGTTTCAGGAAGCACCAGCCACGTGCTACAGGTTTTATCTGCCAAAAGGTGTCACTGCCAGAGAGTGGTCCAAAAACTAACACTAAGAATTTGAGATGCAGAGTTAAATGATGAGTCCTACAGATTCTATATCCTATAGAACAATACCTTAAAGTTTATCTGATATTTTACTGTGGGTAGCTCAGATAAGGAATCCAGCTTCAGCAGATGCTTTACAATCTCATTTCAGTGAAAGATCCCTAAACGTCGTTCGTTATGGTGCACAGCACAAGAGCTCACAAGGGGTGTCCTTACTCAACCAAGCAGCATGAGCTGATTTATCCAGGAATATTCACATGATAAAAGAAGGCTTATGTGAGCAAGAACCCAATATTTAAGTACAGTAATGACACATTCTTGACTCTTGTTTCTTAAAAGGTAAAAACATGATCAAAATTTTGCAAAGATTTGCAAAAATTAACCTAACAAGTATCCAAACAGAGGAAGACATCCTCTTCATCCCTTGTTCATAAAATTGCATGCATTTTACTTTAAATGCAGCTAGATTTTTTAAAAATACATGTTGGTCTTGCAGGTGATTTTCTGTCCTTTTGTTTAAGACTCAGACAAAAAAAGCCCTTTTATCCATAGTCTTTTCTAGACGTGGAGTGTAAGATGTGACTTCCTTGTTGCAAGATTTCCAATGTGGGCAGACTTCAGGAAAAAATATCATGGCAGCTTGTGGCTTGACTGAAAGCTAAAACATCCAGAAAAATAGTTCATAGTGGCAACTATGAGCACCCAACATGGGTGCTCAATAAGTCGATAACTAGAAAAAAACAAAGTGACAAAAATATATGAATAGTGACACTAGAGTCATGTAAAGCCAGAGCAAACAATGTATGGGAGGGAAGCCTGGCACAGTAATGTGGGGTATCCAGAGCTCTGATTAACTTCTTAAGTGTGCCTACCCTTATTAACTTCTCTGAACTTCAGCTCACACTGTGTAACATAGAATTTCACCCTCTAGAAGCATCAGCATCAATAATTTGTGGGATGCTACTTTGTCTTCCCTCATGTCATCGTCTGGCTGCAACGGCAAGCTCCAGAAGCACAGATAAGAATTTACTAGCTGATAGTTCTCAGGAATCAGCATTTATAACACAGTGCCCGTAAGCAGAAAATACACTTCTCCAGCTACCTGCTCCTCCTCTTATCACTCCAGGGAATATATCTCTTTTCCCCTCAGTCACTAAAAGGTTTGCTTTCTTTGCTTCTTGCTATCTGCCAGGAGTGGACTTTGGTACATCTACTTTGGCAGATATCAAGCACCGTAATGAATACTTGTAAGCAATTTAAATTGTTTCTTAATCTGTAAATAAACTAAATACATAGTTTACTAATCTAAATAATTTGCTAATGTAAAATGTTGCATTAGTAGGGATTTATACTCTCTATAGATCATTTCTTGTGCTAACTTTTTCAATTTTAAAACATGCACTTTTGTATGTATTTAAAATTTTAAGTCAGGAATGTGTGACTGTCAAAATAGCATGGCTAATGTAAGCTCTCTGTTTCATTCCGCTATTGGTATGTGTTTTATAGCATTTTCTCCTTTAAGAATACCACCTCCTCCTGCCATTTCAAAATGCAATTAGGAACTGGCACATTGAGTTCACAGATAAGAAACCTGCAATTGAAAATGAGAAATCATGAGAAAGTCATCTTGGTGACTAATACTAACTGTAATGTTTAGCTCCTACACAATATGATTTACCAAAGGAATTGCAAGGTAGCACCAAGTACTCCAGAACTTGAGAGACAGAGGAGTTAGCACAGGCGAGGACTTGTGAGCAGTATTATATGAGCTGCACGTGGTAGGTAAAGAAAAGTCTTCCTGTGCTGGCAGCACATTCACCGCTTTGCCTCACCGGAGGTTGTGTGAATTTGCTCTTTCTTGGAGTTAAGGAGGAATCAATATGTCAGCAGGTAGCTAGGAAGTCTTTCAGATTGGGCAGATCCCAGTCTGGATTCTGCAGTCATTCATTAAAGATTAAATTGTGTTTCCTGTCCCTCTGTGAAAGTCTCATATGTGGCATTTATGCTGAGGCCAGTCCTGCGGATTTAGCCCATGAAGAGGCCTCCTGCAAAGTGCTGAAGCTGACATCACTCTTTAAGAGTGCTAATCAGGGAAGCTCGTTTGTAGCCTAGAGTAAATACGCAGCCGAGCACTTCTAGCTCTGACTGGGCTCCCTGCTTCTTCCAAAGAAGTAAGAGATTTATCACCTCCGGTCATAAATGCTTATGCACATTTATTACTCATCTCGTGTCTATAAATAGACTCTTACTAAAAGGAGATTGCAGTGTACCTAAGCTAAAATAAGATTATCTGCACACAGTCTGGTTTAACAGTGAAATAGCACAGATTGCATTTATGTGCTGGCAACCCGTATGTATTCATTGCTTTTCAGAAGGAAAGATGCATTCTTTTAAGGTCATTTTGGTCGCTGCTTTTCTGATGACAGTATTTTTTTTTATCCCGTGGAAATTTCGTGTATGACAGTATTTGAGGACCTACTATATACCTTTGAAAAAGAGAAATTATCTTCTCTACATTGGAATATGGGGACACATAAAGCTAAAACTCAAATCTAAAGATATAATTCAGTCAGAAACTGTTTAGAAGCCTCAGATTCTTAGTGTAATCCAGAACTTTGAGTAGTCTAGAATTGCGCTTTTATCTTGTCCTGTTGTCTGACTTCTTTTTTTTTTTCTTTCTTTTCTTTTTCAGATATTCCATCCTGGAATACACTAAGATGGAATACACTAAGATCCTGGTATATGCTAAGATGATGTGATCCTTCTTCACTGACTATTTTTTTCTGCATCTCCTGTGCATGCTAGATTTTATATTTTCCATCCAGTGTACTCTGTGCCTCATTAGCTCACATAATTCATTTACCTCTGTTGATGTGTGTTCAGCTTTTTCATGATGACAAGCTGCTGTTTCATAGCTTGCTGCATTGCAGCTTAATAGCTACCATTTTACTCAGCATCCGTTTACCATCTCATGTCAGGTGCATCTTCTGTCAGCCAGCAATCTCATCTTCAACACATCTGGGCCAAGGTTTTCTTGCACACTGCACAAGAGTTTACTTGACATCTTCTCTTGACTCTTGGCATCATAGAGTGCTACCATGAATTCCCCATTTCTGACAAGGTAACCTGCAATATCCACAGCCACATTCCCATCAGAGCACAATATTGAACCATTGACTAAAAACAGTGCCATCTAATTCGACTGGTTTCTCATTGTCGTTCTCAGTGTAGCATCTCATATCTTTTGACTCTCTTATAAACCATCATCTTTTAAAGCAGTGCTTGAGTCTTCTGGATATCATATCATAAGCATATCATACATATCATAATGAGAAAATCTGGTAGTGGGAAAGACTTCTCCTTAACCCTCTGCATCAGGCCATCTATTACGGTTTTGAGTAGAGAAACTAGAAAGCAGCAGCTGGCTCATTGAACTGCTTCTCATTACTACTGCGCTCCCAATGCTCCCGTGCATGCCTTGGCAGAGCATGGCTGTCTAGGAACTATGTTTCTATCTGTTCCAAGCCCATTCCAGCTGCAAACATCTTCCTAGAACATCTCATGACTTAATGAGACAGTGAACATAAAAGGATAAAAAATGTGTATGTGGCTGATGCACATGTGACTGATGCAACTTTGCTGTGGCAATTCTCACCCATTATAGAAGATAAGTACTAAGAGAAAAGAGGAGGGAAAGTGAAAGTCTGGTACCTTTAAACATATTCCCGATTCAGGAGAGGAAATTGCACTTTAAGCAGCTTTGCTGTAGACAGCAACTCATAGAATCATAGAATACTTAAGGTTGGAAGGGACCCCTAGAGGTCATCTAGTCCAACCCCCCTGCACACACAGGGTCTCCTAGAGCATGTGGCACAGGGTGGTGTCCAAGCGGATTTTGAAGATCTCCAGAGAAGGAGACTCCACCACCTCTCTGGGCAGCCTGTTCCAGGGCTCTGTCACCCTCATTGTTAAGAAATTCTTTCTCAAGTTCCTGTGGAACTTTTGGTGCCTCAATTTTCGGTCATTTCCTCTAGTTCTATCACTGGCCACCACTGAGAAGAGGCCAGCCCCATCCTCCTCACTCCCTTTCTTGAGATATTTATATACATTGATCAGATCCCCTCTCAGTCTTCTCTTCTCCAGGCTGAAGAGGCCCAGCTCTCTCAGCCTTTGCTCATAGGGCAGATGTTCCAGACCCTTAATCATCTTTGTGGCCCTGCGCTGGACTCTCTCTAGCAGCTCCACATCCCTCCTGCACTGCGGAGCCCAGAACTGCACACCGTACTCGAGGTGCGGCCTCACCAGGGCTGAGGAGAGGGGCAGAATCACCTCCCTCGACCTGCTGGAGACGCTCTGCTTAATGCACCCCAGGATCCCATTGGCCTTCTTGGCCACGAGGGCACACTGCTGCCTCATGGTCAACTTGTTGTCCACCATGACGCCCAGGTCCCTCTCTGCGGGGCTGCTCTCCAGGAGGTCGGTCCCCAGCCTGTAGGCATGTCTAGGGTTATTCTTGCCCAGGTGCAGGACCCTACACTTGCCCTTGTTGAACTTCATGAGGTTACTCGCCACCCAGTTGTCCAGTCTGTCCAGGTCCCTCTGGATGGCAGCGCAGCCCTCAGGGCTGTCAGTTGTTCCTCCCAGTTTGGTATCATCAGCAAACTTGCTGAGGGAGCACTCCATCCCTTCATCCAGGTCGTTAATGAATAAATTGAACAGGACTGGACCGAGGACTGAGCCCTAGGGGACACCACTAACCACAGACCTCCAGCTGGACTCGGCACCGCTGATTACCACAACTCAAATGTTAATTTTTGGACTCCAGTGTTGTGTATATCAAGGGATATTCCTTGGGAAAGTATTGGGAACAGAAAAATTCCTCCTGATTGCTTTCATCACCTTAGTGTTTGCACGTTATCTGGGGAGAAAGGCTGGTGGGAGATATTCCATACATATACATAGGCACACACGCAGTCACCTCTAGCCTGTACACAGACTACTCCTATCAAATATATTTATGCCCCGCCACACCCTTGCCTGTGGCAGCTTTTGTTGTTGTTGGACAAGGTTGTGGGACAGGCAAGAAATAACCAGCATAGGCTTAGGATGGTGACCGGAATTTGGCCCAATTTCTTAAATTAAGTTTATTCCCTTTTTGTTAGTAAACATACAAACAACTTCCACTTGCAAGAATAGGAGCCATTTATATGCTATAAAGAAAAAACAGCTAACCATACATAAGATGTTGAGCACCACATGGCATATGTCATATTTTGGTGTCACACTCGTGTGGTCGCTGTGTGCTCAGATTCATGCTACCTCATACAACACAATTCTGTACAATAATACAGAAACAGTACTCAGAAAGAATGGTGTGGCATGAGTTCATTCCCATTTGTATTTCCACTGCCCCTCAAGTTTATATTCTCCAGACTGCAGTTTTCATTTTCAGCACCAGCATCAGTCACTAGTTAAGAGCTACACGTGGAATTAGAAAGTCTGCAAAGATAAAGCACCTGAGTGCAGGATCACTGGCCTTCCTCTCTTTGGCTGAGCAGATGGAAATAGGTAAACAGTTAACTTCAGACTGAGTCATAAAATCAACAGATTCAGAGGATAAGCGAGGAGAGGAAAAGGAAATGTTAGCTGAAGCAAACATGCACTCACAATCTGGACACAGTGTACTAAAGCACTGAAACATCAGGAGGGCGAAATTCCAAAACTTGGAAGGGGAAGGATGAAAAAAACCCATTATGTACCATCTATATAGGTGATTACTATTACCTATGAAGATCACTAACATATAGGTGATTAAGTTCAGTTATGCAAAGGGTAATTGCATTTGCACAAAAGTCAAGAAGATGGCTTACTGGTGCTTTGTTTCTATAATCGTCTTTACTATTTCTGCTACTGTCACTGTATCCGTGAGTGAAATAGTTCTGGTTCACTCTGTTCTTCACTATTTCTTCACTATTCTTCTTTATTTCTTCACCATTCTCTGTTTTAAGAGTACCTCCCATACTGAATGTGTTTGTTGTGCAAACACATTGTTTTGCACATTGTTATGCAAACACAATAAACAGCCCCTCTAACAGGTTAGGCTACAGTTTAGCAACTGACCTATTAAGGTAAATGCTAGGCTAGATGTAAAATCTTGTGTTTTATTGACTGATTTATCCAAATTATTGCTAGTAACTTAAATGCATCTTTCTAAAAAAAAAAAAAGACCTAAAACAAAAAAGAACAAAAAGAAAAATAAACTACCTAAGAGTGCATTATCTTAAAACATTTTATTTGCAAGACATTCCTAATTTCCATAGCTCCCTCTTGAATAATCGGGATAACAATATGATTTACTTTAAAAAAAAACTGCATGAAAAGTGCAATATACAATTTGAAATTTACAGTGCCCTGGGTAATTGTGAACTTAACAGTCACTCAATATGTTGGATTAGTTTTCTCTGTACTTCGCTGTATTGTATTTTCTACTCAGATCACATTAGGACTAGATTAGGGTTTGTACAAGAGGAACATTGGCCAAACTGGGTAAAGTTCCCTGAAGAATCACTGTGTAAGAGCTTCCCAATTCCTCAAATCAGTCCAAGAAGGGAGTGCAAACGTACTGGGAAGGAGTTATAGCAGGAGTTAAGCAGGAGGCAGTCCTGGAAATTCCTTCTAGGAGCTGCATTCTGTGGTCTGTGATTCCTGTACCCCAAGCATCAGATCTTCTGAAGTTTATTTCCTGTGCCATAGTCTACTCTGTGTGCTACTGAAATCTTTGTGCGTGGAATGCTAGCAAGAACATCATTTTGGCTTGAAACAAACAGCATCTTTTTGTTGATAAATCGTTCAAGTTAGAGGGTTACATGTCAACTCAGTAACACAGCGGCATGGTACCCGGGATATGTGTGTGCCTGTACATTTTTACAAGGACATGTTGGTGTCGTTGGCAGTCCTGGCACTTTTGTGATTTAAGACTGTACTCACAGTTGAATGCAGGCTGTAAAATATAATCTAAATAATTCAGAAACTCTTCTAGGATCTTTCACTATTCTTATTTTAAGAGTTTCTTTTTTCTTTCTGAAAATATCTTAAAGTTAGAATAACAGTGGTATATGGCACTTGAATTAATGATCACCTTACGATGTCCTAGCATTTAGCAAGCAACGGTTAGGCAATTTCATAAGCAGAAATCCAGTTGAGGCACACAGCTGTTTTTATGTGTGGTTGCTCAAGTGTTTCACATGAGATGCACAGTGCTGTTCTTATTTAAGGATGGAAGCCCAGCTCTTCAACCCTAAGTGCCTGTGAAGGAACCAGAGGCCATTAAAAGTTGCAACCAAGGAGCAGCTGAGGATTCCCTTGGGCAGAAGATTCTCTCAGGTGATGCAAGGTGCTATTTTTGGAACGATCCATGCTTCCAAGCAGAGGCTGGGCATAGCCAGGCACTCCGGGATGTTGAGCTTGCGTTATGTACATACAGCCACTTTTACCGTGCGTGTTGTGTAGCATGAGTTTGCCTGCACAGTGTGCGTCCTGGAAAGGCTGGGTTCACTCTGCTGTAAGTCCAGCATGTGTGAGCTACCTGTACAGCACAGTGGGCAGGCCCGGGATGTCTAGACACTTTGTGGTCCATTTGTAGTTATTGCAGGACCTCTCTTAAGTCCCTGGCCAACCCTGAGACTTTCAAAATACTCTGTGTATTAGAAAATAGAAAGAGCAGAAGAGGAAGGAGCAGCGGCACAAGGCCTTGGTTACTCTTTGGCCAACAGAGCGGGCCAGAGCAGATGCTGCAAGGCTGCAAGGTCTTTCTCCTACACCAGAGATGACACTGCAGCGTGGAGATACCTGAGCCCACAGGAGCAGTCGGCTTTGGGCAGCACTGGCTGTCTCCACTAGGAAGAAGTGGAGACTAACAGGGATATATGGGCAAAAACACTGATGTTTTCAAAAGTAGCCTTTGACCTGGCTATCTTTGTTTTGGGACACAAGATGAGAGAGCATACAAGACTCAAAACAGTAAGCTCTTTCTGAAGATATCAGTGCAAAAGGCTTGCCCAAATCTGCATGAAAAGTCGTAAGTAGAAACACACAGCAATTCTCTAAAAGGCAATGATTCATCTGTTAAAATTGCACACAGAGAACTAGAGTAGTTAAGAGGACTCATTTCTTTAGCAAAAATAGAAATACAATCTATTTTTCACACTAGTCTTCTTCTTTTATCCAGCATATTCAATAAGTTTTCATTTGCAACCTCATAAAACATTCCTATTGTTGACTGAGCAAATAGACTTCAAAATTTGTAATTGAAAATTCTAAGGATTGTTCCAATTACATTTTAAACCCATCTTTAATAAAGTAACTTATTGCTGAAAAAAAAGTCCATTTATATTTTTGAACATTAAAATAACTAAATATTCCTGACAATACCTGTTACAAGAAGGAAAACAGTGCAAACCACCTTTACTTTCTTAAAACTTTATAAAAAATAAATTACAGTCAGGGAATAAATCTTGCAGGCTCCCAATAAATGGGGAGCAAATGCATCAACGCTGCGGGCTTGCTGCTGTGCAGAGAATATGAGAAGCTGGGGCAGAAACACCCTTGCCAATGCACTGGGTTATCTGGAGTACTGAGCCCTGCAGTCTAGCAGTTGTTACAGTCCAAGCTAGCTATGGGTCCTCGAGATGAGGCAGCATCCCAAGCCACATCACCGAAGTCAAAATACATACTTGGCTTTATACGTAGAGGGTCCATTTCCTCTTTGCATGTAAACAGGGTTTTGAGTGTAGTAAGAGAGAGATGTGCACAAAGAAAGGTAGTTCCAAAATGCTCTCTGGGGTAACTTTTGACAGGGTCTCCTAAAGCACATCCCTAATGTACGTACTCAGCACTCGCACATTATTGCAGCTGCATGTGAAAACAGCCACTTGAGAGCAAAAGCACAGCCCAGCCTATGCAACTGAAAATAGGCAGCAGATTCAGATTTTGTGGGCAGATTAAGAAAGGCACTTGAAAAATTTGTCTCTTAAAATATTAAATAAATACAGCCCAAAAGACAAACTGAACTGTAATACTCTCCGTCTTTGTAGCTCATCCAGAGAATTCTTTGTTTTTATTTTTTCAGAGAACTAACATTTTTTGGCCATTACTTGTTATATGGTTGGCATATTATTCAAGATAGCTTGAATAAATACAGGGATTTTCCAGGGGTGAGGCAGGGAGGGTGCAGGGCTTGCTAATATTTTCCTCTATCAATGGGCAGGCATTTGTGCAGCTGGATCAGAGCAAGGATGACTCTTAAATATGCAATCTCCTCACTTTATCCAGTGTTTTTAAGTTTTGGAAACAATCAGAACGATCACCTGCACTTTTACTATCCTCAGGGTAATTAAGGTGAGGTTCACACCAGGCAAGAGCCTCTAAGAGGAGCTGATGCTGTGAGCAGCTCTCATCTGCTCGCCTACCCCCTGTTTTACTGGCTGCACTGGTGAATTTTGCCTCAGGAGCAAAAGCTGCAGAAAAATCCTCCGCTCGCAGATTTGCAGAACAAACAGCTTGGATCTTAGTGCGAGTGTGTTTATTCCCTCGGTTCACACGCGTAATTTTTCTTGCGAATGGGATTTACGCGCCCATCAAAGGCACGCCTGCCCCTCGGGGCTCCGTTTGCGCCGGTAAGAGCAGAGAGCCGCCGGAACGGCGCGGCAGAGCGGGCCCGTTGCGCGCGCGTTGCAGCGCGCGGCTCGCAGCGCGCCTGCCGCCGCCGCCGCGCCGAGCGGGGCGCGCTTGGGGCGGCGCTGCGGCACCAGCGCTGCGCCCGCACACCAGCGCCCTGGGGTCGAAATCAACCCGCTGGGAACGCGCCGCCCTCCTGCGCGCTGTGGGTGGGCAGTGGACTCTGGTGCGAACCTCTGGACCGCGTTTCCCTGCTACAAAGCGGGGGGAAAAAGTGTAAAATGGAAAAGAAAAAAAAAACAAAGTCAAAAAAGGGCACCATGCCAGCTAAGACAGGGGAGTTTTTACATCGTATCGGGGCTGGGACCACGCGATGGGGAAAACACTCCAGCCTGGCCTGAGCCAGCTGCTGTGCTGTGGCCTTGAGGCTCAGGATAGGATGCGGGAGCAGTGTGGGGGGGCCGGCGATTTGAGGGGAGCCCGGTATGCCTAAAATAATGGTAAATAATAAATGAATACAATGTTAAAACTGCAGAATATTTTCACATCTAAACGCGCTGTAGTAGCTGGGAGGGCGAATTAAAGCACCGCAGAACCGCGGCGCAAAGCGCGCGGGCGCCGCGGGGAGGGGAGAGCGGCGGAGCGGAGGGAGGCGGCGGCCCCGCGCTCCGCCCCGCGCGTCCCCGCGCCCCCTGCGCGTCCCCGCGCGGCGCTGCGATGCGCATCATGTCCTTCAAGGTGAGCGGGGAGGAGGGAGCGGGGTGGGGTGTGTGTCGGGGGCACGTTTGGCCTCTCGTTTGGGGCTTTCCGCGGAGGCAGCCCTTGAAACGCGCCGTCATGCTGTCTATCCATGTATTTATTTATTTATTTAAAGAGAAGAAATACGGCGGGGGAGGCGGGGAGGGGGAAGACAGGAAAGCAGCGTGCTCCCCGCCTGGGGCGATGGGGCGATGGAGCAGGCACCCTGTGCATCCTGCTTGCGATGCCCGGGATGCTGCAGGGCAGCCGGACCCTGCTCTCCTCGCCGCACGCGCCCACTGCAGAAATCCATCCCAAACGAGTTTTTAAACTGGAGTGGGGGGATTAGTGGGATCAGCGGCGAGGCCGAGGCAGGCAGCAACACAGTGAGGAAGACAGCTGAGGTTTGTGCTCCCGTACTCCCCATTAGGCACTCCTTGGATCCGCTGCCGTCTCTGGCTGCGTCCACGGGCTGCATCCATTGGCTGCATCCATGGGCAGCTCCAGGCCGGCCCATGCTCGTGCCCTGTACATTGTGGTGCTTGGTGTGCGGAGCTGTTCCCGTCCTACCCTCCTTCAGCATGGGCCCAAGTGCTCAGCCGTGTGCTGCACGTTGCAACCCCTGCACTCATCCCCTCCTCAGCCCTCTCCTGACCTCGCACCTCGTCAGTCCACCCCATCCCTCTGCTTTGTCTCTGGGGCTCCATCCCACCCTCCTGCTCTCTCCTTGCTTTCCTCCTGCCCTCACAGGTACCTGCCTCAGTGCGCTCCTGTGCTCGCCCCTGCCTTTTGGTAGCAGTTGAGGCCACAGTGCGGTGGTAGCTCTGTGTTTCCTTGCCTTTCCTGACGCTTTGCCTACGTTGGCTTTTTACCGTGTCCATCCATCAGGTCTTCTTCGTGCCCTGTTCCTCACTCTCTGTCCCCTGGAGTGCTCCTGTTCAGGGTGCTGGACCCCTTTTCCCCTGGCAAAATGCCCCCCTGTGCCACTCCTCACTGCTTTCTCTCTCTTTTCTGTGCCCTACCTCTCTGCTCAGTGTTTTTCTTTCCCTCAGGGGTCTGTGCACCTACCACTGTACTCCTCCCGTCTCCATTTGCTGCTGTCTCCCATGTCTCCCCTCTTACCATCCTGTTCGCTCATGGGCGAGCATTTCTGCGTGTTTCTCACTGTCCACTCTCATGAACTTCACATTCTTCTAGCAGCTTCCCTGTGTTTTTGCCTGCTTAAGCTTCCATCCGTATCTTCAGCCACCCTTCTGTGATTCGGTGTGATTCTGTGGTTCTCCTTGCTCAGGATCCTGCATGTAGAATGTGCTGCTTTCCACCAAAGCCCTCCGTCTTTCCTCCCAATCCCATGCACATTTTCCATCATCTCATGCTTGATTCAAATTTCCAGCTCTTCTTCATGAAACCTTCTCCTCAGGCCCTCCTTTCCCCTGGGACTGCTTCGGAACCTGAGAGCAAAAAGGGGATTTTTCTTGTGCTTTGACAGTCCAGGAACCAGACCCTGGGCTGGGCCTCTCCTTCTCCCTCCTTTCTCGCCCTGTGGCTGTTGCCTCTTCTGTTTTGCCTTCGAGATCACCGCTCAGGGACTGCAGCCTCCCTCCTCACATGTTACCCTCCTGCAAGCAGCCTCTTCCCTGCATGTGGCTGTTCAGAAGAAAGGGCAGGGAATGGGACGTGATGATCCCAGCACTCAAAGGATGCATAACATACAGTTATATTATTCCATTTTATTTCTCCTGAATTCCAGTATAGAAAAGGTCTTGTCAGACTTGTAAAATATATTTTCCTCTAGACTCTTTTTGATTGGGTTCTTGTGCCTGATGTCAGTACAGCGTGAATACCATGCAGGCTTTGCACCCCTGGGCTTTTCTGAAAGTGCAGAAGCAACTAAAATAAGCAGCAGAGCCAGAGTTTGAAATAAGGCTGCAGAGATTGTGATGAAGTGCAGGCGACTGTATCCTGACACTTGTGATGCTGGAACAAACAACATAATGAAATAGGCAGTTTTCATCAAAGCTATCAGATAATCACCCTGTCAGACCTTAATTATAGTTTGTTCCTCGGCTGCCAGTGATGGGGATCAGTTGCGTGTGTTAAGGATTTCTTTAGCAGTAAACTAGCTTTATAATGACACCAAAATCTTAACCAGCTAATCTCATGCAATTCCTCGTTACCTCTTGCTAAGAAATACACGTGGGGAGAGAATTGGATGGAGAGCTAAACAGCAGCAGCCAAGGTTTACATCATGGCCTGGGGTTTAAAAGCACTTTGCTGCTCCCAAATTATTCTGTCATCTGATCAATAAGCCCCAAATAACGTCCTTTGCTGGGCCTCCTATCAATGCCAGTATTGCCGATATCATCTGGATGTGTACAAAGCTCTGCTTTGAAAATAAAAGAGAAATTGCTCCATGGCCCTTCTCAGGCTGTGCCCGGGTGAGTGGCCTGGCGGTTAAAATGATTTTCACACATTCCATTCAGCTTAGCATACAAAATAGCTCAGGTTTGTGTTTGCTTTTTTTTTTAATCTAATCACTACATAGTTGATACGAAATTCCTTTTATATACGGAATTTCCAGCAGTGGCGGGAGGGCTTTAGGAGAAGTAGAAGTACTGGTAGCAGTCCTTGCAAACTGGGTCAAAAACACCGCTGGGAAAGACCTGATTTCATGTCCTTGATGCATCTGAGAATTCTTCCATAGCTTGGATGTGATCCAAAGCATGAGGACAATTTTGTTGGTATAGGAATTACAGAAAAAAAAAAGAAAAAGAGGGAGGAATTTATGAGTTATAAAGACTTCACGCTAATTTGACGCTGGCGACTTAGTTCTCTCCTCATGTAAAGTGATGCAGATAAAGAGCTACTGAGTAGTGGTGGTTCCAGTTCTTACCCACCTGATAGGTAAAGAGGTCATAGGCAATACAAAATGTAATTAAATTGCCACTATACCCTCACAGTGAGAACCAGGCTGGAAGAAATCCACTTTTCCTCATATAATTATATTGTAGTCCTCAAAGTCTTTCAGACCTTTATGGAACAGTGTAAGATGACAAAAATGGGGGACAGTGGTCTTTGCCAAGCCCCCTTATTTACCTTGAATGTGATGTTCTACTCTGTAACACATAACGGGCATTCTTTTGCAATAATTTTCCACCAAACACCATAATAATAGAGAATACTCTTAAATACTAGCTCTGTAAAAAACTTCTTCAAAGTCATTGAAGGCAAAGGAGGGTCTTCGTGTTTAAGTAACCTATCTGCATTAGCATAAAATTTTAATGAGTTTGTAGGGGTAAAGATAGAAAAACTGTACTTCATGACTAGCAGCCAGCAGGAAGGGTGGAAAATGTTAATTGCATCCCAATTGACAGTGTCTATAGATCCATCAGTGGAAACGCAGAGTCCATTGGCTGGAAAGGGAACATGGAAGTTCGCTTATTGTGCCTGATGTCATTCTGTTTTCCAGACTTCTGCCTCTGTACATGCTGGCACAAGAATACTGTGATCAATTTATAGGAAATGTCTCATGATGAAACTTCTCTTGTCTTCAGCGGTGCCAATTTTCCTACTTGCTAGCTACTAAGAACAATAGAAGTAAAACCAATTAAAGGTACTTAGTGTGACAGGTCTGGAGCAGATTCACACAGAACTGAGCTTGTGTCTGCGGGTTTATGTGAGGTTTATGAGGGTTGTGTCAGCACGGGAAGCAATCTACACTCTGACATATGTGTATATTTTAAAACATAAAGCTGTTTGATTTGGTTTCTCTACCACATTACCCTTTTGCGTTGACATTTGGGCATGAGCTAAGTGAATATTAAATATTCTGCAGAAGAGTGACTGCCATGTGCCACATGCTCTAGGAGACCCTGCGTGTGCAGGGGGGTTGGACTAGATGACCTCTAGAGGTCCCTTCCAACCTTAAGCATTCTATGAAATCTATGAAATATTCACTCTGCAGTCCCTTTGATTTATCTTGAAGGCAGGATTTATTGGAGACTAACAGTCCCCTCGATGCTCTTGACACTGTGGCAGTCTCAGATTCTCATCAGTGAAATACTGCGTTATTGAATTGTTAGTGATATTAAGCCTTATTTAAAAACAAATGTGTGACCTGCTGCTGGACATGTGTCATTGCCACCACGGCTGTGCTTCACATCAGCACTCCACTCTTAACAGTGGTTCCTAGTATCTAGATTGCAGAGTTTCCCAATTTTGCCTTGCATACTACCTTGTAAATGAACTTCCAAGTCTGCAGACATCGTGACTGAAGCCTTCTTTTGCTGGTATCACCCAGAAGATATCTCACATAACCACAGTTGCAAGAAGTGCTAGTTCAGGAAGCATGCAGACGTGAGTGTGGGAGATGCAGGAGAGAAAGTTTTCAGGTACTGGAAAGTCTAATGGAGTGAGGAGGGACAAAGTAGAGAAATCACATGAAACCCAGGATGTCCCAGAGCGTGTTTGTCAGCAGGATGATTCATCCTCCATAACCATGCTCAGCCCTGCCACACAAACAGACAGTACAGGTACCAGGGAACAGCACATTGTTTTTTGTGATGTTTCCCTGGGGACCTGCACTCGCATCATCAGCTCTCATTACAGAGCAAGCGAAGAGTCATCGGCTGCTATGGACACAGGGAGGACCTGAAGCAACATGAGATAACGCACGAAGATTGATCCCTTCAATTGTGCAAATAAATTAAATTCCCTTCCTGTCCACAGTCTGGTTTCAGGGGAACAGCGTTCCCGAGCTGAAGCGTGCTCGGTTTGAAGGCAGAATTTGCATGTGTGTGCTTGTCCACAGTATCTTCCAAGGTTTTCTCTTTCTGCTTTTTTTTTTGTTTCACCAGAAAGAAACACCGCTCGCCAATGCTGCCTTTTGGGCTGCAAGGAAAGGAAACCTGGCTCTTCTCCAGCTGCTGCTGAACAGTGGGCGAGTAGATGTGGACTGCAAAGACAGTGTATGCATGCGACGCACCCATGCCCACTACACTGATGCACATCCCTTTTCCATAGCCCGCTGCACGCAGGGTGTGGCAGGCATCTCACATGAGACATTTGAGAGCCTTATGACACTTAGACATGATTTAAACCTTCTTTTGCCAGGAAGCAAGTTTGCAACTCGAGATAAAATAGTGTGATGATTTACACCAGTGGCAAGAGGTTAGGAATTTGCCAACACTCAAAAATGTGTCTTACACAGTTACCTGTGGAGTTGACATTAAAAACACAGATTCCAGCACCTCGGGCTTCTCTTTGCAAGGAAATGTCATTGCAGTAATAGATCACAGTGACAAGCCGACTCAACTGATCCTAGGTAGCTATGATTCTGTCAGCTACCAGAGCTCCTCACAATTAGTTTAAAATAACCCTGGACCATGGTCTGTGTTTAGGCGATGCACAAGGTTGTGTTTGATGTGCAGCCCCGTGGGGCACGCAGTGCCTGCTACGCACAGTCGTGCTGGTTGAAGAGCTGCCATCCTGTAACACCTTCCCTCCTCCCCTGTGCTTGACACCAGCACAAAGGCACAAAAGATTTCCAGGCAAAGAGGGGCCCAGATGCATTACAGAGAGATTTGATGGGGATTTCCTGACTGCCTTGGCATGATTTTAGTTTATTTTTGAGATTAGATTTGGGCTGAAAAAACATATAACGTGTAATGTCATGCTAGCCTGTGCAGAGCATGTGGATAGTTACTTGAGTGCATTTGGCTCTGTAAAGAGCAGGGGGAAAGCCAAGGCTAAGCAGTCTCCAAGTTTCCTGGGTCTGGCATTTGGGGTGACTTGTTGAGAATCATGCCTGTGCTGCACAGGTTTAGTGCTACTTCTAGCCTGAAACGTGAGCCCGCCCCAGCTCCTCTCACTTTGAGCAGCTTCAAAGAGCAAGAGATTTTCTAAGCAGCTAGTTTGATGCCCAACTCCCATTGGCTTTTTCTGAAAGTCAAGAATATGTCTATTGATTTTTTGCCCTGTAAAAAGTATGATTGTGTTGCAGTATTTTCTGGTATCGATTCTTTGACTGTCTTTCTCAAGGGGAATATTTTAATAGGAAAGGACGTGAAGCAAACAGAACAGAGGTAGATGTCAAGAAATAAAGTCCATGACTATTATTTTTTTCATGAACTAAGAGTTTTTGCAATATACTTCAAAATATCCGGACTTGTTAATTATGCCAGGCATGCATGTTTTCTAGACTAAAGTATTTTCATATAATTAAGGCTGTATGCTGCTTCTTTGCAATATCATACATTCCTTCCTTAGATTGCATTGGTATATGGGAATGCTTTAGATGGATGACTTTCATCCATATGTGCATGATGTTGGCATATAGATCATACATCACATATATATAACCTAAACACTGTTTGATTTACTGAAGCAGTGGCCTCCTAGGGCCACCTTGGCAATCTAAACACAGAACTCTGGTTTAGGGCATTCTCTGTTATAACATAAAGAGTCCCAGCCTTCTGGAGGCAGAGTTTGCAGTGGTCATGTGGACAGGGAATTAGCAGTGAAGACACTTGTACCCATTCCTGACACTGACTCCCTATATGAGGCGAGAACAGTTGGTTAATGTACGTATCTAATATTGTTATTCTGCAGATGGTACAAAGATCTTTGATATTCTCTGATAAAAAGTTATTTGTAAATAAAAATTATTGTTATTAATGTTGCATTTATCATAGGGACAATAATGCAAAGTCATTGCATATGTAGTTCCTTGAAGGGTCACGCCTTAGCATTTTGGGCAAATCTGTAAAGTTTTTGCTTTAACACTGGTTAATTTTTGAACTATTTCTCATAGCAAGTTTCAAATTATTTTAGAATCTGTTTAGGGGGAAAATGCTCCACTGTGAAGAGGAAAAGAACAAACAGGTTCTCTGGTCAATAGTCATAAACATCTCTCAGCTTTTCAGAAGAGGCAGTGTGTCTTCCGTACAGCCTGACTCATTGCTGGAGGTGTCTGTTCGAGGTACTGATTTGTTTTTCCTTACTCCCAGCTTGGCACAACGGCTCTGATGGTAGCCTCTTACTATGGCCACATAGATTGTGTGCGGGAATTGGTATTGCAAGGAGCAGATATCAATCTGCAGAGAGAGGTAGGAGAAGTTCTGTGTTCAAACAGGGATTAATTAAGTGACTGTTGGGTATTGGAAATATTAAAGGAGTGCTGTTTGTTACTTATTTGCCAGTTGCTTATTTGGCATTTGCTATGCAATGCATGTATAAAGAGGATCTGTTCTCCAGAGGACACCAAAGAATCAGATGTCTGGAAATTGTGATAGAAAATGACATGCTGGAGCTGCCTTTCTATATAATTCATCAAACATTTCCAGGACATCCGCTTGACATGGGGCAGTTACCTATGAGGTGTAACCTCATGGTGAATCCACTTATGCATCTACCATTTTACTTATTGACACAGTAACTTACAACTCTCAGAATGGGCTAAATGTCTTATGATAAAGAGGAGTCCTTTACCTTTTAACTTGCAGAGTCTGGTGATTAAAATGGAGCTGATGTTATTGCTAGCCGAGGATTTGTTTCGACTTAGTCGCTTTGGAGTTTCTGCTTCTCAGTCAGAGCCAAGGCATCTCCAATGATCACACAGCTTAGTCATCCATATTTTTCCTACATGTCTACTCTGCATTCAAGACATCTCTCAGGCCATGGCATGCTTTTTCCCAGGAACCTTCTGGGAATCCGTGGGAAGGGCATATGTCAGTGGCTAGCTCTGCGCAAAAGCCTTTCCCTCACACTCTGCACAAATGATCATAGGAACAGCCACAGCCATTCTGGGTTTGTGTACTGGCTGCAGAGAAAGCAAAATTGCTATGAGACCAAGAGAATTGCACAGGTTCTAAGAGAACAGTGGTTTAATGAGAGCATGCAGTGACAGGGGATGATTGCAGGAGACAGGGGTGGCAATATTATCTTCACTGAGCAGTGGAAGTAGATTTTTCCTACTTTCCTTGTTTACCTGGAATTACCAGCATTAATCTCATGCTGATAGCTGCAAGTTACTGAGTCAGTGAAAGCCATGTTTGATGGTATAAGCATCTTGGCACTAACTAGCCTAAACTTGTTTAATCATGATGTCAGGGTCTTTCAGGGAAATCCTGTTCCAGCAAAACATGTACTTAAACATGTATTTTCCTTGGATAAACATTCCCTGAAAAGAAGCAACAAAAGGAGAGGTTGAGAACAGAGTTTTACAGACATGCTCTTGAATATCATTCTGGGCATATTGATTCAGTAAATAAACCAATAAAAAGAGAAAGACAGGAATGCTCCAATATCACTCTGCTGCAGAGTGGAAGGCATAGCAAAACAGATGAAATAAGAACCATAAGGACTAACAACACTAACAACACTATTTTGGAAGTAAATCCTTGTACTCAAATCAATGCTCTTGTACTCTGAAGTTGCTGTGAACCTCAAGGAAGTGAGAGAGAGTCTCTAAACTGGTCTCAAGGGGCCTTCTGCAGTTGCAAAGGCCTTTGGTACTGGAGTGAATTTCATATATAGCTCCATTTTCCTACATCTCCTACATGGATTGAGAAAGCCCAAAGCCAGGAAAGCCTGCTTCTTTTCTTCCTCCTTACCTTCTTTTTTTTTCTTCCCTTCAGCTATTAAACTATACATTTTTCTTCCTGATTTACTCAGATGCTAATGACAGAAGTCACTGTTTAAAATACAGGGTTTCAATTCTTCAGTGAGATTACACTGAGCTGGAAAAATAGGAATTGCATAGGCTGGTTGCATCTTATTGAGGACTACTTGGCTGGAGGAGATGCTAGTCCTGATGAAGACAACAGTGATTTACACCAACAGCATTCACAGTTTGTCAGGGTAGGGTCAAGGAAGGTGGAGCTCTGCTACGTCAAATAACTCCCTCTCCGAACCTTCCACAAATCCATCCCAAGTTCCCACTTGTCTTGGGCCAAGGGGCAGGTTGGCAGGTACTATGGGGATGAGTTTCAAATCGGCTGTTCATCTCTTGTGTGAGACTTTTCTCACACTGGGCTTTCTTTCCCCATCTGGAGACTGAGGAGAATTAAATGAATACTGAGAGGTCTGTACTAGAAGCTCTGTGCAGAAGCCTCTTGTGGAAATTGAACTGTATTTGATGCTGGACAGATCCCTCAGAAAACTGACCACTTACCTAACATACCTTGTGTCCTCTGGAGTCCTCAAAATTACTACCTTTTTTTTTTTTTTTTAGCTGATATTCTGTTGTACTTAATGTGATTTAATTTGAAATGTATACTTCAGTCAAGTGTATTATGTGTTTGGGTTTTTTTAATCCATTTTTTCCTTACAGTCAGGTGCAACTTCTTTGTTCTTTGCTGCACAGCAAGGCCACAATGATGTAGTGAAGTTTCTCTTTGAATTTGGAGCCTCCACTGAATTCAGGAATAAAGTAAGCTCCTAGGTCTGTTTTTGCATGTTGATACATTGTGAGAGTCAAGTGAATCAAGTCTGTTATTTCCCATTGATATGAAACATGACAGGGCAGTAGAAAGGTTATAAAAGCATTTCCTCACTTGAATGTTTTCTTAGTAACCTGAAAATATTGACTTGAGACAAGCTTTTATTACCTAGGCTTAATGACATAGATTGGCTGGAGATCAGTTCCTTGATAGTGAGATCAATATTTCCTCTGAAACTGTTCTGCAATACAAGAATGAAGGGTCTTTGGGTGCATGTTAGATAGGCTCTCGTTTTAGATGTATATATGTCACCTGTACAGGCTGGAATTTTGTCCACATTGGGTTGTCTATGCATGCCACCATAGGAGCCATAAAAATATCCTGCCTTCTGTCCTCACTAAATTCCCAACTATCCACCTGTAGCAGGAAAAATGAAATGAATCTTCTAGCTTCTGGTTCTTTGTTCAGCCTGGTCCTCTTATAAAATCTCCTAGAAGAGCCAAAAGCAGTCCTGATTGCCTGTTTCTATTGCCACAACCTGAGTTCAGCTCTGGATTAAGCCTTCAGCACCCCTTGCCGCTTGACACACCTTCGGCTGCGTTGCACAGGTCTCCTCAAACAGCGGGCTCAGCAGGCTCCCGAGCCTTGGCATCTCATGTCCTCCTCAAAGCCGGTGTGTCCTCTGCCTGAGGGACATACTCCCAGACCTTTCCCTGCCGGGGTTTGTCAACAGGACCCTCACAGAGCGAGCAGCATTAAGAGCAGATACACTGACAGGAGCCCGTGAGCTCCGTTTCTTTGTGCAAGGAAGCACTAGCACTTCTGCTATCAGCAAACAGCCGAAAGTACCAGATCTTTGTTAAACCTTCTTCCCCCTGACGTGGTGGCCATGCTTGGGAGCACTGGGACTGATGCAGCCAAAATCCTTTATTCTCATAGTCTGGAGAGGACGCTTGCCTGTACCCTGGGATTCAGAGTGTGTTGTGTTTGAAGTTGCATACAGTGACGTGTGTTTGAAAAAGAAAGAATTGCTCTTTACTACACAGTAGCCCATTTTTCAAGAGTTACAGTCTGGGTTTTGAATGGTTCCCACAACCCATCCCTGCTTTTCAGAGTCCTCGCAAACACAGGCCTTCAATTCCAAGGGAACTGTTAGGAGGTCATTGCCCTCAGCCTCTAATGCTCCAGGGACTGCAGCAGATGTTACTGGTTAAAAATCCCTAGGTTTTGTGGCCATAAAGCTCACACGTGCCCATACAGTAGGATTTCCATTGATTCTGATATCTCAGTGAACTATGCTTGTGGTAAGCCGCCCTCCAACCACAGCAGAAGCATTGATCAGTATATTTGAAAGCATGAATGGATCTATGGCTATTTAAAAGGACATGGAGAGTGCATGTATAAATTAGCACTGCAAGAGGATGCAACATTAAACACAGCAGCTGGATTTTTTTAATTGATATTCTCATGTGGAACAAAGCTATTAGGAGAAGCTGCTTGCTAAAATAAGGGCCATTACTCAGTCTTTTACTTCAGGGTTGAAGTGGCCGTAGTAGGAATCATGAAGGTCATCTTCTCTCGTGTTAGGCTGTTTGCAGTTGAACTGTGACCACTGTCTGAGTCATCTAGGGGCTTGCAAAACAGCCATGAATGCTGGAGCAGGAGCAGAGGTGATCCCTGGGATAGGAAGCTCTATAGGAAACTCTTTGGGGTTAAGTGTGGGTTTGGTTAAGTTTTGAAGAGGGGAAAGTGGGGAATTCAGGAAACTCTTGGTAAGGAGGAAAGACAGAGGTTTAGCATCTACTTCTGTCTAGAAGGACAGTTAGATTTTCACTTTAGCAAACTTCTGCAGAGAAAAAGGAGTTTGCAGAGGTCAGTACTTGGCCTAGAAGGTAGACAGTGAGCTTGAAGCTGCCTGATCCTTCATGGCAGTGTGTGCTCTGTTATGAAGCATGTAAAATAAACTTATTTAAGTCAGTGTAGCAGAAGAAAAATATCTAAGTGATAAAGGAATATTTCAGCATTTAGTCTGCCCTAAAGGCTTCCACCTTTGGATAAATGCAGGTTAAGGCTTTACTCTTGCTCACCTTGAAACTTCAGTTCAAACATGACTTGGCCTATGTTCTGGTCCCAGGTATCTTCACAGCTGCAAGCTGCTCTTCCCCAGGCCACAGTTTTCTGTTGCTTCCTGTTGTGAAACCCGTTGGAAGAGAATGCCAGTTCCCATGGGGTGTGCCCAGAGCAGGCCTGAAGCTCTGCATAGGCTTCACTGACTCCCCTCAACAGGACAAACTGGTGTGTGACATGAACACGAGGCAATTCTCCAGCAGCATCAAATATGCCTGTCTAAGCACTCCCTCTTCAAGAGGTGTATCAATAACAGGAGCCACTGTTATTGTGGCACTGTCCGTGGCACTTCAGCACTCACAGCATTATGTGAGCTATGGGCATGGAAAGGCTCTCAAAAGTTGGATGCAGAGCTGAGTTAAAAGGAATATGTGCAAGATTAAAGTGATACTGCTTAAAAAGTTAGGATTAGCTATCGTGTCCATGCCTTCTTTACGAAAAGGATCTGCTTTTCCTGTGCCATTGTGCAGGTATGAGGGCTGTACCAGACATCATTCATTCTGGAAACCATCCTGGAAGTTGTTCTCTCACTCATTACTTGCTTGAGAACTGCTGCTCTTCCCTCTCAAGTGAGGAGGCAGTACAAGGATCCAGCTGTTTACTGTGTCTGCTCTGGGCTTTGGAACCACCCTATTTTAGACTAAGGCTGGGGGGCCTGGGCAGCGGTGTTGACCCCAGTGAGAGGCACCATGGAGATCATACACAGCCATGGGCCTTGTAGCTTGATGTGTTAACAGCTAGATTTCTGATTTATGAATGCAAGGTGTTCTATGGCTTGGAAATGCTGCATGAAACCACTTCTTGGTGGTAACTGACATAACGTAATACAGGCCCCCGCTACCCTGGACACAGAAAGGTTGACAAAATATGCCTTTCCAATCAGATGTAAGGAGTTTCCTGATTAAGACATTCAGTCAGGAGTCAACCCTGGAAGAGATTATTCCTGAAAGGAATTAAAATAACAAAACAAATCAAATAGGCTGTAGGAAAGAGAAACCTTAAAGCAATGCAACACCCAGCGTCCTCCTTGTAATTTACTTCTCTGTAAGTTCTAGTTACTGCATTTATCACTCAACTCTGAAAGTGCTGAGGAAATATCTCAGTATAGGCATCCAATTGTTGTTGCTCCCTGTGCAGTTAGAGCTGACACTCACGATGGCAGCCAAAAAAACAGATCCTAGAAGAGTGTAATAGCACTGCTGATGTGCTAAAGGAATCTAAATATTGCGCTCTAAGATGATTGCAAATGGAAACTTCATGTTTACGGCTTTGTCACTAACATCCCTAGCAGTTTGTATCATAAATTAAAATGTGTTTTATTTATTTTCTTAATATGAGAGGTGTTAAAAGCAGGTGAGTCTTAAGTGAATTTCCCCTGGTGGGTATTTCCTGGGCAATACTAAACGTAAGACAGAGGCAGGCTTAAGAAAGAGGTTTTGTTTGTTGGTTGGTTTGTTTGTTTTTTTAACTAGACCGTGACTGCAGAAGATCCATCTCCTCCCTTTTAGCATGCTTCAGGGATCAGAAAACACCATGTAATTCTGAGGTACTTTCAGGGGATGATGACAGTAAGGAAGGAAGAGGTTAGCAAATGCACTGAGTCTAGGGCAGTATGTGGTGTTACCAGGTGCTGCTTATGGAGGATGGCACTTCTGTATGTGCTGCCCACAGGGAGGAGAGAGCAGGGGGATGCGGAGCAAGGCATGAGCAAGACTCCGGTGTGATGCTCTGGGCCTGTCTGCCGCCCGCCGCACCGCGGGTTTTGCCCTAGCAGAGCCTCTGTGGCTGCTCACACATCCCACTCGCTGCCCTGCTCAGAGTTTCCGAGGCGTTTGCCAGCCCCGGAGATGCTGCTTCAGCTCTTTGCCTGTTTCAGCTGAAGCCAAAAAGAAAAGAAAAGAAAAAAAGCAATCACATGGCTGAAACAGCATTCTGAGCCCCTGACACACAGGAGAGGAGTTCTCAGAGCCCAGAGGTCTTTCTAGCAAGGGACCAAATTCTGGGGTCCAAAAAGTCAATAATCAGGTTATTTTTGGACAAGTAAATATTTGATTTAGGGTGGGCAAAAGGCACCTGGGGACGAGACCTGGCCCACCAATTGTTTTTTCTGGTCTCTGGAGTCGGATCAGGGTGATCATGTGGTCTCTCTAATCTCAAAGAGCTGACTAGTGTATTTTGGAAATATGTTTGGGATTTTTATTTCCAAAAATGTAATTAGCTAAAACTGTCCGCTGAATTCAACCAAATATTTGGTCAGAATTACCATTTTGAGACTAGCCCCTCCTGCTTGAACTGTTGCCCTTAAACCTGAAGTTGTTAGAGCTCCCATGGTGGGATCACACAGCTCTTCTGCTCAAAGTGTTTGGCCTCAGCCCGGCTCAACCAACTGTGAGTGGCTTTGCAAGCCTGACTTTTTTTGGGATCTGTCATCTGGTTGCCTGCAGAAATGACGTTAATAACCAAGCAGTATTTTTAAAACAATGTATTGTTTGTGGAGACCACAAGAATTTTAGAAAACAAAGAACAGACCATAAGGCAATAAACAAGTTACGGTAAACCATATCCAGGTTTCTGGGTGCTTTTTTACCTTCTGCATGAGGAACCTCAATGTGTTTGAGCTTCCTATAGCTAGTTCATCCTTCCCTACCTGTTCCCAAAGAACCTCCGATCTGGACAGTATAGATCCTTTTCTGAACTAACCTTACCTTTCAGTTTCCTTCAGGGAAAGAGTCTTTAAAAATGTCTCTGGTTTTTGTTTGCAGCCCTTTGATCTGGTAGCTCATTACTTGGGCAGAACAGCTTCAGCTGGTTGGAAATGGGAAATGGGTTCCACGAAGCCATTAGCTTTTGCTGTTGTTTTTTAAGCATGTGTAGAGGGTTCTTTTTTTATCTAGGAACCAATGTGGTTGCTTTTCTGCTTTGTTCCTGCAGTTCCTATTTAATTAGGGCAATTTAATGTGATGAGAAAGTTTAGTAACGCACTGTAGCTATAGAGTAACTTGTCTCTGCTGGTCAGATCACACATTCTTTGTACTCAAATAATCCAAAATAAATATGCAATTTTTTGATTGTTACATAACGGTTTCACGTCTGTGACTGTGCTGACCATCCAGACTTGCTTGCTTTTCAAAACTGTAGGGAGGAAGGGCGAATATGAAGTTCTGAGAGTATCCATAGACAGTCCCAGTGGGTTTGCTCAGTTATATCAGCGTTTGGGTGTTCATGAGGCTGTTATAGGCATGGAATAGTAGCATAGATTAATAGCTTGATTGGCACTCCCCATTAGAAAAGACTCAGTTGCAAAACATTGGTTATTCGCAATTTCCCTTGCTGGATATCTGTCTGCATGGAAAATTTCAAACAAAACTTTGGAGCTGTTTCAGAAGAACAAGGCTGAGGAAAAGCACGTATTTTGCCCACATTAATAGCAGTCCTAGAAACCATTTTTTTGAAATACTTCACATGACTTGTCTTACGGAGCAGGAGCTTGAGATTGGGAGTAGGCGGGGAAGGAGAGAGGAGAGGAGACCTTGGGTGCTGAGGACTTGCATGCCATCATCCTCACATGATGGCTTTCCCCATCCTCATGCAGGCTGCAGTGAGTCAGGAAACAGAGGATCATAGAATCATAGAATCGTTATGGTTGGAAAAGACCTCTGAGATCATCAAGTAAAGCCGTAAACCCTTCAACACCATCCTGCTAAACCATGTTCCCGAGCACCTCATCTGCCAAAGACGGTGACTCCACCACTTCCATGGACAGCCTGTTCCAAGGCTTCACCACTCTTTCCATGGAGAAATTTTTCCTAATATCCCACCAGAACCTAATATCTAACTTGCCCTGCAGTGTCTTTCCTCAGCTCCCAAGTGTCCTGACAGCAAGCCTGGGGGTAGAGCAAAGACTTCCCTGGCTTGTGCTTTCAGGGGTGCCTCACACAGCACCATCTCCTGCCCCAAGTCTTGAGGAAAAGGGTCAGGCCCACTTATACCAGAAATGGAGGTCAGGGTCTCTCTGGGCAAGGAAGCTGGGATCAAGAGGGGAGGGTTGGAGAGGATAGATACAAAGGAATGAAAACAGAAAGGAGAGCAAAGGGAGACCCAACATGTGAATCTTGTCACTGTCCTCAAATGTCTGGCAGAGAGATGGTCTCCTCCTGCATGTAACCATCGCAGGCAGACAAGAACATCCTCTCAATCTTGGTACCAGAAATGATGGCAATTTTTGAGTGGAATGCAGTACACCTACAAGACAGCTCCACATTTGCCATTTTGGTGTCTTCAGATGGCTGAGAGTCAAGTCATGAGCCAGCAACACCAAAGTCTCTTGCTCCTCACCTAGCAGGAGGGAGCAGTGGTACAAGCCAGACTCTCTGCATTTGTCTAGGTCTCCCTTTAGTGGTGACCTGCAATAACTATAAACCTGGGGTTGCTCCCACTTGCTGGGATCACTTCTCCAGTGGAATTAATAGGCTTTTCCTGGTGGCCATGGGTCTAGTGGGATGCTCACTTCCATGGTTGGCTAGCAGCCTTTCCAGGAGTGTCCTGACTCCTCTTTGGGCCAGCAGCTGGTAGGTGAGAAGCAGCTTTGAACGATTGAGTAGCTAGTCACTATAGACTTGCCAAGAGTCCAATGCTAAAAAGCCTCAAAACTTGCTTATGTTTTGTGGTGATGCTGAGTACAGCATCTGCCCTCTCCCCTTACTGTGCCCTTCTCTGCCTTTTCACAGGACGGAGGCACTGCCCTCTTAGCCGCCTGCCAGTACGGGCACGCGAAAGTGGTGGAAACGCTGCTGAAGCACGGGGCCAACATTCACGATCAGCTTTATGTGAGTTCCTTTGACACAGACATCACCTTTTGTGTGACAGAGATACAGAGAGCGCTGCTGCTGCTGGAACAAACACACCGCTCGCTGGAAAACAGCAGATACTCCAGTGCCAGTGCAGTAAAGCATTTGGCAAAAACTGGGGGTTTATAGTACTCTACTTTTCTATGATGTGGTTTTTGTTAACTCTCTGCTCCTCGTGGTCCTAGGGAAAGTGGCTCAAAATTAGAAAAGAGGCTTTTGCTGCCTCTTGGTTCATTATCCATAAGAAAGAAATGGTCTGTGCTATTCTTTACCTTTGAAGAAAAGGTCATATCCTGTTTTACCATATCAGCAAATCATTGCAGGCAAAAGTGTGGATAGCTGAAAAGCCACTAAGGGTTTAGAGAATCAGCTAGTTTTCTGGATTAACTACCAAAAGGAGTAGAAAAGGGATCTTTTCTTTAATTTTTTTTTTAAGTATCCCTTTAAAATGATGATGTTGGCTATTTGTGCATCTCTAGCTTGTCAGTGCTTTGGGGAACGAGTAGTTAAAAAGACTGGGTCGGCACAGTTTAGCTGCCTTTTTGCACAGCTGGACCAAGCTGCTCAAGCACTGGATTTAATTTACTTCAGTAGAGAGGCAAACGAACTGAGCTAAAGTAAGCCCAAACAGCGTGGCGGGTTTTGGCAGTGGTGGCCCTGCAGGAATGAGCGGTGCCCGAGGGGCTGTGCACGGGGCGCGCGGCCGGTGCCCGCGGTTACCGTGAAGGGTGCTGCAGGGTGGTGGCTCCTGCAAAGCCTGATTTTCTTTCCGGCGGGCCAGGATTGGTGACGTTTATCACTTGCTGTTCGGGAATCCCAGGGTTTTCCACGCGCTCTAAAAACAGCCGTGCTGCCACACCTGGAGACACCCTCCCAGCAGGAGAGGCAGTGAAGTGTCCTCCTTGCGGTGTCTCCTGGAAATGAGCAATGTTTGCGGTGGGATTTAGTGGTGTGCTTTCATTGCTCACAGCCATCAAGCAAAACCCTTCAGAAACAGCCGCTTGATTAAATAAGACGGCGTCCTCTCAAAGGAGCACTAGCCTGATGCCTTTGGTGGGACGGTGCCAGGCTGGATTTGCAAAGTGGATCTGGCTGGCATGGCAGCTTCCTTGGCAGGCTGCCACGTGCAAGGGATTTCAAACACACACCTGGGCAGTCCTTTGCACACCATCGAGAGAGACGTTTTGATCTTAAATTGATTAGGGTGAAGGGTAGAGGAGGATACCGTAACTAATGTGTATTTCTTGCAAGAAGGTTTAATTACAGTTATGCCAGCATCAATTCAAAACAACTACAAAAAACTAATAGTTAATTTAAATACTGGTTAGACGATAGGTAAAGCAAGGTTCTCTGTATCATTTGATGTCTGAAAAGAAAAACTCTTTTAATATTCCAGAACCTTTTTTCCTTTCTAAATGGAAATGTTGCTGCTATGCCTGTCTCTGGAGGAAGCCTGCAAAAGAGCCAGATACTATCACCCTATTTAATGCACTCGCCCCGCAGTCAGAGCAAACAACCCCTCCGAGAGCCCGGAGGAATTAATTTTCAGAGCCAGCAGACACCTTGTTGTTTACCAGGACACTCCTCTAGGAACCAAGGTCACACATTTTAAGTTCAGATTTTCAGCCGTGTGAATGAACACCAGGCATGTGCTCAGTTTTGCAGGCTCAAGAGTGCCTAAGGAATATCTCTAAGCATGCAGCAGCATGCAGTCCCAAAGCAGGGACGTGCCAACAGTGTCCCCAAGGGGCTTCCACTACAACTGCCCTGTATATAAGCATGTATATAAGCACAGGTATCCATACCCCTGTGAGACAGCGCCAGGTCTCTGCTCATCTGTGTCTCCAGCTACGGGAGCCTCCACTCCTGGGAGAATTTCCCCTGTGTGGAGCACTCTGGGTGTAGGGTGGATAAATTCATGTCCCAGCGGCAATGCAGGCTTCCACCTCCAATTGGTTAGGTAGATCCTAATGCTGTTTGGATTTTTTCTTTTTTGCCAAGAAACAAACGAACAACAACAGCCAAAAACTCCCTGTGCTTATGACTTTTTAATTTTTTTCTAGGGAAGAAGCTTCCCTGAAGCTAAATGTTAAGGATTTTCTAACATGGAAAACATCTGCACTTGAGCACTTTTTCACCTCCAAAGTACAACACTTCTGCTAACCTAAACAAACCTTTTAGCTAAAGCTAAATGAATGTGTTTTTCTATATAGAAATGGATTTCTAGTTATGGGGAATGGATTCCTACTTATTCACTAATGCTGTGATGAACATTAGTATTCTAGACCAAGGGTTTAATGTTTAGTTTGATACATGATGGGAGCTTGTGCTTGTGGAATGAAAATGCTACCATCGTCTTTCATGAACAAGACTTTGGATTTTGTTAGTTATTTTTGAGTTCAGCTGTGTATGTGCTGTTACACTGCACATTATTACATAAGCTGGATATGTTTGTACTCAGGATGGAGCTTCTGCAACTTTCCTGGCAGCGCAGGGAGGATACCTGGATGTCGTCCGATTGCTGCTGTCTTCAGGAGCCAAGGTCAACCAGCCACGACAGGTAAAGCTCAACGCTACCGCAGTGGAGGTGGGGTCAAATTAATAATTTCTCACTAAAAATTAATGGTGGGGTCTTCATGGGGTATCAGAGTCCTGAGGTGGATGGTGGCTGTGCCTGCATTCGTGTTTGAGCTCAGGTCAGCAGCGTGGTTTTGAAGCGAGTCCCCCAGTCCTTTCTGCTTGCGTGCAAACTGCGTCCTGTGCAGGGGAAATGAAACTGGAAGCCCCCGCTCAGGTGTGCACCAGCTGCAGCAGAGATGGACCTGAGTGAATTCAGTGGTTTCTTTAGGACTGCAGTGTTTCTGCTGTCCCCTTGGTGCAAGGAAACTGTATGAGGGATTTGTGTGCCCAAGCTAAAGCCGTGGTCCTGCTGCATCTCCCCCAGCCTGTCCATCACCAGGGCTGGCAGGCGGGGAGGGAGCTTGGCAGCTATTCCTTGGGCTGATGCTTCACTTGCTGATAGGCTGCCTCCACACGGTCTCCCTCATGTTGCCTAGATGAAGATACAAAACCGCTATTATGAGCAGCTAATTAATACAGTCTAAAAAACAATATAGGCCAGAGTACGCTTTAATGCCTTTTGAGTAAGTCAAAGTAAAGCTGGAGGAACTTTAGGTTTAACTCAAACAGTTTAGCCTATGTAACTATAAAAACTGCATCCTGTACACTAACCATTTAAAATGCTGCAGTGATAAAAGTACCGGCTAATGCTAACAATATTTTAAAAATTTCTAACATTATTTCTATAATACAGTCTTTCCTTTCTTAATGCCTTCTTAAATCTTAGCTGAGACAAAGACCCTACACTGTTTGAGAGCTTTTTCTGGCTCTCTTTCATCTCCAGCAGCCTGGACTTTCGTTTGTGTGGGAGAACCACTAACCTCTGCTGAGATTATGCCTGGATAAGTCAGTGGCATTTATATGCTGAACTTAGGCTCGCTGTATTCTGAGACAATTCCTAAACAAACAGAGCATTTAAACCCATTTAACTAGTGAAGTAATGGTTGGATGTACTTCAGTCCGTTGCTGACAGACAAAGGCATAGTTCGTTTAAAGGTGGGGTGTTGGTCATGAGGAATGTAAGCCTCGATGGCAGTTCCTGTGCTAAAGTGGCTCTCTTGCTGTCACTTACAAACAATGCTGCTGTTACTTCTGTAGATTTTTTTTTTTCTAAGCAATGTTACTTTGAATACGGGGCTGGCTGTAGCTTCAGAGCATCAGATATGAATTCATGCTTCTCTTCCCTCTGGGCTATCCCAGTCATCTCTCCATCCTGGTCTCATAAATTTGGAGGTTCAATTCATTTGCCTGACTGTCTACCCTGAACGTCTCCTCCTGCTGCTCCAGCAGGGTTCCAGGTCCCCCATGCTCTCCTGTCCTGTCTCCCAGACCTGTGAGGATGCTTCTGACACCTAAGCGCGCCTCAGATGGCCCCAGTTGCCCATGTGCAGGCCCCTGACAACAGCAATGACAATGTTGAGCAGTGAAGCTTTCTGATCAGCTCCTTCCCTGTCATTTCTCTTGGTGTTTAGCATTCTTGTGCTTCCTGACACAGCGACAGGCCTCCTGGGAGCTCTGCTGCATCCTTTTGTCCCAATTTTGTCTAGACAGAGCCCTAAGTGGTGTCTGGAGCCTGGTGCAAGCCGTACTGCTTTGCTTCTCTTACTCAAAATGCAAACCAGGAAGGTTGTTTGCCAAGGAATGTTACGCTGTTTGGGCAGCCTGTGCCCCAGGCGGCTTTAGTCCAAATGGCCAAGCAGATGCAAAATCCTCTGAAAATTAATGTTTTTCTCTTTACATGTGATAGGTACACACGTAGACATGTAAGCCTGCAAACCTACGGAGATTGTAGAGGGCAGTCAAGGAGGCAGTCTCCTACTAGCAAGATTTCAGCTGGTCTTAGTGGGCTGATGGGCAGCACAGCAGAGGAGCAGACACCCAGCAGCCTGAGAACAGGGGCCTTCCATCCATCAAAGCCCTTACTGGGCATTCAGGGGGCATCTCAGTGCCTGCCTTAGCTTGGCCCTTTCCAAGAGAGTAGCAAAGTTTATGAGATCCAAAGCTGCCATGCAGTGTCCTTATTTTATACATGAGAGAAGGAAGAGCATGACCTTCAGCGAGGGTATGTTTGAGACTGTTGCACATAATGTGACATCATTCATATCTATTAGCTTGCAAAGAATATGAAAATAAACATAGTTTAAAAATATATGAGATATTTGACATCATTGATTTTTCTAAGCATATAATGATCTACAGATCTGCTGGGTGGGGAGAAAGACAGGAAGAAGAAAGTATTTTTTGAACCCTTCTGACCACAGGACAGAGAGAGGCTGTTTCGTTCTCTGGGCTATTTTCTCCCTGGCTTGTCTGTGTGCCCTAACACCCTCCTAGTACAATGTAGTATCTCTTTTACATTATATACCAGCATTGAAATGGACAGAAATCTCATCTACACCATATAAATATTACATACTGTTGAATAAACCTTCCTGACAAACGTCATTTGCCTAAGGAAGAGTCAATGTGAGCCCACCATCATCTTAGATTAAATTCTCCAAGGTGGGCACTCTTTTTTTTTTTTTTTTTTTTT
>PTEX01000039.1:5078548-5091680 GCA_003342815.1 Eudromia elegans | reverse complement strand
ATATGAATATTTTCACACTCTTTTTTTTTTTTTTTTTTTTTTTTTTATTCTTCTGTAGTTGTATAGTTGATGGCAGTATCAATACTACTACAGATAGTTAACATAGGATAGTAACAACGAGTGATGTTGCTCAGCACTAGTATTTCCTTCTGTTTTTTCTCATTCATACCTGATAGTAAGATTTGCAGTGATGAACTGTTGATATGTGGATAAAAGAAAGATAAGAGCTTTTTTTTTTCATAAATAGTACCAGGAATTTGCACAGGACTTGTTTTTAGTGCACATTTAATTGTGCTGGTGGGTTTCAGGTATTTTCCAAATTTTTATAGGCTTTTCCAGCATCTCTCTTCTTATTTTCTAGAGCCCCCTGGTGGAGGAAGACTCAAAAAATAAGCAATTCTCAATTTATTGACAGGGAAAAACACTTTATGTTGGAGAGGGACAGTTTCTGTCACCACACTACGGCCACACATTCTGTGTACAAGAGGCCCTTTCAACATTATTTTTTAATCACAAAGAAAACTCATTGTATTAACATGCTATGTGCTGGAGTGAGGTCAGTAATTTCAATAAGAACATTTATGGAGAATTGATGCAAGAGTGGGCTGAGGCGCTGTTCTTCACCCTGTGTGAAGACTGAACCTCAATGATATCAGGATGAACATTTGCTCTCCTCGGATCTGGAACAACAGGGCCCAGAATATATCAAAGGAAAAAATGGATTACTTATTTCTTCCAGTGGGTTAAACAGAGAAACAGGAAACAGGAAACAGAGAACTGGTTCAACAGTGGTTTTGGATAGCTTCAGCACATCATATGAATCTTCACTTGGCACTGATGAGAGAGATTCCTTCTTTGATCAAAGTGGAATATTTTCTTAGAAGCAAAAAGTTGTTTTCTTTGGAACCTCCTCATTAAGGCTCATTTGAAAGTCTTTTGAAATATATTTCCATTTACTTCCTCCTGTCAAATCTAAAGGCTGCTGAGGGTGAGCAGAGAAGCAGGCAGGCAGTCAAGGCAGCAGCAGACACGGGCGCTTGTCAGTCCCTGATGGCACTGAAGTTCTGCAGGGGGCAGATTGGGGGCTCGGGGTGTCAGGGCGAAACCCTGAGCTGTGTGTTTGCTTGCAGGATGGGACGGCCCCGCTGTGGATTGCGTCGCAGATGGGCCACAGCGAGGTGGTGCGGGTCATGCTGCTGCGCGGAGCCGAGCGCGACGCCACGCGCGACGTGAGTAGCGCTCTGCCCACGCTCTGCCCACGCTCTGCCTGCGCTTCCTCGCTCTTCCTGAGGCCACGGGGCAGCGTGCCTGGAGGGACGGTGTCCCTGGAGCTTGTTCTCTTCCACAGGTTGTACAATTCCTCCCGAACCCTGGGCTCCCTCTTTCCTTTTGTGTCTGGGACAGCTTCCTGGAAGGCTGCCTGGAATAGGGGATGGCAACATCCGTATAAAGGAGAAAAGGAGGTGATATAGGGGATCACTGCTTGATTTCCTCCTGAGGGCTTCACCTGTTGGAGGAGCTATCCTCCTGACCCTTTAGAAACAGCAGCGTACACTGGGGAGGTGCCTCCTTGGTGACCCTTGCAAGGGTAGAGGGACCTAGTGTCTCCCTGCAGCCAAAGGGAGTGCAGGTAAAGCATCTGAAATGACTGAACTTACCTTCCTCTCTCTTCTATAGGATGGTACAACTGCTTTACTGAAAGCTGCCATTAAAGGTTACAACAACGTGATAGAAGAGTTACTGAAATTTTCTCCCACGCTTGGCCTGCTGAAGGTTAGTAGTGAAATATTGAGACTGGGTTTTACGTAGAAACCCAGGAAGGCAAAGGGTCATACAAAAAGCCTGATCACAGAATCACAGAATGGCTGAGGTTGGAAGGGACCTTGAGAGGTCATCTAGTCCAACCCCTCTGCTCCAGCAGGGACCCCTAGAGCACCTGATGCTCCTGACTATGCAACTGGAAGACAATAAAGAGCTTTGGGCCAGAGAAGTTAGGGGAGACACAAATTGTGTCCTATTTAGCATTTAGTGCTACACACAAATAAATCTCTTCAAAAAATACTGTGGCGTTGATTTTTGGAAGGAAAAAGCATATGGTGATGTAGGACAAATTCGCTTTTGCTTTGTGACATCTGATTTTATTTCTACAGTAGAAGGACTGCTGTTGGTGGTGCAGTTTTTAATACTATATGCTGCCCTCAATTACATTTAGTCAGCAAAATAGAATCCTAAGAGATCTGTTGTGAGCACTTCTCTATTTGTTTTTATTTTCCTCTGAATTAACAACATGACTTCAAAAATAACAGACATCTGGAAGCTGCTTTTTAATAGCTGACCTGATTTCATGTACCTGTAAATCACATGCTTTTATAGCCCCTGCCGATGCAACTAATTGTGATTTGGAGGTACTTGAAAATGCAGGTGGCGTTAATGGAGCTGTTAACTGCAGCTGTGAGACACTTCCACACTGATCCGGACCGCCGGTTCTGCAGCCACAAACAAAGGGCCAGCTAGGAAAAAACAGCGATTCTGCTCGCTGATGTTCAGCCCATTAACCAGCAGAGAGGGGACATGGTAGGACGTGCAGATGGTTTCCACTGCGGCCTGCGCTTCTGTCTCCCTGGCTAATGGCTGGGTTCTGCCAGGCGCGAGGCACCGCTGTGTTTATTTTGCCTCTAATCTATCGACAAATTGTAATTTGAAAAGAAAATATTATTGTGGTAAAGCGGACCTGACCTTCATGTGTATTAAAGCATTTAAAATCACCTCCTTCGCGGCCTTCGAGCCTCCTGTGTAAGTGATAACCAGACCCCATGTCCTTGGCGGCCTAATCTCCCCGTGCTGTTTCCCTCCACTCTGGAGATTTGCTCCTGGCACGCGCTCCGGCTTCGCAGCCTCCCGCTTGCGCCCGCGCAGCATGCCAATGTCCCTGTCTTGCAGAACGGCACCTCGGCGCTCCACGCGGCCGTGCTCAGCGGCAACGCCCGGACCGTCGCGCTGCTGCTGGAGGCGGGAGCGGACCCGTGCCTGAGGAACCAGGTACGCGAGCGGGGCCACGCAGCCTGGCCTTTCCCGCGCGCTCCGCCTGCCGCGCGGCCTCCCGGGGACCCGCCGTCCTCTGCAGCAGTTTCTGCCCACGGGCATTGCTGGGCGTGCCGGACAGTGCCACGTGCGGGCGCTGCTGACGTGGCCGCCAGCCGGTGGATAACCCGGCGTGACACTGTGCTCCAGTCACCCCTAGCAGAGGCAGCTGCTCCCTGGGGCTCATGGCGGGCTGGCCACGTCGCCTTTGCCCTAACGGGCCGTGTCCCCGATCCGTCACAAATTGCACCAGTGTCGCAGGTTAGCAGATGTGTAAGGAGGATATGCCCACCTGAGAGGAAGGTGTATACATGGGTGCCTTTCCTGACAAAATTTGATTATATTTCTTATATATCTCTCTCTCTATATAAAATACTTCAAAATTACACACATCACTCCCATATTTTATTACCAATCTGTTGGTTCATCGAAGTAGTTTCAGATTCTTTTAAGGCTGTGTATTGTCTGTGGTAAATTTATCCTTTATCTGCAACGTACTGCAGCGTATGTGCAAAATTTCCAAGCAAATGTCTTCCCCTGTGCTGTGTCTGTGAACCGTTTGCTGCAGGTGTTTGATATCCAGGCAGGCTTGTGCAGTTGTGGATGGGTGATGTGGTGTCTGCCTCTGTCTTAAGAGTGGATGAATGAAAGTTTGTAGGGCAAATAATTCAGTATCTGCTTTCTGAACATTCTGGTCATATAATGTAAGGTCTGCGCATGTTGTTTCTATATCGTTCCACTCGATGGCAGCAGAGTTAGTGTCTCTAATATAGCAGCTTGTGGTTTTATTGTCATTGTCATGTCATGTATGTTGTTTATCATGCAGTTATGCAATGCGTACAGTTTTTGCAGAGGGAGGGTGTGTAGTATTAAAAGTCTCTGTGTTCTATTACCTGTCCTACAGAATAGCACAGAGTATTTGAGAGTATTTCAGTATTTAAAAGAAGTCTTTCCTTGGATTTTGTGCACTTCAGTAGCTAAGAGCTGCCTCATCTCCCACAGATATCAACAGCAAAGTTCTCTTAATTTTGTGGCAGCAGCATAGGGAGCCCAAGGGGCGTCACTTAGGCTGGGCAGTCAGCACAAGCAAGCTGCCCACCCAACTCCCAGGCCGGAGTTATCCTGACAACTGAGGAGGGACTTGCACACTGTGGGTGCAAGTGACTCTTGGCTCCTGAAGCGCCCCTTTACAGGATTTTCGCTGCTATTCTCCATAACAGATTCTTAAGAACACTGCATGTGGTGGAAACGGGCATTTTAGTTTTGTGCCAGCACTGTCTGTAGAGCTCTCACACTTGTAAAGAGTGTTTTGGAAATCCTCCTTCAGCCTTGCTAACCACAAGGTTTCCTCTCCCAGGCAAACGAGCTGCCGGCAGAACTCACAAAAAACGAGCGCATCCTCCGCCTGCTGCGCACGAAGGAAAAGCAAAGGAAAGGCTCGTGCAGCCCCGTAGCGAACGCGGTTTGACAGCTGTGCACCCTGCCCACGCCGGCCTGAGGCCCGACCCAGCCCGCCCGAGCACAGTCTCTCAGACCAGTTTGCAGAACTGATTTTGCCTCCCCGCTGCCCGCCCCACAGACGCGGGATGTCCCAGAGCTCGGAAGGACCACAGAGAGCACAGGACCTGCCCTGAAGGCTGTATCTGCACGCCAGCCCCGCCGGTGCTCCCTGTCCCGCTGCTCCGAGCACCGTCATTAGCTCCCCGTGCCTGTGGTGCGCACATCGAGTGCCTCAGGCGTGCTGAGGGGACACCCTGGACTGCGCAGCTCAATGGGTTTGCTTGGTCCCACAGCAGCCCCACAATGCTGCCGTCACTTCACAGGAGCTGCCAGGACTGTTGATTCCCCCATAGCCCCAAGTTCTATGTGGGGCTGGACATGACATCTCACAGGTGACAACCCTGCAGGAACTGTCCTCCTTCCTGCATGAAGATCCATAAAATGATCCAGACCATTACGAATGATGCCCAGAGCTGCCTAACAAGCTCTGTCAATGTTGTTTCCTCCTCGGCATGGCCCCTGGGTCTGTCACGCGGTGCAGCAAGAGAGAGCAGGGAGATTGGCAGCAGTCTGCAACTCGCACGTAGCGCTGTGGGACACGTCCTCAACGCTACGGCGTCCACACGCGCACCCCTATCGCCCGGGGAGGACCCGTCACTGAGCAGGCAGCCAGAGCGTATCGTTCCCTGGCGCCACTCTTTCGGAAGCTTAGCTGCCATACCCGACAGTGCAGATGCTATGCAAGTTCCTCACGTACGCTCTCCACACACGTGTGTGCAACACCACGGTGCAGCACCCACAGCTACTATGCAATGCTCTTGTCCCTGAGGCCTGTTGATGGGCATGAGGGAGACTCCGGTGCACAGTGTACAGGTGCTCTGACAGCTGGTGACAGCGTGACATACAGCCACACTCGGGAAGAGGCCCACTGATTAATGTAGGCATGGAAAATTAATTCTTAATAGCACTTCTGGCCTTTTTAGCGGTTGAGGTGCCTAAAATAGACATGGTTGTTGCCAGTGCCTGTGCTGGAAAGGCAGCGCAAATCATTATGGTTTTGTAAGGAGCTGTATTTTAGCCGTGTTCCTATAACACACTCCATCAATCCCAGTAGTTTCTGAAATATAAATATATAGCAAGTCTTGTTAATCACACACACATTAGAGATTATTCTTCAGTGAGTTTGGGTATGATCTTAGGTAAGCACCCAGACCAGACGCTTTGCCTGCCTTCAAGCTATGGCAAGTTACTGAAAAGTTGCTTAAAAATTGAGGACAGAGAAGATTGTCAGGGAACCTAAAATGTTCCCCATTTAAAAAAAAAAAAAAATCTGTCTCAGGTTCAGCTGAATTGTAGAGCTTTTGCTTGAGTGAGTCAAAAAAAAAAAAAAAAAAAGATCTAGTACTTAAGTGCAAATTAGCCATATCTATTGCCAAAGCATAGCTATTCCTTTTATGGGTAAGTTAGGTAAGAAAATATGGTTCTGATGAAGAGAACAGAAGTGGACCTGCCTTTGTTTGCAAGCTGCAATTGCCATTCATGTCTATTCAGCTTTAGAAAGGAAAACCTTAAGTTTCCTTGTTATACAAAACAATATAAGGATATACTACAAAAACCTATTTGTTAAGGTAATTCACATTGTTGCTTTTGTTTAAAATAATGTTGCGCCTAGCTGAAGCTTGCAGAGAAAGTGGTGCAGCACCAGAGAACCAAGATGCTGAGAGGTAAACCTGCATCCGGGGTATGTAGGTTTAATTCCTCAAGCTACATGCAGAAATTCCAAGAGCTTTCTGGGGAGCACAAGCTGTGCCCCATTTTACAGGACAGGGCTCTCTGAACTTCCTTTATCGAGCAGCGCTGGAGAGGCTGGGCTCGTTAGGACTGCCCAGGGGCTGAAGCCTGCGGAAAGCTGCCTGGGGCTCCTGGCAGCCCTGCCCCGGCTCTGGTCTTTCTCCCTAGAGTTTCTCTAGATGAACGCCTGGAAACGACTACACTCTTCAGAAGAACAGCCCCCTCGCAGTTGTAAGGCAGGAGGATAAAGAGTAGGAGATCTTTAGTAGCGAGACTTGCCAGGTGAGCAATAAATAAGTATTCAGCCTAGCTGTGATTTTTAGGATCGGAAGCCTTCTTGTTGGGAGCATTTCTTTCACCTCAGAGTCTCTGAAGAGAGGGCTGTTTCTGGCTTACAGAAAGCCAGAAACCAGAAGGTTTCTGCATAAGGTTTCGGTTCCTGCGTAACCAAAAGGTGCTTATTCCGCCTGCCAGTGGGCTTGGAAGATGCAATCTCATTTCTCACCACACAGTTGACCTTTTCACAAAGAAACCTTAATAATTCTTAGTGTTTGTGTAGCCACCATCATCTTTAAAGTGCTCAGTAAATACTACTGTGGTTTGTTTGCTGTTCCAAAGAGGAAACCTGCTTTTCCTCCTTGGCTGAAGCAGTTCATTAATACTAACAGTAGTTCTTTGCCTAGCTGTAGTAATGCCTTTTGTGTAAAGCTTTCAAAGCGGACACTATTAGCTTTACAAGTTCCAAAATGCATTTCTGAAGGAGGGGAGGAAAGTAGATTATTTCAGTCACCCACCAGTGAAATGCAGCAGCTGTTCATCAGCTCATGTCAACAGAAGGGTAAATTGAGGGTAGAGAAATCAAGGGGCACCAAATCCACCTCACAGACAGCAGGTTGAAGGTAGGTGGCATGTAATGATGTGAAATAGAACTGGGACAGGATAAATGGCCAAATTTTTTTTTTTTTTTTTTTCCAGAAAGTGCCGTGTGTTTATATGCATTTCACACCACACTGCAGCTGCAGTAGCACAGTGCTTTTACGCTGCCTACTCTGCACATCTCTGCTCTCTCGTCTGCCTCAGGCTGGTGCTGCAGCCTGGTAACTTCCCGTGAGGTGCAAGCGAGTGCCAAGAATGCGCAAACAAGATCAAGTTACACGAGTCATGGAAAAGCACAGAGCATTGGTCCTCCGTCTCACCGATACCAAGGCATAGCAGGATGGGGACAAGCGCAAGGGGTGGCTTCTCATCAGTGCCACGGCCATGGTGCAGCCTCAGAGCTCCCAGATGCATGCAGTCCATAAATCATCGCTTCAGATGCCTGCTGCTGTGCAACGTGCAGGGACATGTAGTTAGTAATGATGCGAAAGGCAGCCCTGGTTTAATGGCACTCCTTGCACACGCTGTTCATTCCTCGGAGTCAAACCATCCCACTGTAGATGCACCTACCTTTGCTTAATTTAAAGGACTACAGCACCAGATTGATCAGCTGCAGGTTGTATTTAATGCACTTTATTAGGAACAATGAATATTTGTCTCAGAGACTAATAGGCAAGAATATAGCAGGAATAGCAAGAATAATTAATACTTCCTTAGTCACCCAATCATAGTCACTGTTGTGAAATCTCCAAATAGGTCGAATCTCATGTTGTCTCCCTAATTTCAGGACTATGGTACAGAAAATGAAGCAGCACAAAGACAGGCCCATTTGTACTTCACTTGACACAACCACTGAACAGACACAAAATGCTGCCTTTGTTTGAAGGCCTTGCCGTTGCCCAACACCCCATTAGTCAGTGGTTTTAAACGTCAGTGTGCGCTGAGAATCCAACCAAAGATGATCCAGGTGGCTCTCCCCTCCAGCAATGCAGTGCTGCATTGCACAGTTGGGGTTTAACAGAGCTGTGCCCTCCTCAGGGAGCTCTGTGTTTGGCCCTTTTGAAATTTCATAGTAGTTTCATGCTTTCCTGGATTCCATAGTTTCCTCTGACCCTTTCTCTTATGTGTTTGATAAAGCTTATAGACCTTTGTGTAATTCGGTGTAAGACTAAAAGTCTACAACAGAAATGTTACTTTTCTAAAATACATTTTTCCATGTCATTCCAATAAAAATGAATAAGCTATTCACATTATCTTAATAGTCTGTATACTTCAGTATCTTCGGCATCCTTTTCTTTCCATTTGTAGAATACCAGAATTCATTTTCTATTTGCTGTTTACATTAAGATCACTTTGTTCTATTCCATTTGATTCATTAGACCATTACTATTTTTCAGGTCTTTACAGGAAAGCCAGTGTTCACAAAACAAATAAAGCCAATGTCCTTGACTGAAAAACAAGAAGACCTAATTTAGCATGACATAATGAGGCTTATTTCGAAGATCCAGATGTCCCTGGTAGATTTCCTTTGACATTAATGTCCATTAGGTTAGGTCTGAGGGGAAGATTACACACAGGCAACTTAGAAACCAAGAGGAATATGAGATTTTTTTCAGTTAGTCAAATATGTTTTGGTGGTTCTGTTACTATTCCCAATGCTAAACTTGACCTTTACACTGATCCGACCTGCTTCAGGCAAATGTCTACACCCTGCTGATGCACTTACTACGGCATGCAGTGGGTTATGCTCTTTATAAAAGGGAAGAAGAGTCTACACTGAAAACTTTGCTTTGACCTTGTGTTTGACATCACAGGCCTTTTGCCTTATTTCTATGTTTTCTTGCTGTGAAGAGCTGCATTCGGAATCAACATCAAATATTTCTACAGCCACAATTCAATAAAGCCTTTCTGTCTATTCCATTTCTCAACAGAAAGTGGTGTGACTCGTTCATGGCTTAAGTAACTACAAAGACTGATTTCATTTCTGGTAATAGAGATCTCCTTAATTTGCACTCAAAAGCTTAAGAAAATGCAAAGTCAGGAGAGTAAAACTACACAAATTCAAACCTTCAAGCAGGGGATTTTCAAAGAGTGGATTTTCAGTATTAACCATTGAAAGAGCTTGTTGGAGATAATCCCTTTATCATTTGAGTTTTAAAAGCAAATATTTTTTTCTGTCTAATATCTGTTTCACTGAAACATTTTGTACTTGATGCAGGAAGTACTGGGTGAAATTATATGATATTCAGGAGGCAGTATAATATGATTATTATAATCCCTTTGATCTTAATATATGTGAATCAACAACATTTTGGGTTATTCCCCTCAATGGTTTAAAGAGATGCTAAGCCTCCGTAGTTCAGTATCAAGATTATAGGCCTTGCAATGCTGTCCCTAGCTACATGGCAAAATGAAATCCCACAGGGACATACTCTAAATTACCCATTTCACTCTTGCTCTTTTGGTAAGGTGCTTTAGCCAGGATAAGGCCCCCGTGTTTTTAATGCCCAAGGAATGCTAGGGGAGCAGGGAAGAGCATGGCACCTAAGGGAGGAAGAAGCAGGGCCTCCTCGGGAGCTTATCCACTGGGTCAAATCATTATTTTTATATATATATATGTGTGTGTGTGTATATATGTGTGTGTGTATATGTGTGTGTGTGTATATATATATATATAGAATTTATTTATTTATTTTTAAGTGGTTGTACTGCCCATGTTCTCCACCTAGGCAGCAAATCCTGATTTGCTCGCCAAGCAGCACCGCCGAGCTCAACTGGACTCGGTAGAAATCAGTAAAAGTTGCAACAAAGTTGGAACAAACTTTGAGTCTTCTGAATTCAAGTTCCAAATTTTCACTAGTAGTGAATAAATAACTTTACCCAGAACATGTGATAAAAAAGAACATATTCCTTTGACCTCAGTGATAAAGGCAGAAAAGGTATAAGCTGCTACAGGACTCAGTAAGGTTAGACAGGGACATAGTAGAACAGGTTGGTAGAGCAGCCATATGAAAACACTGGGCCAGATGTGATGATGAAAAGATAAAAAGGGTTTGATTCAGCATCACCTGACACATGTACATTCAACTGACTGTTGGCAGCATCAGGCAAATTGCTGGCAGCTCCCTCAGTTTGACAAGTATTTTGCTGGTTTAGCTGGAAAAATATCCTTGGAACATGTGACAGTGGTTTGGATCTACAAAAAAAGAGCAGAGGTGGGTGGAATGGGGCGAAACTCACTAAGCCACAGGTTGTGGCTTGTGCTCACACGGCCTGCAAGGCTTGCAAGGGGAGCATCGTGCTTTCCTACGTGCTTGTGCCAGGTGTTGCTCACCACAGTTCCCACTTCCTACAATCACCTTCGGGTGATAGCGCAATACAAGACATAAAGGCTCATAATAAACTGTGGAAAAAAAGCAATATTGGGCATTTTAACTGGCTTTCCTGCAAAGTTGTCACATACTGTGGTTCAAATTGTATGTGCAAGTAAGTTTTTTTATAAATTATAATCCAAAAGTTGCAAAGTCTCTGCCATTAGCCTCCTTCTAAGTTTCTTGTGGAAGTGGCACTGTTTCACTTCTGCACTGGGTGAAACACAGCAGGACACGCACTCCTGACCTGTTTGGTGTGATGGGGGAACCAAAAGCCCAATGCTGCAAACTAAATTTGGCCCCTTCTCCCAGGTGCCAACATTTAGTTTTGCGCACACTGCTGAGAACCTGAATAAACTATTCTGCTTATCAGCTTTCCAAACAGGTAATCCTTCACCGGATTAAAGCTAGAGATAACTTGAAGATGACTCAACTAAAGGAGCTAACTTAGCTGTTCTGTAATACTCAGGGAAATGGGGGATGACTACACTTTTTAATGCCAGCGGGCTGCTAGACTTAGTTCCGTATCCTCAGTCTCCGCAAGCCGCAATCAGGAGTGGAAGAACATGCAGCAGTGTGCCTGGGAGACGCTGCTCAGACGTGCCGTGTGGGGCTGCTCTGCTGGCCAGGAGGACCAGCAAGACATCAGCGTTGTGGTGGCTGCACTCGTGTCACACACGGCTGCAGAACCCCCCGGCACTCGGCACGGCCCAGGCAGGTCAGTGCTTATCAATCACTCCCTGTGTACGTACCACTTGACCTCAGCTCTGGAGCATAAAAGGACTGGCAGTCGCTGAAGCAATTGCACTAGAAAAACAACCAGAGTTTGGTTAGCCCTCTAAATAAAAATATCGATCAGAGATTTAGACAAATATTTAAAATATTCCCTCTTCTCTTAGTTCATACTGCAGGTGTTGGACAAGTTAATTTACCTTAGAAATCGTTGCTCTGGTAGCATCAATTTTGTTTGCACTACATGAAGTTGGTGTTCTCACCTATGATCATTAAATGATTTTTTCTCTATGGAATTCATTTGGGAAGAAAATGCCGTTTCTGTTTAGCCAGTTTTGCCATCCCTTACTTTTTCCACAAGCACTGAAAGGTTCTTGCTCTTTTTTCTTTTTTTTTCAGTAATACCTACGAAAACTATACCCATTGTATCCTTTGTTTAAGTGGAATCTCTAGAAAATCTCGTAACTCAACTCTTGCTCCTGACAACCTGAATTAGCCTATGAATCTATGATAACACAAGAAATTTACATTTTTGTCAATAGATGGCAATATCAACCAAATCACACATTTTATTTGAATTGCATCACGTGCACTGAACAGCCACAGAGACAATAAAGTGATGGGGAAATCACACAGAAACCGTGAATGTGTCACACCCTGCTTTCAGTGTGTTTCCTTTGAGACAGCTTACAAACAAATTAGCAGACTGGAATCTCTTTACTTTTAAATTAGTGATTGCAACATCCGCCAGGTCCCTGGACGTCAGCACTTCACAGTCAACAAACAAAATGCTGCAAGTTAAATTCCTCTGCAGGAAAAGCCCCTGTTAAAATCAACACCAACAGCTGGTTTTGTGCCAGGCAAACTGGCTTGGGAAGCTATTTTTACTTTGATTTTGTTGTAGTAATAGTACTTAGCCACACTGTCAAGTACACATGAGGCTGGGACACTAATGCTTTAAAATCATGAATTAATAAGCAACATTTTAAAAGCTTTTGTCTCAGATAATATTTTAAAAACTACTTAGACATTTATAAGCTGCAGAGTATTCCATATTGGTAATACAACTTGCTAATACACTGCTGGCACACCCTGTACATAACTTTCATTCTGAAGAGGCACAACTCGCTTTACAAAAAATAACCCTGCACACGAAGCATTCGCTGGGGCTTGGCTTGCCATGGGAGCGTGGAAACAGGCCGTCAGAGCCACAGCTCCCAGGAAACAGCAGATCATAAGACGCTGGCAGATCACAAGACTCCACCAAAATAAGAAAGCGCGAGGAGATGTGTTATTAAAGAGGACTGGCCCGAGCTCCAAGCCTCAAGGTCTCTGTGGGCTGGCTGCCCTTCCCAGGACATGTCGGTGCTGCCGCCAACACCAGGCCGGGGGGCACAGGCCACGCGCCTTATCCAAGGCCGAGCGCCGCTTGTTTTCATTCGCTCTCCAGCTCGCTTCGCACCTGCAGTCGTGTGGTGATGATCCCCTGGCAAAATAAAATAATTTTTTTTTTTTTTGTAATGGGGAACTTCTGTCCGGCCTCTTATCGCTGCCCTCCACAGCGGCCACCTCCGCGCGGGGGCCGAGTGGCCGCGCCGGGTCCCCCCGCCCCGCGCGTGGTCGCTCCCGCGCGCCGGGGCGGCTCAGGGCAGGGGGCGGGGGGGAACACGCCGGCCTGTACCACGGTGCCGGGGGTGGGGGGGGAAGCCCCGCCGCTGCTCACATAGGGGCCGGTCGGGCACGCACCCTCCCCGCCCCCAACCGTGACAGCGGCGGGACCG
>PTEX01000039.1:5035367-5078405 GCA_003342815.1 Eudromia elegans | reverse complement strand
AGGGGCTCGCAGCCGGCGAGCGCGGGCAGCAGCGCCAGGCCCGTCAGGAGCGGCGCTTCTGGATCTGCGCGGCAGCCTCCTCCCTCCCCGCCGCCGCCGGGCGCTCACCGGTGCCTCAGCTCAGCGCAGTCCCGCCGCGCCGCCATGGGCAGCCTGCGATGCGGCCCCGCGCGCGGCCGCCGCCGCCTCGGCCTGCTCGCCCTGCTGCTGCTGCTGTGGCCCGGGCCGGTGAGTGGCCGGGAGGAGGCCGGGGCGGCTGGCGGGCTCGGGCAAGGGCGGCCGCGAGCGGGAGCGGCGGTGCCGCATCGCGGTTGTGTGTGGGGTGCGGTGACCTAAAGCCATGGTGGAGGGAGCCGCCGCGGGAGGCGGCCGCTGGCGGGTGAGGCTCGCGGGCGAGCGCGGCGCCGAGGGCGCTCCCGCGGCTCGGCAGGGCTCGCTCTTCCCGCACGGAACCTTCGTGCAACAGGAGACGTGTCTGGGGAGGCGGCGCCGCGGAGGAGACGCTGCGAAGCCCGAGCCCTGGCGCAGGGTGACCCCGGGGAGCCGCCTCGGCCCCGTCCCGCCGCCCCGCTCCTGCTCAGGGCGGCAGCCGCCGGGGATGCCGCCTCGCTGCGATGTGCCCTCGTTATGCAATGCCTGGTGCATGTGCATAGCTGTGCAGTCACATGTCCCTGCAGAGGTTGGGGTATGTCAGTGGCATCCGGGCTGCTTTGCCTGGAGTGCTTCTTCTGCAAATAATGGAGCGTGTAGTAAGACCAGTGCTATTAGTTACTATGCTAATACAGAGAGTATAAATTTCCAAAAAACAAACAAGTCCAACTCCTTCTGTAGAAGTTTTTTATAAAAGAAAGTAAGGTGAAACTGTAACTGCCTTCCAATTAGTTCTTAGTCATATTTTGTTTATGCTGTGGTTTCAGGTAAGATAAGACAGAATCAAAGTATCTCAAACTGAAGTGTCTCTTTCCTAAAAAAGTGATTAGGAACATACTATAGGTCAGAGTTTTTACTTGACAAACTTGCCTTTAAATGAGTGGGGGTTTTTTATGGGTACACATTTTTTTTTTCTGTTCTGGGAACCTTTTCAAGCAGTTATTAGAGAAACTTGTATGCATATGCTACAGAGCAGAAGCTGATATATCTGCTAATTACGTGAACACTAGGTGGGTGGGTAGTGAACTTAGCACCTTCCCAACATTCCTTTACCTAATGTCTTGGGAAAGAGACTCTGCAGCATGGCAACAAGGCAGGACCTAGGCTGGTGCAGGAAAAAAAAATGTGCTGTTCCTCTTCTGGTGACAGTACTGAACTTGAATGAACTTCTCTTAAGGCTTAAAGGCTTCTTTTAGAGCTGTGTCTGTGGCTTTGTGATCCAAAGGAAGTTTGTTCTACAAAATGACTTCACCAAACAAACTCGGGTGCCCAATGTCAGGAAAAAAAATGGAGGTGAGGGGGGCAGCGGAAACAAACTTGTTTAGAGTTTTCTGCCCCTAATTCTTACTTAGAGGTAAATACTGTGCAAAATGGGCCTTGGTATCACTTTTAGAGAAATTATGCTTGCCTTATAAAGGTGATTTTTATCTTCTTGTTTCAGTATGCAGGTAACATAATGACTGCATGCTTTTTGTTTTACTGTATATTAACCACAGTGCCCTGTGTCATTCTTTATGTGAAAACAAGTGTGTTAGAATGGTACTTCAGTTTGAGGGAATGCAGTGAACTTCAAGTGTTTAGCCTGTGCAACAGGTATCCTTGCCTCTGAACAAGGCATACAAAACTTGTGCTAATGGCATTTTTTTGCCATCTAAGTATTTACCCTGCGAGCTTCCTTGACTCCTATATTTCTCTTTCTAAATGGGTTTATAGCAAGTGTGGATATAAGGAAGGGTGAAATCTTGAAAGTTTTTGTTGCTTCGTGGTGTACTAGATGACAACTTGTGTGACTAATGCCAGATGCTTTCCCTGCTGTATAATAATACTAGAACGCAGCCTGTCGAGCTAGTGGCTAAGGAAGGTTGAGCACCTGTTCTCATTGGCAACTTGGATCGTAAGCTGTAGGATCAAATTAGCTTGAGTGTTTCCAAAAGCCTGCTGGGTTGGTAGCAGGTTCTGTGGAGACCTGAGCTTGCTAAATGGCCTGCAGTTGTGTGCAGCATTTCCTACCCTTCAATTTAAAGTTCTGGAGTCTGAGTGGTGGAACCTGCTTTGTAGAGATGGCAACATCCAGCAGGAAACACTAAATGTAGTTGCTTCATGCAAAACTGGGAGTGACTTGTTCATAGCCTTCTTGGCTATGAGGTGAGGTAGACTCCTTTGAAGAGGAGAGATGAATGTGAAGTGAATAACTAGTAGAGCTGAATGGACAGCAGCTGAAACTCTCATGTCCCTGTTGTTCAGTATCACTACTTGTCCTCTACAGAAGAACAGAGGAATTTCAGTGCAAATGGTTTTAGCTGCAGACAGCTGCTATTTAGGAGCCTCGTGCTTTCTTGGTGACACATATGGTACTTCTGACTTCGCCTTCTCCCCTTTCTCCCATAAAATCAAATTGCTGTCAGTTAGTACTAGCTGTCTCCCACAAATATCAAGATCTTGCTATTGCAGCTTGCTTTTTACTGAATATCTGTGGCATCCAAGGATGTTGCCTGTACCTGGCATAATTCTAGAACTAGGGCTTGCTTTGGTGGCCAGGACTAGTTAATGATTCCTTTTTCCTTACAAAAAGGACTGTTTCCTTTTGGATGGGCAAATTAAAAAGGAAAACTAGCTGGCAAAGCTTGTTATTGGATTGACTCTTTCTGAAGGAGTAAGAGCTGGAGGCCTGTAAGGTTTCCTTTAGCCTATGTACCCCTCCCCTACAGAGTACTGTGTGCAGGCTGACAGATAATATGTGACTACTGGACAGTCATCTCTTTCCATAAGCTTGGCCTTACCTTCTATTAAAGACTATGTAGTAGTGGCTGTTCTTCTGGAGCTTAGTTTGTCCAGGCCTGTTATGTTGACAGTTCAGTGTTTGTGGAGGCAGGAAGAGTCTACAGAAAGCAGAATACTTTCCTTTCTTGCCTGGCAAGGTCACAGATGCAGAACTGTCCTAGATAAAGGAAGGAGAAACATCTGTATCTGCTCTTGGCTCTTCTCATACATTCCTAATCTTTAGTTCAAGAGCAGAACACAATGTTTGCTTCTCATCTGGTATTTGCAAAATTACAGAAAGTTACTGTTTCTATAAACAGCATCATTGTTCTTTGTCTGCCTAACAGTTATGTATTCGCTTGTTCAGCAATGGCTGATGGTGCTAGACCCATTGCACTGATCTGTGTTTCAACATGCAGTTGAAGAAACTTGGGCTTAAGTGAATGTGTTGCAGTCTGTAGGGACACAAAGCTTTATTCCAAACAAATGATAACACCTTTGCATAGGAATGCAAAGGTGTGTGAACAGATCTGTCTTCGTGTAGACCTTTCCTGCTCATGAAGTGCCTATGTAAGCTCCTGAAAGTCATTTGTTAAGACTCGCGATACCCAGTCTACTTTGAACTGAAGTGAAGCCGCTACTCAAGAACAGTTTTAACAGATGCAGAAACACCTCTCTGAACTTGGTGGATGTACTAGAGCACAATGTACTGTCATATGCCTCTTAAGCTCTGGAGTAAGGAGGAAAGGCCTTAATTTCATGTTGTGCTGCTACTGAGTATAAAGTACCTTTGGCAATCCTGTCTTAAAGTATGGAGTACTTAGTGATATTAGGGCATGCACATCAGAGCCTTGCAGAGTATCTTGCCTTGTTTAAAAGGACAATTACTATGCTTAACAGAATTCCCTTCTAATGATGGGGCAGCGAGGACTTTCATCCACTGATGAAGACTGTTTACTTAGTGACCTGGAAGTGTGGTGACTTTGCAAGAAATAGCTCTGTTTGACTTATGGCCATGCCACTTTCATATATTTTATGTGTAGGAATACTGATAACAAAGTCAAAACGGAATATCTTAGCATCTTTGTGCTGCAGCAGAAAGAGTACTCTCATTCTGTATCTCACTCTGGCCTTTACTAGAGGGATTTGGGGACTCTCTGTTATCTTATCAATGGTAGAGTAGTTATTTAGTTACTGGAGATACCCCTTGAGACTGGGAGGAGAGTATCCCTAACCTTCATAACTTTTGGCTGGATCATGTGCTTATGTTTAACTTGTTAACAGCCAAAACCTGTTGGATACTTCAGACTACTAACTTATTTGGCTTTTTGCTTTTGAGGTACTGACTTTGCATAACCACTGTAAAATATAAACATAAGTTTTATCAGTTTTAAGAAAAAATTGTGGTAGTGAGATCCTATGGGTTGTGACATGGAGCAATTTAAACTTGTTACTGAAATAAAATATTCAGTGTTCATGTTGGCATAAGACAGGCTATTCTAATTTCTAGCTTTAGGTCTAAGTGTTGTTTTACTAGTAAAAACAACTGATCTGTTCATCTTGAAATAAGATGGGATTTGAATGATAAACATTCATGGATTTTATCCATGTAGGACTCTTAAGAGTAATATTCCTACCTACTCAAATTACATAACTGTGAAATAACACTGATAAGCCAAAATATCCAATCATACTGTATTTTGTTGCCTTTGATGGATTTCTCTTTGTCATGACCAAATGTGTTGTGCTGAGAAAGTTGCTTTATGTTCCATCCTGAAAATGATGGCAAGAATATTAATTTCTAGGTAAATCTACAGACCATTACATTATGAGATAATATAGCTTTTATTTTTGAATTTCTGTATAGTTATATGGAAGAAAGTGTTAACTTGAAGTATAGGTAATCTATCTTAAAAGAGACCTTGTCAGTGTGCTTGATTAAGAGTCTGCCTTTAGTAAGTCTTTCTATAAAAACTAGACAAGAAATGTCATATTGGGTTAAAATTGGCAATGAAAAGGTATTTTCTTCTGGTATAAGAATTAATTCCTCTGAGTAGGTTGAGAATTTTTCATAAAGTCTGTGTGCAGATTTGATCAAGACTTAGCATTCATTACTGGGTTGAGACCAATGAAGCACAGAATTAGTCTTTTAGGTGTGACTGCAAGCTATTCTAGACTCAATGTTAGAGACCAGCCTGTGATGGAGGGAATAACTAAATAAGTCTGTGCTCTTATTATAGTAATAGCAACTCTCAAAATCCTTCCTGTCTTGCAGGAAGAGCAATAAATATTCAATCTGCTCTTCGAGAGGTATAACTGAGTATTTTCTGAGACATACCTGTAAGCACTTAATCTTCTTCTCCTACTATCAGTTTACTTGCCATTAAAACTGAGCTTGCATAGCTGTGGAGAAGTACAGCTGAGGATACTATTCTAAATCTTCAAATATACACAGAATGGTTCATCTATCTGGGGAACATAAGTAATAGGATAATTCTTTGTAAAATGATTCCCTGTTTCTTCTGGGAATATAACTCTTTAAGCACTATGTGTTCAATGCTTAAAGTAAATCTTAAAAGGATGCTTTACACTTTAATCGTAAGGATAGTGTAACAGCTGGTTACAGGCTTAGCTTGAAGAAATGCTAAATTAGCCAACTCAAAGTTGTCTTTCAGACAACTGAAAGTGGTCAGAATGGCTGGTTCTTAATTGACTTTTGGCCCTAACTTATAGTGACTAACTTTGTATTAAGCTGCACAAAAATAGATGTTGTTGGAGCAGTTGTAATTTTGGGTAGCTGTTGAGTTGTGAATAGAGCCTTTCATGGCCCTCTGGTCAGTAAAAGTTATTTGTGGTCAAGCACAAAGCGAAGTACCTTGTTCTTGCAGTGCAAGCATATGGTGTTGCTACAAACATTAGTTAAGGTGGTTCAGGAGATAAGAAGTCAGTTTAAGAAAACTATCGTACAATCTTCTGATCAGAGCTTGCAGAAACACAGTGGATGCTTGTTCAGTCTGCATTCTGCCTGCAAGCCAGATGCTTAATAAAACCATGGAGCTGTATTAAAACTTTTGCTGTAACCCTGTTTTTGTTATTGCTTTGTTCCCTAAGTGTTTAAACTTTTAGAAGAAAGCATCATAGTTCAGAATTGTGGGTATCTTTTTCTAATTTCTTTTCTTTGTCCATAACCAACCAGTAAAGGATCAATTCTGGAACATGTCAGTTGTTGTAGAGCTTAATCATCTTTACAGTGAGACTTCAGAACTTTGGTCAGAATCTTGTTGCTCTGCACCTAAACCAGTCATGTTTTACTGTCTTACAAAGCACTCTTAGAAAGACCGTCTTGAGTTAGTAACATTGCAGGCAACTTTATGGATCAGTTGTTAATTAGAACAGGGGTGCTGAAGTGTAATTATGCTACTTCCTTTTGAAATCTGTCCTGGTGAGTAAGTGGGATTATAGAAAGGTCTAAGAGGTGGCAGGGATAGCTGCGGTACTGAGTATAAGTATTTTCTGTCAGTAGATTAGGCAAGGAGAAGTGGAAAGCAGAGCATATCATAACAGTAAGACTGTATGCCATGTTAGGAACTCATACTTAATGAGGTTTGTATGGTTACTAATGTTTCAAATTAGCAATAAGTTGCTTTCAAAGAATAAATACCTAGGTATTTAATCTAGTCTGGGTCATCAATGACTCTAAAATGTTAGCAATGAGTTTCCCAATACTGGCAGCTGTTCCTTGCAGCTAATCAGTTGTCTCGTGTTGATTAGGTATTTCCACAGTCTTGTGTCTGGTATGGGGAGTGTGGAATTGCATTTGGAGACAAGAGATACAACTGTGCTTATAATGGACCACCGCTACCGCTACCAAAGGATGGCTATGACTTAGTTCAGGTAAGCTTCTCGTTTTTCAGTTAGGCTATGTTTAAGACTCTTTCAGATCGACCCATTTCTTACTAAATAGCTTTGCCCTTTCAATCTCTGAAGTGCAAGGCTAAAACTATCTTTTTTCTGCTGTTGGAGGAATGTTCTAGGTCTCTTGCTTATTTAGGATGGTACTATAATCTACTGACACCTACAGATCACTCAAATGGAGCAACCTTGGACAAAGTTGAGTCCTATAACTTAGCTCTACCTAGTGGGAGAACTTGATTTGTTGCCATATTTGGGCTTAAGTGTCAAAGTGAGCAAAACTGAAGTTAAAATGGCTTGTGAATTTGTATGCTATGGGATCCTATTGCCAGATTTTCCTCCTGGGAAATGGCAGTCTCAAGCCTTGAAACAATTATAGAATTAGGTGGTTGCTTTGCCTACCAGCAGTGGTGGCTTAAACATAGTGAGCTGACTGTGGTGCAGTCTTATTGAAGACCTGATATACAGTTTTTATATTTGTGTAAAATTGTTACTTCTATAAACCGAACCTGCAAAGCTCTTCCAGATGCTTCATGATTTTGATTAGTGTTTGTCTTCTGCGACTTCTAGAATCAGATCCACTTATTACAGATTCTAGATAATCTCTAGAAATATTTTCAATTTGCATAAGTGTGTGCTCTCTTTCTAATAGACTCTTCAATACCATTACTGTGTATAGGGACTCTGACTAAAGTTCATTTCAAGGAACTTTATAAAAAGGAAGTTGTACTTTGAAGTAAAACAGTTCTTCCCCCTATTCTGCAATGCATTTCACTTTGGAAAAGCTCTCTTTATGCATCTCCTGCAACAACTACTGCTACCATCTGAAATATGCTGAAGCAGAACCCATAACTATAACCAGTTTTGAAAATTTAAGCATACTTTTCTTCACATCTTCTTCTTATCTTAATGTTTTTTTTCTATTTAAGGAACTATGTCCAGGTTTGTTCTACGGCAATGTTAGCACTTGCTGTGATGTTCCTCAACTTCAGACTTTGAAAAATAACTTGCAGCTGCCTCAGCAGTTTCTCTCCAGGTATGGTGAATGACTGAGTGACTAGAGCTTTGAAACATAATGTGGTTTCTTATGAGGCTGCTTATGCCTGAGTAGACTGGAGAAGTAACAATTTCACTTAAAGCGAAGCTTGCTGGGGAGGACTCTTGAGACTTTCTGCTTCATAGTGGGAGATTTTAATTCCAGGAACAACCACTTAACATTGGATTAGCTGGAAGTATAAATCCAGCATACTTTGTCTCAGGGTACTGTATTTATGTGTAATGAAGTCCCCAGCAAAGGGTGGGATAAAGCACTGTTCGGGTTCTCTGATTCTAGCAGTGTCTTCTGAAACTGCACTCATATTTAAGAGGCTTAATTTGACTCCTGTGATACTGGTCAGAAATCTTTATGCTAATAGATGTTAGGCAAAGCTGACAAGTTAAGAAAACTTGTTTTGGACAGACAGTATTTTTCTGGGGAGTGATGTTGGTGCTAGTATTGAGTATTCAACCATTTTTAAGCACCAAATAATGTACAACTAATTAAAAGTAACCTGCAAGACTGCAGTGTTTTTGTTCTGTCACTTTCATCAATAATATCAGCATTTCTGTGGAGATCAAATCTGATATGCCTTGCATCTTTAAATTAATCTGACTGTTCCTTCAACTTCTTTTCCCAGATGTCCATCATGTTTTTATAATTTAATCAACCTCTTCTGTGAGCTGACTTGCAGTCCAAATCAGTCTGACTTTCTGAATGTTACAAGCACCCTACCTTACTATGATCCAATTGAAAAAGAGAATAAAACAAGCATCATAGAGCTGCAGTACTTTGTTGGAGAACGCTTTGCTAATGGTAAGAAAACACTGGGTTTATGTAGCAAATATAGTTAAAGCTCTGGTCACGTGGGCTGTTGTCATCAAGGTAGCCTAAGAGCATGTCCAGTCCCTTTGGTAGGATTGGAAGAGGGAGCATAATGCTCCAGTGACTTGTTTTGAAGTGTAAGAGGGGAAAATTACCAGCATTTATTTGATCCTTAAAACTCCTAGAACAATAAATGATCCCTGTGTAGGAGACATCACATGAGTGTCTTTATAATAGTGTTTTGAAGGCCTTGCTGCAGTTGAGTCTGCTGAACTAATTTGGAAGGCTGATAGACTTTTGGCAGAGTCTGATACTTGCAACAAAAGAATGGGGGGAAAAAAAAGCTGCCAACGTATCTAAAAGCTGTTTTGCACATCCAGAGCTTACTACTTGATACTGAAGTTGTCCAGCAGACAGTGACAGTTTGCACACAATGCACTACAGATCTTAAAATACACACTTAATCATTTTGAAATGGACTGCTTTAGTCCCTTGTCAATTCAAAAACTTTTTTGAAAGGACAAACAGATCACTTGCTATAAAATGAGCATATAACCTGAAAGCATTAATTCAGTCTGTATGCTTCTAGTACAGTGATCATTAATTTGAAATCAAAATCTAAAACTGTTAGATAAGGTGTTGCTTGTCTTCCTAACAGAGTCAATCCTAATGTAATGCAGGTTCAACTAGCCTACTTGCATTGAACTTTAGTAGAGTTGCACTAATGAATACTGTAGCTGAACTGAAAGCTGTGTTTTGCCAGCATAGTCTCTCCTCTTGGAAGGCATTCTGTTCTTTAAACTCACTGAATGAGTCTGTTTCCCAAGCTCAGAATACTCACTTAAGTTATGCTGTTAGTCTAAATCTTACCTTACTGTACTCCTCCTAGCAATGTATAATGCCTGCAAAGATGTGGAAGCGCCATCAAGTAATGATAAAGCCCTGGGGCTGCTGTGTGGGAAGGATGCCAAGGACTGCAATGCTACCAACTGGATTGAGTACATGTTTAGTAAGGACAATGGACAGACTCCTTTCAACATCATTCCTGTCTTCTCAGGTAAACTGGATTGTCTTTGCCTATGAAGCTCCTGTCAGAGGTGTGTGCTATAACTAATATGCTAAATTGTTAAACAGAACTCAATCATCAACAAGCCGCTTGCTGTAGCTTTTTAAAGCTCAGAGTGATGAATTAGGTCTAAAGCTGTATAGCTTGTTTGCTTTATGAAACTGAAGCAGTACTCTGACTTCCCGGAATTCTTTTTGAGGGGGACTCTTAGCTGCCTCACCGTCTGAACAGACGGTGTGAAAAAGATGAAAAATTGGTGAGAAAAGTATTTGAGCTTTGTATTGAAAACTCAGTTATCTATGGCATCTGTTTGGGAAAAGTCAATGACTTCCTTAGTGCTAAGGCTAACAAAAAATATTTTATCAAGTGCTTAGTTCGTGTGGAAATGTGTAATGACAACAAGTGTTTTCTAAAGGCCTTCAGTGTTACAGAAACCTCTCCCTTAAGCTCTTGCTAAATTTAGTGGCTTTGGAGAAGAATGGGGGAGGGAGGGTGTTGTCTGTTATGCTGGGAAACCTGTTGTGGAGATACAGATTTCTGCTCCATAGCAAAATGGCTTTGCAACTTGTGATTCATTTGTTTTAGATGTTCCTGTCCATGGAATGAATCCTATGAATAATGCTACTAAAGGCTGTAATGAGTCTGTGGATGATTCAACTGGACCATGTGGCTGTCAGGACTGTTCAATTGTTTGTGGCCCAAAACCTGAGCCGCCACCACCACCTGCCCCATGGCTTTTATTTGGTTTGGATGCTATGTATGTCATCATGTGGATCTCCTATATGGGATTTCTACTTATATTTTTTGCACTTGTCTTTGGTGTCTGGTGTTACAGGTAAGCATTGAAAATGCTGAACTCTGAAGTAACTTGTATACTGGAAGCATGCTTTGCCCAGGGCAGAAATTTATGCCTGCTTAGAACCTCCTAGCTGAAAATCCTGTTCTGGGACAGATAGTAATATTTATAGGGAGTGATATAGCACTAACAGCAAGTTGCCAAAAGTGAGTGTAAAAGCTTAGCTGATATATAGTCTCTGCAGCTTGAATAGCTGCAAGACGAAATACTCTCAAGTTCATACTTTTAAGAGACATCCATTTATATATGTGAATGTCTTAGGAACTGCATTGAGTCCTTTTATTGCACTGACATGAAGCCTGTGTAATAAGGAGTGCTGTCCTGGGGGTGGTAGTCTTTGTGAAACTTTATATGCTTACAGGAGTCTCATATTCTTTTTTTTTAAGAATCCAAATCTGCTTTAGGAGTCATGTGCTAACAAGAGAGAAAGAACAAGTGAAAAAGGGAGTCCTGTCATCCTCAAACTCCCTGTCCTTAATTCGAGCTAGCTGGAAAACTCCAGTATGGAAGGGCCTCTTTACCAAATAGAATTCCAGAAAAACCTTCTTTACTTGCCCATTGTTCCAAAAGGAACAAAGTACTTCAGCCCACCGTGCTTAGTCGGGCGATGTGATGGGGGAAATTGCTGAAAGGGACTTAAAGATAGTGAGATTGGAGGGAGCAGGATTAAATGTCAGATACATGCGATCCTAACATAGTCTTCTGCAGACTAATGCAGATACAGACTGATTCTAGTAATGAAACAGTTGCTGTTCTGTTGCATATTAATTCATGACTTGTCCCTATTTTCTTCTGAAAAGTAAAACAAAAGTTGAGCTTCCAGTAATTTATAGCCTTTTGTAAAGTATCATTTGGCAAGCAGGCATCTGTACTGGACAGTACTTTCTAGTGGTGATAAAAACAATTAGATATAAAAAGATGGGAGGTGTGTGTGCCCTAGCCACTTTCCAGAGGCAACTTCTTGCTAATGTCCCTAAGTAGGGTAGTGCTTTTCACTTCAGCTTAAATCTTCAACTGAGGCCTGGAATTTAAATTGTGTAATGAACTGTGTGAACAGAGACAGGGGGTGCAACATTGACTGCTGAACAAGTTATGAATCTGTCTTGCTGTGTAACATATATAGTGAAACTGGAATGTAGCAGCATGCCTTAGCATTATGATGCCTGATCATCAGCATGCCTGATGATGCCATGGCATCATCACTCTGTAGCAAACTTCTCTTGTAGTCAGTAAACCTTTCTTGTAAACTTTTTTTTTCTGGGACTTCCTGCCAACAATAAACTTAACCATAATTTGGAATGATGGTAGTAGTTAGTGAAAGATCTTTTGTTATCATTTCCTCCAGATTGAGTCAAAATGAAATATTTAATGGGAAAGCTCTAAACAGAATTGATTCAAGGCATGGATAATCCTGGAGTGAAGAGGCTCTTCATTTGTGAAGGGTACTGTGAAAAACTCCTTAAACAGGATTTGTAAGGGCATTAAATGTTCCTAGCCCATAATTTGGATATCCTTGGTTAGATTATCATGGGGAGCTTTAGAAACTGTATCATCTATTTTAGGTAGCACATGAAGAATGTATATTTTATTAACATTACAATTATTTGGTGTTTGGATTAAGGTATTAAGGTTTCCTCAAGATGGAGAGAAGACTCTAATTCCTCTTTCCTCACATGCCCCCTTCTCCAGAGGGGCTTAACTTGTGAGCAGCTTAATGTTTGTAAACATCTGCAGTTGACATGTTTGACTTGATTAGTCCTTCTAAATTAAGATCTATTTAAATGGCTATATGTACTGTTAATACTACTAATATTCTAAAACATTTAAACTCTCTACAGAGAAACATGTTGTTGATCTAAACTTGGAAAGATTGTCGAGTCAAATCACAAGGCCATAACTTGTTCCAAAGGATTAAAGAACCTGGAGTTCTTAAGTGAAAAGTATTTGGGGGAAAAAGGTACATTCTGCAGGAGTCAAATATAAACTTATTACTAGCACTACACCTGATTATTGCTCTAAATGCAAACACTTTTTCAAGAGCAGATAATGAGATTTTTTTCCTTTTACAGGAGGCGGCACTTTGTCTCGGAATATACACCTATAGACAGTAATATAGCCTTTTCTGTGAATTCTCGCAATGATAATGGTATGTCTGGCATCAGAGTAACAGGTATCTGTCCTTTGGACAGACTCAGACTTCACCTTTACAAGTCCTTATAGTCTGTTCTTACAGTGCTTTATTTCAGTGTCCTGGCCTGTCTTTGCTTTGTTTTGTAGTGCAGTACACAGTCGTGTTTAGCCAGGTGCTGGGGTGTGCAGTCTGTGGGTCTAGGTGCTTATGTGGGACAACAAGATGCTGTAATCGAGTTAATTATGTTATGACTCACTCATGTCTAATCAAAGCTACCTTAAACTGTGCTCTCCATGCTGTACAAGAACTACAGATAAGCTTGTTGCAGCCAAGGTAACAAGTTATTTGGGTTCTTGCATACCTCTTGGCTTGCTTCCTACCTCTTATTTGTTGTGACTACTGTTCTCTGACAAGCTTGCCCAAGAAGGGAAGTACCTCCCCTGCTTGAGGCTGTGAGCCTGTCTCTACCTCTTGACCTCATTTAAGGATTAGTGCCTGGATCTGATAGCAGTACAGACACCTTCTGGTACTAACTATAAATAGACCTAGAATAAAATCTCAGCCTTTTAATGGGCTTCAAGAAAGTGCTGTTAAACTGTCTGCTCAAGTGTATTTATTTTTCCTACAGGAAAGATTACTTGTGGTGAAAGGCTTGGTGAAAGATTTGAGAACGTCTTAAGGACAACGTTCACATCATGGGGGTCTTTCTGTGTCAGGAACCCACGTCCCGTTATTCTCTTTTCTGTGATCTTCGTTGTCATGTGCTCTTCAGGCCTCATGTATGTTAAATTAACCACGAACCCTGTAGACCTCTGGTCAGCCCCAAGCAGCCAAGCACGCAAGGAGAAGGAGTATTTTGACACACACTTTGGACCTTTCTTTCGTACTGAACAACTTATTATTCAAGCCCCAAAGAGCCAGCCGGAAATTTACTCACCGTACCCATCGGGAGCAGATGTGCCCTTTGGGCCTCCACTTACCAAAGAGATTCTGCAGCAGGTAACAGACTTTCTAGGACAAAAATCCAAATGTATTTAGATGGAAATCAACTCCGTGATTACACTGTTATGAGATGTGTCCTTCAAAACAGTTGCTAAAATCCTAGTTCTTGGAGTACCTCTTTTCTGAAAACCTAGGATTTTTTGACCTTCTCTGCTAGAAGTCAGAATTTGCAAGTCAAGTTCTATCAAGTATCTCTGCTGTAAACAGCAAAATAATAATGATTTATGTGACTTTATTGAAAAGTGCCCTTGCCACTGGATACTGCCAGGATCACACTCTGTATTTGAAAACCTGTCTTTCAGGAGAAATGTTTTCTTCTTTCTAACCATAGTATATCTTGATTTCAGGTGCTGGACTTGCAGGATGCCATCGTGAACATAACTGCCTCTTTTGACAATGAGACTGTAATGCTGAAAGACATTTGCCTGGCTCCTCTTGCTCCCTACAACAACAACTGCACTATACTGAGTGTACTCAACTACTTCCAGAACAGTTACTCTGTTCTAAACCACTCTGTTGGTGATGAGTTGTATGTCTATGCTGATTACCACACTCACTTCTTGTACTGTGTTCGGTAAGCAGGGTGGCAATCTTATTCCAAATGGGACTGTTTAATCTGCTCAAACAGAGCTAACTAATTAGTCTCTTTGAACCTCTAACTGCCAAGTAAAGTTGCAGTTACAATCTATCTATTACTCATCCATTTAATGTATTTCTGTTGTGGTACTTAAGTAGGAGTTGCCCTTCAGTTGGATTGCATGTTAAACTTGGCTTAGTGCAGGCCCTGGCTGTGGCTTGCCATAAATATGGTTTTCCTTAACCCCTTCTGAGCAGTAGAGTTCTGGTCTGTAAGATGTATGGATAATATGTAAGATGTATGGGTTGCATACTCTTAGGCTTTAGTACAGTTTTGGAGATGTCTTCTCAGTAGCTTCCAAGACAATGTGTAGCTTCTGCCCAGCTGAGCTCTAGATTCTTAGTAGACATAGCACAAGAGAAATGTCTCAGAAACTTTTATTGCTCTGCTGTCAGTTAAGGTGTTGTGTTATAATTCGCTGTTTTTCTGTTTTCCCTGTGACTTCTGTGCCTTGATTGTCAAGCATAAATTGACAGGTGTGTTCTTGGTGGTATCTCTAGGGCTCCAGCATCACTGAATGACACAAGCTTGCTTCACGATCCCTGCTTAGGAACATTTGGTGGGCCTGTCTTTCCATGGCTGGTGTTGGGAGGATATGATGGTAGGTGACTAAATGAAATTTTGAGAGCACATACAGATTGTCTTTTGCATTACAGTTTTTGCTCCCTTTCACGTGGTTGTTTAACAAAATGTTTTCTGGAATTCTTGTAAACTTTCAGAATGCAAGGTTGTTTAATTTTGTTTCTATTATCAAGCTACTGAAAACAGGCAGATAATGAGAGAAATGTCAAACATAAACAATCTGTTAGTGAAACATACTTGTCCTTGTTGAACTTGTTGTCCATACTTACTGAACAGCTGTTCAACTTGTGTTCAGTCTGTTTTGGGCTTGCTGAATGATCTAGTCTGCCAGACTAGAAAAAAAAATCTCAAGCTTGTGTGGTGGGGTGTGAATAGATTTTTGATTTTCAGATGAAGCAGTCTTTTGTCTGTGCAGTTTAACAAAGTAGATAAGACTAAGGTGTTTACAGAGGAAACACTTCCACAGTTATCTCCTAAAAGCAGTTTTATTTTTGATGAAGCAATTTATCCAATAACAGAACTTGACAGATATGCAGAATTGAAGTGTGATAGAACAGCTGTTGAAAGCAAACACTTTTGCCAACTGCAGGCTTCTTGCTCTGAGGCAAAGCCAAGTGCACAAGAGGCACAGTGTATTAGGAAACCACATCCTGTTTCTCACAGAGTTGAAATTACTAACTGCTAGCTATATAGTAGCCCCTTGTCTAACTGAATATTAACAAGTCTCAAGTTGTCATTAAAGACGTTTGTATTCAGAGGTAGTCATGCATTCATTCTCTGCCAGTCTGGAGTGCTTATAAACCCATGTTACTGTTAAATTCATGAATTTAATCATGCTGAAGTCCTCAAATAGACTGTATTAAATGGAAATGTGATGTTGTAGTTGTTTAGGGCAGTCCTCCTTTAGACATAATTGCACCTACATATACTAGAATATATGTAAACTTTATTTCATATTGCCTGGCATCTTTTTACTGCTTTTCAGATGAAAACTATAACAATGCTACTGCTCTTGTTATTACGTTTCCTGTCAACAATTACCACAATGACTCAAGAAAGCTAATGAAAGTCCTGGCGTGGGAAAAAGAGTAAGTGTGATTTTTGGATTCTGAAGTGCGCACGGCAGTATTTAGAGTAATCTTACTTTAAACACAGACAAGTGAAATGCCTTTGCTTACAACTTTCCAGTACATCTGTAGGGCTGTTTTGAGAAGTGGTGTTGATTAAGCTGTTTGGAAGACTTCCACTTTCACATGCCTTGTCCTCTTGAGGAGATAGTGGCTAACCCAAATAAAATCTCTAGTTTAGGAGTACTTGCTAAGAAGGTATATCAGATACTTCTAAGTAACTTTGGCTTTTGTGTGGTCTCTCAGCAATTAGAATTTGTTTCAATCTGCTGGGCTGTTAACACTTACAGAAGAGTACAGTGTTATTCTGCAACCCTTGCACTGTCAGTGTTTAAAAAGTCTTCCAAGGGAGAATCCAAAAAAGCCCACTCAGCCTGAGTGAGGCCACACTGTCTCACAGGGCTGATGTCTTATGGGCTAGCAGCTTTGGCTAACGGCTCAGATGAAAGCAGACAAGCTGTGGTAACACTAGGCTTGTGCTCAGCCTCAGAAATTCTAGTATCTGCCTGTGTTGCAAGTTACCCTGAAGTTCAGGGAGCCGTAATAAGGCCTAATTGATAAATGATTTCTAGTACTTTCTGTACTATGAACTTTCAAATGTGGTTTTGTGGAAGACTGCATTTGTGCTTTGGAGCATCTTCCCTAAAAGCATCAATGTGAAGTGTACCTCTGCAGAGAGCAGTTCCAGTGCTTGGAGTCATGCGCTAAGGGTGCATAGCCAGCATCCTTCACTCAGGCTTCAGACTTAAAGTAACTGGAGGATGAGGACTTGCTGTTTGGCCACAGCGCACTGCTGTGCAGCATGGGTGATGGGAACATGCTGTCTGCTGCAAAGCTAACAGCCTCCGAGCGTCTGTAATTTCACCCTTTGAAATGTGAACTTTTTTTTTAGGTTTATTAACTTTGTGAAGAACTATGATAATCCAAATTTAAGTATTGCCTTTTCTTCTGAACGGAGTATTGAAGATGAGATCAACCGTGAAAGCAACAGTGATGTTGGCACTATTACCATAAGCTATATTGTAATGTTTGTGTACGTCTCCATAGCTTTGGGACACATCCAGAGCTGTAGAAGACTTCTGGTATGTTTGCAGTGCTCATACTTCTAAACTGACGTAGCAGCTTAATGAGTAGCTCTCTTCTCTTTAAAAGACTCTTAAATGTGGTTGCAGTAAACTCTTATTTCCAGACATTTTGGAACAGTGAGTTCAAGCCACCTACTTGTACCACCTTGCCTCTCCCAGCTCCTGCCATACTGCTATATTTTGCTCATTTGTGCTCATAACTAAATTAGCTGGGTTGATAATCTGTTAAGATGTGCAATTAGCCTGAAGTTTTAAGGCTTGTGACTTAATTTTTTTGCATATCCTGTCTCTTTTTAAAGAGGTAGATAAAGTAAGCTTTTTACCAACTGCACTAGAGTTAAGAATACACTTACTACCTTTACTGTTAAGTCTCTTGTGTGATAAATGCTGGTGGATTGACAGTCGTTACAATGTCTCTTTAGGTGGATTCAAAGATCTCCCTGGGCATTGCAGGCATCCTGATTGTACTGAGCTCAGTGGCTTGTTCTCTGGGCATTTTCAGCTACTTCGGAATCCCACTGACACTAATTGTGATAGAAGTCATTCCCTTCTTGGTGCTGGCTGTTGGGGTGGACAACATTTTCATTATAGTCCAGACACTTCAGGTATTTATTTTTGTGTGGTTTCTGTAAATGTGTATTTGACTTCTGAGGACTCTTGTTTTGGAGCAGAGTCCTCTGCATTTTGCTTTCTCACTGGATATCCAGTGCTGCTCAAGAGGAGAGCCAAGACTAGATGTGTGTCTCGGAAAATAAAAATTCTGCATGTTCCTAACTGCTGGTTGGTACCAAGCTTGCTGACATACTTATGGTCCGTATTATATGGTGTGCAAATGACTAGTACAGCTACCAAAGGCTGTTTAAAGTATAAAACTCCTGTTTTTAACTTGTATCTTCAGTGCACTATAAGCACTAATGTAATCTAAAAGTTGTATAGTCCATGAGACTCTTGATACTAATATTTGTCAAATTAGAAAACTTATTACTCAGATTAACAACCAGAAAATAAGTACTGTCTCTAGCATTTTTGGGATTCAAGCTGAAATACTGAACTTGCTTTACACTTAACTCAAAATACAGCAGCAAGGGAAGGGGGAGGCTCATGCTGCTCTTGGATCACAGAATTTTTATATCTCTAATTTATCCTAAAATTGCAAAAACTGTGGAAAGCAACTTTGAATGTTAAAAATTGTTGTGTATGTCTCTAAAAATTCCGTGATACTAACAAATTGCTGTCTTAAAACAGAGAGATGAGCGTCTTCAGGGTGAAACTCTGGATAAACAGATTGGCAGAATTTTGGGAGACGTGGCACCTAGTATGTTCCTGTCGTCTCTCTCTGAGACTGTGGCATTCTTTCTAGGTAAGACCTCTGTAACACTTGAGGTTTATCATATCTACATGTTGTAAGAACAAATATGAAAAACTATAAATAATAAATCTTTATAGCGGAAGTTCAGCTTAGTAGGTTTTTATTGGTATAATGATTCAACTTCCTCCTATGGATAGGCTGTCATAGGTCTTCATTCAGAGACAAGTGCAATGAAGCCACCGTCTGTGTATGAGGTCTAAATTCCATTTCTGTCAAGCTCTTACTCAGAAGTTCAGAGCTTTGTATAACTTTGGTGACGGACGTCTCTAACTTTCACATTAGGAACATAATAAATGTGAGGGCATATTGGCTCCTATATGACAGTCATTACTACATTAAAAATGCTGCTGTGTCTGGTTGTGTTGGAGGCTGCTCTTGCCTACTTGCAGCAGGTATGACAGGCAGATCATATGCTAGAGCTCATCAGGTAGAATTCAGAGCTCTGTATTAACTTGTTTACATGGAATGTCACTGCCCTGGTTGGTCTCGTGCTGGCTGGTAGCTTACTGGGGCGAAGTCTTACTCCCCAGCACTCTATAACTAGTGTCTTATGAAGCCTGCATGTGACTAACTCTGGAACTGGGGATCATCTTAAGCTAATTAAGTCCTTCGCACAGCCTTAATCCTGATCAACAGATCAACAATGGCCATCTTACCAAGGTGGCTTACCTTTCTTTTCAGCTTTGTGGAGGGAAAAGGGGAGGCTTTCTTCTAGAAGGGTGCACTCTGTCTAGAAAATCTTCAAGTAAGAGCAGCCCAGATCCCCCAGTAGAAGAGGGGACTTGCTTAACAGACTGTCCCCTTTCCTTTAGGGACACTGTCAACCATGCCAGCGGTTCGCACGTTCTCTCTCTTTGCTGGAATGGCTGTGTTCATAGACTTCATTCTTCAGGTCACCTGCTTCATAAGTCTCCTGGGCTTGGATATTAAGCGTCAAGAGGTAAGCACAAATACGTCTGACTGCAGTGGGAGAGGATTGGGATCTTCTAAGGAGCTGCACTCAATTTGGTGTTCTTTGGGCTCTCTTTCCAGAGGAATAGACTGGATATTCTGTGTTGCATCAAAGGCGAAGAAGAAAATAGTCAAGTCCAGCGATCTGAGAGCATCTTGTTTTTGTTCTTCAAAAACTTGTATTCTCCTTATCTGCTTAAGGACTGGATGAGACCCATAGTTGTAAGTTTGCTTGGCTTACCAGTATACAGTTGTCATTGCTTGAACAAAAGTATCCTGAGCAGAATGTCTGATACTACAGGAAGGTCTATAGAAATGTCACTTTAGGGTGCTTGTTTCAGGGTTTGCTATTGGAATGAACTCTACCTAACAGAGCATTTCTAGCAAATGTTGACTGGAAGCTTGGAGTCTCCAATTGTCAGTAATACAGCTCTGTGCAGCTTGGGCCTTGAGCCATCCAATATGTGAAAAAGTCAATGTATTGACTCTTACACTGCATTAGTTCAAAGCCTTGCTGTTGCTGGAGAGCAGCACCTGATTCAATTTGAGGTTTGCCCTTATTTACAGTAGGTGTTAGAGGCATCTGTACTGTCTCTATTTAAACTGACCTTTGAGGCCCCCAAAGCTACATGTTACTGTCACTCTTGGGCTAAGACTAACTAGCATACTTGACAGCAGCTGTGCAAAAAAAGGCTGTAACTTGGCTTGGTGGATTTGTTCTGGAGTTATCACTTCCATGAATCCTCCTCTTTTGCAGGTAGCCTTGTTTGTGGGCGTTCTGTCGTTCAGTACAGCAGTCATGCACAATGTGGAGATTGGCCTGGATCAGTCTCTTTCAATGCCAGATGTAAGTGTTCAGATCATGTCCTTCCTTAGTAATTCTGGAGCTCCAGAAATACTGGAAACCGTGACATCTTTGTTAACTGAGTATTATGCCATAGTTTGACTTGAGCTTTCCCCTCTAAGGACTCCTATATAATGGATTACTTCAGCCAGCTCAACAAGTACCTGCATGCAGGTCCTCCTGTCTACTTCGTTCTAGAGGAAGGGCACAACTATACCTCTTTGGAAGGGCAGAACATGGTGTGTGGTGGAATGGGATGTAATAATGATTCACTTGTCCAGCAAGTCTTCAGTGCTGCAGAAATTAGCAGCTAGTAAGTTGTTTTTTTGACTTTTTTAATATGGTTGCATGAGTTATGTTAACTGCATCTACACAATGTGTTCTCTTAGTGTGGCCTAGATTCATCTGTTGAAAATACAAGTGACACTATGCAATACTTGCTTTCTACTGTGGGTTTGGGGCAGGGAGGAGGGAAGAAGCTGTGACTAATCTCCTAGGACAAGACTAAAACCTCTCTGGACCAGTGGAATGTATTCACATGTCAAATCCTACATGAATTTGGAGAAAATGTTTAAACTCAGGGATGAGGAGAAAAAAGTTCATGATTATCTAGCTAAACTCTCCTAGGAGAGCAACTGTGTTCAGTTTCTAAACTTGGTAGATAAACTAGCCTAGCAAATCTTCTTAACTGAGTTGTGGCGGCTCAGTAAGAATACAGAAATGCTTCTGGAGTACAGCAGTGGAGAGCCGCAGAAAGTGTTTTCTTCATTCCCTTCCCCAAAGTTCAGTGGTTTTACTTACTTCAAGTTAACTGCACAAGAACTTCCTCTGAAAAGAGGCAGTTGTCTCTGGGATAATATCGGGGGACTGGGAAATGGAAGTTGGAATTTGGCTCTGGAACTTGGGTGCTGTGAAGAAGCTCGCTAGATTCCTGACAGCTGGTGTATCTTTTGTCAGCACGAGGATAGGCTATGCTCCATCATCCTGGATTGATGACTACTTTGACTGGGTGAAGCCACAGTCATCCTGTTGCAGAGTCTACAACACTACTGGACAATTCTGTAATGCTTCAGGTACCAGCATCTTGTTGCTCTGGGACTGGCTTGCTTTATAGGACCTTCACTGCCAACGTGTCGAGTCATGATATGACTAGAGCTGAGTGGCTTTTACTGCGAGTTTGTGCCTTGTGATACATTGTTTCTGAGTTGAACATAAATATCCTGGCTATAGGCTGAAGACAGCTAATGTAATGACTGTGCAAAAAATGTAGTACAAAAATAACAACCATCTAGTAAGCCTTATCTTGGTAGCAAATTTAAATCCAAAAACGTGGTGACAATTTCTCTGCACAACTACATTCTCAGCACTTTTATCAGTGAAGGTGCCTTTTGTGGATTTGAATACAGTGTTAAGGCTGTGTTGAGTAGTTGATTCTTCACCTGATCTTCTGTCTTTATTACTCTTCCAGTCATTGATCCATCCTGTACTCGATGCCGACCACTGACTCCAGAAGGCAAGCAGAGACCGCAGGGGGAAGACTTCATGAAATTTTTGCCTATGTTCCTATCTGATGACCCTAATCCTAAATGTGGCAAAGGGTAAGAGCTCTGGAGCCATATTCTGTATATCCTGCTTAAGATCAGCATGTTGGGTACTGGCGGGTCATGCTGACAAATTAAGTCTGTCTGGAAGCTTGGATATCTAATGTCTGTCTATAAAACTCCTGCGACGTCTGTTTGCATATCTATGTTCATTGACAGTGGTATTTGAATTTTTGCCCCCTTTATGTAGAGGACATGCTGCGTATAACTCTGCTGTCAGCTTCATCAACAACAAGTCTGATGTTGGAGCTACTTATTTTATGACTTACCATACTGTGCTAAAACAATCCTCTGACTTCATTGATGCTATGAAGAAAGCTCGGATCATAGCGGAGAACATTACTGACACCATGGGCATCAAAGAGAAGAACTACCGGGTGTTCCCTTACAGGTGTGCCTACATCCTTTGGGCTGTAGTGACAAAAAAGCCTGACTTGTACAGTTGAATGAAGTGGCTAGTGCTTCTGAGGGGTCTGTCACTGCAGAGCAACAGCCCAGGAGCTATTGCAGGTGTGGTGGGTGATCAGCAGCTGCTTGTACTGAGACCCAACCATTCCAGAGATAGTCTTAATTGAGTAGTGCTGAGAACTTGCCACCAGCAGGGCTGCTGCTGGTGATACCAGGGAGGAAGTTCCTGTTGGAGACCCCTGGAAAGAAGGGGCTATTTGATCCTTTCTGCAGAAGCACACCTGAAATCAGTAGGTTAGTCTCTATGCGAATTACCTGTGTTTTCTGTAGTCTCACAAACACTAAGCAGCTCAGAACTTAGGCCTTGCTTAAAGTCAGTTCAGGGTTACCTGTGCTAGTGTGGGTGGGGTGGAGATTGGAAACCATCCTGAAGTTCAGGGCTGCCTTTGCGGGTACTGCCTACAGCTGTTTGTAGGAGACCCACTGGCCTTCTTGAAAAGTGGAAGGTCTAATGTGACTCCTGTTCTTCCCACAGCGTGTTCTATGTCTTCTATGAGCAGTACTTGACAATTGTGGATGACGCCATATTTAACCTCTGCATCTCCTTGGGCTCAATCTTTTTGGTGACAGCTGTCCTGCTCGGCTTTGAAATATGGGCTGCTTTTGTGGTTACAGCGACTATTGCGATGATAATCGTCAACATGTTTGGGGTGATGTGGCTGTGGGGCATCAGCTTGAATGCAGTTTCGTTAGTAAATCTTGTCATGGTAAGTCAGTAGGAGCATCTGAAATAGTTCTGTGTGATCTAGTATGTACCCGTGAGGGAAACGAGCATTTCTGTTAAACCTTAGGGGCTTGAGAGGCCACAGAGCATCTTACTGCTGCTGGCTGCTGTCTAGAAAGCTTGACTTTGTGTGGCTGTAATTTACATTCTTGTTAACATTTGATGACCTATTAGTAGGCTGAACTGTTGGTGTCTCTGCTGCTGCTCTGCAGCAACAGTGGGGTTGCTACATTTCAGACTGAAGTGCTGTTGCATGTCACTGGGGGATGTAAGCTATTTGAAAGCTTTTAAAAGCCTCCAGTAACTAGATAATGCTAAACTCTGTTGCAACTTCCAAGGGGATGTTAACAATGGAAACTTATGCAGGCTGCTGTAGCTTTTCAACTTGCCACCAAGCTGCCTAACTAAAGTTGCCTTATTTTATGTCTTCCATGTTGCAGAGTTGTGGTATTGCTGTGGAGTTCTGCAGCCACGTGACAAGAGCGTTCACTGTTAGCACCAAGGGCAGCAGAGCAGAGCGTGCAGAAGAAGCCCTCTCTCACATGGGCAGTTCTGTAAGTACCACTCGTATGGGGACAGGTAGAATGGCTGGCTGTCTCTGTAGCTTCAAAGAGACTATGGCAGCATGCTTAAGGATGCTTTCATCATAAGGATCGTAAGGAAGGCTTTGCTTTTTCTTTGAGGTCAGGTAGTAAAGTGCCTGGGGATCAACCCAGGATTCTGCTAATAAGGGTGATCAAAAGACTTCCTCTTGCTAAGGAATCAAAGGATGAAAGTACAACTTTGATCTAGTGGTAGTAAAGAACAGCACAGCTAAAATTTCTGCTTAACTGAAGCAGCAGCTTGCAGAAACTATCCTTGAACTGTAATACTACTGCTTACGTGCACCCTAGCCTTCCAGGTACCTGGAGGCAAGTGGGAAAGGCCATTCCAAATACAGGGTGGCACTGAGGCTTTGAGAACACAGAGCTTAGGCTTCAAGTGAGGACAAGCACTGCCTAATAATAAAATTGCCTGAATTCAATACTCTAATAGCTGTAGAGCTTACAGTGGAAATCCTAAGCCCTTCCAAGAGGAAGAAGGAATAAGAGAATGCTTAACTTCCTCGTTCTAACAGCTAATGCTAGAATGCCTGGAAATGCTAATAGCATTTCCTGGGCTTAAAATATGCTCTAAAAGGAACAAAAGTTGATCTCTTAACTCATCCCGTCCCGAGTTAGAGGTGGCTGCAAGGTTTTAATAGGGAAAGGAAGTAGGAGGATCCCAGTTTATGTGGTGTGTGCTAAAAATGCTCATCTAATTTTAAGGGAGTGGGTTACTGAAAACTGTGGCGCTTAAATGCTCATTTTTACTTGTCAGGTTTTTAGTGGTATCACACTGACTAAATTTGGAGGAATTGTAGTCCTGGCTTTTTCCAAATCCCAAATCTTCAAGATATTCTACTTCCGGATGTACGTAGCAATGGTTGTGCTGGGAGCAACACATGGACTCATCTTCCTTCCAGTCCTGTTAAGTTACATAGGTAAGATGTGCCAGTCTTCAAATCTCATTGCCAGTGGAAACAGCCAAGAGCTTCTGAAGGCTCTATCAACGAGACAAGGGCTTGCAGAGATGGACAGGCAGGAGCTGAATTGCACTCTCTGGAATGGCCAGAGGTCTTTGGAAGGCAGTGGGAGCTTCCAGCTCTGGCAGGCTGAGGATGGGGATGTCAGCCCAGCAGGATTGTGCTGCAGGCTTCTGGCCCATGGTGCCTGCATGGCCCCATAAGCTGCACCGGGGATGCAGAGGAAGCACAACTTGCTAAGGGGTATTGGTTTTGAACCTGCAAAGGTGCCATTCCTTTATGGTAGGAATGGCAAAGGCCCTGTCCTTTCTGACTCAGAAACTGGTATGTGGGGCAGGTTTCTGAAGTTTGGCCCTGCTACAAGACTGAGACATTAGTGGGGTTAAGACTGATGGTGGTTCCCTCTTGCCCCTTGCTGCTGCTCTCAGCTATTGCATCTGCACAGGGAGGTCTGCCTTCACCTTACTGCTGAGATAGTTGAGACAGCAGTGCTGCCTCCTTGTCCGTGGTGGCTGGATAGCATCTGTGAAGCTTCAGAGTAACCACCCTTTCCTCTTTCTCGTTCAGGCCCATCAGTCAATAAAGCCAAAACTCGAGCTGCACAGGAGAGGAGCAGAGGCACAGAACGAGAGAGACTCCTCTACTTCTAGTCCTTTTAACAAAGTGTTCAGTGGACTCTACGAACTGTGGCTGAGATGCGGCTCAGCCAAAGAACTCAAGTGCAGCACTCTCCTCACTGTTGCACTGCAACCACCCTTGCACAGACTCCTGCACACATCCAACCAGAAGAGATCAGCTGCAGCTTTGGACTTGGCTTTAAACTCAGGAAATACTGCCTGTGGCTCACGTAACAGTATTAGTAAAACTAAATGCATTAACCAGACTAAACAACTTCTGTTGTCAGGAGGTTGCATCTGTTCTAGGAACCTAAACCAGCTGCACTGCAAGTTGAAGAGCTCTCCTCAACAAACCTGAGGTGACGTGTACGAGAATGGACTGCTATTCCACTGACACTAATTTTAAATGCAGGTCAATGCAATATTTGTCTCTATTTTTAGGGGGAAGCCATCACAAGCTGTAATATTTTTAGTACTATTTGCCAAAATGTCTTGTATATACTTTATTATAAAATAGCAATTTTGTAGTTCAAAATCTACTCAAATGCAATAAATTAAGTTTATACATTTCAGTGGAAGAGTATTCAGAAAGCCGTGGGCTTCATGAGTGCTTGTTCTCCAAAAACTTGTTTAAAGAAGGTGACATGTTCTTCACAGTGCTCACCTAAAAGGCCAACAGAAAAGTTAATATTAGCACTGAAATTAAGAAAACAAACTGTTAATGAGCAGCAAGATCTGGTGTAGCTTCATTCTTTAAATGCAAATGCTTTCATCACTAATGCAATGCCTTGGAGCAGGGGAGTTGAATAATGCGTGTTTAAAGCAGGGAGTACTGAGGTGGCTGCAGTCCTGGGACAAATGGTCTTGTAGTGAAACAGCTGGGTCTGGAGTTGGTTACTGCATCTAACCGGCAGCCTTGCAAGGACTCTAGTCCACACTTAAGGCTACCACGTAGAACTCTGAGCTTCTGGACTACCTTGTTAATGGCCTGTTCCAGGTGCAAATGGTTTACCTGGAGGGTTTAAGTGAAGAGAGTCTCATCTAGAGTAAGCCTAGTCTGTCTGGAATGTCTGTTTCTATAGACAGTGGCATTCAAAGGTTTTCTGTGGTCCAATTCTTGGCCTCAGTAAAATCACCATCTGGAGCTGATGGCTCTGCTAACCTAAGCAGTGCAGGCAACTGCAAGCCCTGTGCCTTAGTCCAAGCTGCACCTTCCTGTGTCTCACCCCATAGCATACAGCACCAAGAAGTAAAGCTCATTTAAGTAAGTGAAGCTGACCCTCAAACTCTGCTTCAAGGTAAGCTTAAAATGCATCACAAACTCTGTTTCCACATACTGCCTCCCTGGGAGTGTGGAAGTGAAAGATCACAACTCAGTTGAGTCAGTTTGTACATCTGGACTTAATTGTCTGCTTATTGCTTACCTGGTGTGAAACTCGGGTTTCCTCGTAATCGCTGATTTCTTTGTTCAAAGAATCTGAATATAGTGTAGAAAAGCATGTCGTCTTCTGCCTGTTTGGCTGCGTCAAGGAACTTGCGGGCTGAAATACTGTCGTGTCCTCCAATACCTCTGATGAATCTCAGGGCAGCCAGGACTTGGTGTTTAGACAACAGAACTTCCACTATCTCATCATTTGCTGTGGAAAGCCTCTGAAATGAACCACAGCCCTAAGAATCCTCCTTAGAATAAGGGTGCTAAGTAAGGTAACACATGTGACAAGCTACTACAGGCTGAAATGCTTACTTTTAGCATGTCCAGAGAAAGCTGATGGGCAGGAGGGTAAATGCTTTCCAGGGAGAGTAATAAACAAGCCTAGGGCAAAAGCAGAAATAACCACCCTTAAAATTTTGAAGACCTGCCACCTCAGCAGGCATTAATGAAGCAGTTGCTCCCTTGACGTACCAAAGGCTTGGAGTCGCTGAGAACGTGGTACTGCAGGAACTGGTGGAGCATGTAGAATAAGTTATGCTGAACCAGGGTTTTGATGACCAACTCGTACAAGTAGTGCTGTGAATGCAGGAAGACCATTAAGGGTATGTCTTGCTATAGAGAAAGAAGGTACTACTGCATTTAAACACTATCCCTTGTGCTAATCTTCTCTACGGAAGCAAAGAAAGATAAAGGTGAGGCATTCTTCATTATGATAGGCAAAGGTTTCCTAGCAGATGAAGTTCTGCTAGTTTTAAAGTTGTAGTGTCAGGTCTAAGCTCTTACTCTGTGACCCAGTCTGGTCTGAGCTATCATGTAATGTCATGGAGTAGGGTGATAGAGGTGGTACCTCATGCCAGTAAACATGCTTTACCTGAACGGCGATCTGGAACTGGTTAAGGGAGCGGATGTACTCCATGAGGACTGCGATGGTGAACTTATGAGGTGCTTCCTGCATCAGAAAAAAGCGTTAGGGGAACTTGGGCCATCCCTGACAGGGGGAAGTTCATCTTGTTAGGTAATAACACAGAGCCTAATCCTGCCAGGAATGATGCTTCCTGCAGGCTAGGCTGAATGATCAGCTGCTCCCACTAGTGAACTTACCTTCTTCTCTGTGAATACGGATAGCACATGGGTGTACATCTCAGACTGGTCAATGACAGCCTGTGTGCGGACAGGGCGCTTCAGGAGGGGGTTGCTTCTAGCCTGGCCTGCTTCTACCACCTATGAAAGGGCAGCATTAGTGAAAGTCCCCCCTTAGTGCTGAACAGCGCAGCCATAATGCAGTGGCAGACAGAGCCTGGCTTGTACTGGCTTACACAGGGAATGGATTTACATGTGGCCACCACTGTGGATCTGCTCAGTAAAAAACATGTCTATTCTAGATGCACTTTCCTCAGAACATAGACTTTGCAGGGTGACCTTCAAAGTTACTCAAAGTAGGTAAGGATTGTACCTCCATGCCAGCAGCTAAAGAGGGGGAGAGCTATGTAAACAGTATTTTCCCCACCTAGTGCTGGACCGATGGCTTAGCTCACTAACTCTGCCCTCTGCTGCAGCGGCAGGACGGAGGTGATGGCAGATGGTCAGTGCTCTGCAGTTTCTTACACAGTTATGGAGGGGGTTACTTGTAGAACTCCCACCTTGTGTCCTCCTATGCCAGCATGTCCTTCATCACAGGGCAGCAGCCTCTGCCCCAGCACAAGGCTGAACAAGGCTGATGGGGGAAGAGGGGTGACCTCCAGCACCTCCCAGACCTCTGGGAGGCTGTAGCAGGAGCTGCGCAGTGGTTAATCATGGGGTGAATCTGGCCTTTCCGAGGAAGAAAGGAGCTACTCTTTTGCTTTTATCATGATGCCATTTGAAACTTAGAGGAGGTTCCCCTAACTCCATAAGCTCCTGCAGGTAATATGGCTTACCAGGGTATAGCTTTGCTCAGCTTCCAGGTACTTCTTGTATTCATGATTCAGCTTGTCAAAAACAGTTGCAACCACAGACAGTGATCCCCTTCCCGGCTCACTGAGCACTGCCCAAAAAAAAAAAAAAAAAAAAAGAAAAAAAGTTTGTAGAAAAAAAAGGGAGAGTAAGGTAGTATCATTTAAAAGGAATAGCACACAGTGTTGTTCAGAAATCTGACTGTGGTATTATTTCTTCCGTCCAAATCCTTACATTTTATAGCTTTGCCTTAGAAAAAGAAAAAGAAAAAAAAAAAAAAAAAAAAGAAAAAGAAAGAAAGAATATATTTCTAGAGAAATGTAACCTGTAGCTTTGAAGTTACCTTTTCTGGAAGGGTGATCTTTAAGCTTTAATAGCATCACATATTCAGCCAAGGCAGATTTTTAATGGAGGGGAGGAAGGGAGATAGGGAAACTGGACTATGCTATTCCAAACAACTCAAGAGTATTCTAAGCTTCTGCTCTTCCACAAGACCAAGTCAGCTTCCAAAGTGATCTGAGATCTCAATTCCAGCTAACAGGAACACGTGCTGAGTGAATAAGCAGTATTTCACTGAATACCAGTAAAGCACAAACCCCACCCCGCTTACTTTGTGAGCACACAGCTAGGATGACCATTTTGCATTCTTTCCTCTGGAGCAGGAAATCCATGAGCCTTCCTTTATCAGGCACGAGGTTAACTACAGGCTCAAGCTTCACCTGAAGATTCCACAGGTAACCTCGATTTAAAGGAATAGAACAGCAGATGAATTCATGGGAGTAGTATAAGCTAAAGAGCCAGACTTCTCCATCCAAGAATAGCGAGTTTTCTTTGCCTTTCTAACTCTATTCTTTTTAATTGTATTATAGTTACCCCCAAAAGCTGTAATGATACAGTCATGCTCTACTGGGGCCGGGACTAGTCACTAGGTTAAGCTGCCTTGTGTGCTAAAGGTGGAAAGGAGCCTGCACCTCCCACTGGGAATAGCAGATTCTTAAATAGCTTAGTACTCACCTTCACTTGCACTGATGATAATGTCTGGTTGAAAGACAATCCAAGAGGAAGAATCTAAATGTTAAAGTTTTAAAACCCATTTTACACGTGGATTGTAAAGCTGTTACTACTGACTTCTCATACCCCTCCACCTTGCTGAAACAGCCTGTTCCTCCTACTCTCTGGGCACAGCCTTCTGGTACTTGTGTGGGTATGACTCCAGCCTTGGTGTCTCATACTTCGGTCATGATGCACACTCACTAAATCCACACTTGAGTCTCTAGTGAGTACAGCAGCACTGAATTGCCTCTTAACAGCTCCACAAGCAGTAAAGCCTCTTGATAGCAAATTCTTTCACCTTAAAAATGTACATCTATACAATCTATTGAGCCTCTAAGAGGTGAGGACTAACATACTTATCTTCTGGGTGCTTGATACATATAGGAGGCTCCAAGAAGTTCTAAATCTTAGATTATTTAAAGGATACAGAGTTTACATGGAACAGGAGACTGACTTGTCACCGAGGCTGGACCTGCAGATAAACAAACATTAGGTGAAGAACAGCAGTAGGTAGGGCACCTCTTTCACACTAACAAAGCATCAGCCACAAGCCTGAAGTTTAAAGTGTGGATCACAGGCCTAGCAATCTTACAGCATGCAGGCAGGAAGCTGCACCCCCTTGCAGAGCTAGTGCCTGGGATTAAAAAAAAAAACCAAACAAACACACACAACACACCACACCACACTGAGGGAGACAAGGAAAAGTAAATGTTCAACCCAGGGGAGGTTTTGCTTTCTATACAAGTGACATGATGCATGCTGAAGCATTCCATCTCTAAAGCTGCACTTTCAAATGCCTAAGTTTCCTTGTTGTATTTATATGTGATCATTTTAGTTCCTTGGAAAGCAAAAGGCATGCTACTACTCTCAAGATTAACATTAACCTTCACCCAGACTTATTTCTTCCTTTCCATTAGTGACTTCCATCATTGGGATGTTAAACATCTGTGCAGTCGCTTCCTCCCAAAGGGTCCCCTTCTTACTGCAAGGGCACCAGTTTCCTAGGTGCTAGTGGGACTGTGAGCAGGGGATTTCTAACTACTCATAGCTTGCAGGTAACTTGCGCAGCACATGTATCGGCTACAGCTTTAGCAAAGCATGGCAGATATTCACGTGTGATGTAGGAAGGCACAGAGTTGTAATGTGGGCCTAAGAAGCAAGAAATGCTTTCTGAGCACTGTTTATGCCACAGTAGCTTTTATAGCTGTGGCAAATTTAGAAAATAAGAGATTGAGGCTGTAAAATTGTGAACGATCCTCCCTGTAATGCTTCAGGGCACTATGGGAAATACAAGTCTTGAAGAGCAACTCTCTTTTGTAGTGAGCACAAATTTGGGACAAGAACTTGGGTGTTATTCCTTGCCATCTTCTTTCCTCCCTTTCTTAAATAGGCAAGAGGAAAAAGCCTTTAAGGAGACTCCTGAAGACCAGTGGGGCCTCTATTACACCAGCTCTGGAAGTCAGAACCACAAAGGTTGTTAGGCTGAAGTTCTACCTGCCACAGGTATCTGATAGGGCTGTATTGATCGAGGCGGAAGCACAAACTGATGGATGGTGGTAGTCCCATCAAATTCTCCTTTTAGCTTGATGTCAAATATAACTGAAGTCTGAAATGGAGAACAGAAACTTTCTCTCAGTCTCACAGATGTGAATTAGCACCCATTTAGAGGTCTAAAAGTTATTTTTCACATTTCATCCTGTACTCTCTACTAAGTCATGCTAGACTCCCTGCTTAGTTTATGGAAGGAAGGACAGAGGAGGACAATAGTGCAGCCTCCTAAGATATCCTCATTTCCACATTCAGTTTTGTTAAACTTAGCTCACTAACACTTGTAAAAGCCTTTACATAGTGGAAAGTCACTTCAATTTTGATGCTAATGAAACAAGACAGCTAAACAGAATAGGGTAGATAACAGTAATGCCTAGTTTGTCTATCCATCCATGCTTACACCCTGATCCAAATGCTGCAAAACCCTTCTACACACTGGCATTTAAGCAGAGCTCCTAGTGTGAAACATTAACAGATCACCCCCATGAGATATGCTGATCCAGTTCTCAATTATCTCCTGCTGGAGAGCTTCCAAAACCCAAAAGCCTTTCTGCATTTCAAGATCCAAGTACCACTTGCGGCTTTCCAACTGCTGAGACTGCAGCCAAGCATGTCTCACAGGCTCCTTTCTGCATATGCTCATTTTCTTAGTTCCTAGAAGTTTCAGCAGATGTGGACCTTTAAAGAGAACTGATCACTCAAATGCTTGTTTCTGAGCAGTTCCCAGCACTCATAATTTAGTATCCAAGACAGCTGCCTTTTTGTACATGCCTTAAAAGCCTACGCAGTGCAACAGCAGGATTATCATAATAGGGAACTAACAAAGTAAAAGGACTAAGAAAAAAAAAAAGCAAGTAGTGGGAGAGAGCCCTAATTAAGTTCAGGCCAACAGTGTAAGGTTAAGCATTTTAATTTCTTCTTCCATGTTCCAAGCTCTTTATTTTATGTTTTTGTTCCTGCAACTACAAGCATTCTTTTTTTCTTTTTTTTAATGTAAAGCTAAGTATTTGCAATAGTATTTTCCAAGGTTAACAGACCCAGTTATGATTTGCCTATAACTTTTAAAAGTTATGGCATAAGAAAACAAAAATCAGACCTCGGTGTCCTGATGATGTACTACCACCAAGTTATCCACAACATTTAGTGCAAACTTTCCTGTTCTGTTCAGCTTTAAAATATGTGTCTTCTTACAGGAGCCTTCCCTATAGAAATAATTAGAGATGAGAAGAACCAGTCAGTAAGCCTAGTTAAAGAAGAAACGTTGAAGCCTTGCACCACTTCTATTCTTCCCTGTGCTCTTACCTGGGTAAGTGATAGAGAACTACTTCTGCTCCTGTGCTATTGGAAGTCCTCGAGTGATGCCTCAAATAGAGCACATAAAGCTGCCCGTATCTAATGAGAGAACAGGATTAGGGCATGACTTTCACATGAGGAGCTAGGAGAGATATGAGTCTCAGATCTCCTTCCTGCGGCACAGGCAGGAACTTGTCTTACTCTACTAATAGCCCCCAGCCATATGTGTTATCCCAAAAGCCCAGATAACTAGGTCAGGTGATCAATTAAAGCAGTAAACTGCAATAGTGCTTGATAAATCATATAAACCACATAGTTGGTGCTCATGCAAGTTCCACATTTAGAAGTAGCCCTACCAAGACACCAGTTTAAAGATGAAGCATTCACAAGCTGGAAGAAAAAAAAAAAATACCATGGCTTCCCCAATAGCTCCATCACCCTCCATCCATGCTGAAGTTTCACTAGGCTCTTTGCTCAAGGGGTGACCAAGGCCCTCTGGGGCAGACTCCTGCTGAACACCAGAGCCCCACGACATGGTTCCTGTTCTCAGCCTCTGTCAGCATGCCCAGGCTGCCCTACTTTACCCAGGGAGGGAAGGCTTGGTCAGGCAGAGACACATACATCATAGCCAGCGCAATGTCTCTTTCGGAGAGGCTGAGCTTGGAGGACTTGGGTGCTGCAGGTAACTCGATCTCAAATTTGGATAGCTTCGACACTGTTCCACTCTGTTACACAGCAGTAGCAAAGAGAAGAAAGGAACAGTAACAAGAAGAATTAATGTTAAGACTTGAAGCAGAAAAATCTTGACTAACCTTTAGTCATATACTATATCAACAGCCTTGCCCTGAGGTGAAGAACAGTGATATAAAAAACAGTCTAGATACATGTTTAGGATCACAACTCCCCCGTTCCTGCAAAAAAAAGTACTTCTGGTACTGTAAACTTAGCAGCTTTATGAGATTCTACTGCAGTAACTTTGGCTAAAGAAATAAATTTCTTTACACAAATTTCTTCAAGTGCCAAAACCGCAAAGCTTCTACTGAGGTTTACTTACCCTTCTCATTCAATTATTCTTGAGCTTAAGGTACAAACACTACAGAAAATATAAGGATTGTTTTGCTATAGCTGCTACCTACCTCAGGAAATCTTTAAAAATTACCTCCTAAATACAGGATAAAGATTATCTGTCATCTACTGGCTGCAAACTAAAACCATTGGGAAGAGGGGAGCACAACCTGAGTCCCTTCAAGGAAAATAGTGACAATCTAGTAAGTTCCACCTGGCCACCTGTGCAGAGAGCATCATATCAAGATCCTATGTCAAGATTCCTCAGTCCATATCATCTCAAATCAGGAAAATTATTTAACTGAGTTTAATTAAAGAAGTCTCTTCCCTTTGACTACTGGAAAGAAACTTTATTTTTTTGATAAATGCTGTAGTTTAGTTCCTCAGTTTTTAAAACATTTTAGTGTGTGACTAACTTAAAAATAGATTCTAGCTTGTCCTGCACTGTTTTTCTCAAGCCAAATAAAACATATTTTTCCTATAGCTTTAAATGCTGTCCACACAGAAGAGCATCAAAAGAAATAAATATTATAAGAGAAATTATCTCATTATTGGGAAAATAGCCATTTCTGATGTGCTACCTTTTTTCTTTTGTTTATTTTCAAATTTATCCATTTGCATTTGGGATGTTATAGTTACAATCACAAGTAAAGATCCTGAATGCAAATGCCTATATGGGAAACAGAAGAAACATATATATGTACACTCTCTTAAATGCAGATGTGTCTCTTGAGAGACACTTAATTTGGCAGGTACCAGCACAGGAATCCCTCTCACTCCTTTCTCAAAGCCCCCTGTCCTACTGTAGCTCTGAGCACTTCTTCCCAAAGCCACCAGAAGAAAGGGGAGTTACTAAACACTCTCCTAGGAATTAACTTCCAGGTTTTTGCTTTGTTTTTTGATTATGCACAGATGTAAATACAGGCACCTCCTCAAAGAATTGTAGGGAAAGGGACAGAATATTTAAATGAAGAAGTAGCCGAAAAAATGGGGTACACAAAGGTCAGAACCTATCCCTTTACCTTGAAATAGAAGGGCTGCAGGACATTGCCAAGGACAGTGGTTGACAGAAGAATAACAGAGCTCTCAGGGCAGTACATATACCAGTTGACGTTAATACTCTGATTTTTCAGAAGTTTTAAACTTCGTTTCTCTGGTAATACCTGGAAATAGGATTTAAACAAATACATTCTCATCAGCATTGCAACAGCACAAATGCCTCATGTTCAACTGTGCATTAGATCTTTCTCAGATTCTAAGGAATTCAACGGTGATGCCTCTTCCCTTGCTTAAATCTGGGTACAATATCTGGATATAAATGGAGAAAACACCTACAGCTTTAGGTAACCACTTAAATTCTGTAAGTTCTGCAAAAACTTTATTGCCTTCTCTGCATTCTAATTTACTTTTTATTTTAGTTTTTATTTTAAAAAAAATCAATTTATGCATGATCCTACAGAGCTTCAACAATTTTTTTAACTCATTTATTTGTTCCTCTCACTTTTGTGGGTAATGTTCATTAAAAGGAAACCTTTTTAGGTGCCAAGTATCTTCCACTCCCTGCTCCCCCAAATTATCAGGAAATAGTGCTTCATTTTTAACCATTACTTAGTATTAGTTATTAGTAACAGTAATTAAATGAAACACTGTGGCATTGTTCCATGATCACTTATATGTAACTATGCACAGAGTTTATAATACCCATGACAATCATCATCAGAAAGGATTATTCCTTAGATCTCTCCAAAAACACATTCAAAGGTAATGAAAATAAGAGCAAGGAATTCAGTGGCATCAACACATGAAGAGATTATTAATTTGCAGAATGATACCATTATCTTACACTATTTTATTCTATAAACAATTGTTGCAACCTTAGCTGCATTTTAAGCATGCATTTAATCCTCCTATGAAATATTTCACATTAGATTTCAATGTTAATTTCCACACAACATTCTGCACACAAAACAATCACTCTGTTTCTTTAACGGCTCATTTTCTAAATTTGATGGCTAGAAAATAGGAGCTCAAAAATACAAGCTGCAGATACTTCCAAATCAGCAAATGTTTCTGTCTTAAAAGGATTACTTGAACTACCTGGTAGAATTCAATTCCTTGATCTGTGATGAAGACTATTTCTGTAGAACTTGTCCAGCAGAATCCTAGAATATTGGCATTCTTGGTCTTTCAACAAAGAAAGAAACAGACACTCTTTTACTTGGCTAAATCACGTATTCAGATAAGCTAGTATAATTAAATGAAAGAGCAAAAATAGTTCAGTTAACCAACCACTGAAGTTGTGGGGTTTTTTTGCAGTTAGACACAGAATACGTGTCAACTTTTTTTTAAAGACAACTCCTAAAAGTATGTATGCATAAAACTACTACGTCACCGGTATTCTTGGTGACATGAGAAATTTCCATTTATTATCCAGTCAGTTTTTCTCCCACTAAAAGCCACCAAGTATCTTTTGGTTCAAACCATATTTCTGAGCCAATCAAATCCTGGTATAAAAAGCCTTTTCCTTCTGTTACCAGAGATAAAGAACTACATGGAAATATTTCCCAGGACATCACCCACAGCACTACCAGGAAGGCTCTGCTAGGATCGTGTACTCAGAAACATAATCATACACAATATAATGAAACATAGTCAGTAGAAATAAAAGAACCTTGGGAAGTCAGAAGCTTAAAAATAACATTGCATTGCCTGTAACTGTCTTAGTTACAGGTTTCAAAGTTCCAAACAAATGCAATGATATTTAATAAGTTTGGTCCAAAATACTAAAAATAGAATGCAAACTCGTAACAGCTTTTTATCACTGAGAGTAAAAAATCCAAACTGTCATATGTCACATTAGTAAAATCATTGTACACTATCTTTACAAAACAGTATTTAGTTTCTTCTTCTCCAGTCCTGACATTTGTTTCTTCCACAGCACTTCCAGTCACTTCTAGGAAAGGATTAAAGTGACTCAGACCAGAATGATTTTCTGGATGTTAACACTTGGCCATTAGCCTCAGTTCAGGTAGATGGTAGTGGATACATATATTATTTATGTCACAGTAGGCTTTTAGCTATTATCTCAATTAGTTCTGTTGTAGAGTAGAAGCCATCAGGACAACTAGCCTCACTTAAGCATGTGAACTTTAGACATTGATATTACATACCTTACATTCCTGTGTATATTCTAGCTGAGGGCTGTCTGGAATAAAATTCAAAAAATCCTGAAACAAGGTACATGAAGTTTGTTACCAATTTATGAAGCAAGTAATATTACAGAAAAGATGAAGGAGATAATTTGATAAATTATACTGTTATTATTTATGAGATAAATTTATCTATCTTTTCCTTCCCCCTTCCAGAAGGGGTTTTAGAGATGTGAGCTTTTCTGTTTTGTTACTGTTGTTTCAAAATAGCGATATTAGCAAACAATGATGTTCACTGCTGGCTGTTCCAGCTGACCTGAGATAAAGGAATTCTTGCAACAGCTCTATCTGCCACCAGAACTCCTTAGCTTTCGTCTCAGAAGCTTCTACCCTGGCATCGAGCATTAGAATTTTGGCTCCTATTCCTGACCCTGCAAGGTACAGGTTTCTTACCACATTCTTCAAAGTCCTCTGTACAGCCAGTATCTTGTTTCCCAAGGAAAATTTGATGCATTTCACTTCCCCTTTATCTTCCATCCTGTACAAGAAGAAAAAGAAATCTTGAAAAATAATGTCTAATGTAAGTGTGTTGCAGAGTTAAGGCTAATGCAAATGCTCTTGAATACAACTTGAGAGAGCTGCTAGACAAGTTCAGGACCTAAAACACACTGAGAGATAAAAGCAGTTCACTGTGTGGGAGGGATGCACATATTCATTACAGAAATATGGCTAGGTCCACACAATATAAATTAGCACCTACAGTCATTAAAAATGCTCAGCTTTGTTCGTCTATGTGGAAGTGTTCAAGTATGCATTCTCAGGGCTATTCAGTAAGCCTGGGATAAGCCTGTGACATCTCCAAAGCAGCTCCTTTTCTTCAAGGATTACTCCTAATTGACACAAACCTACTCACCTCCCTGCTAGGATACATCCTCTAGAAGATTTTTTGAGATTAAAGATGGATTAAGGAGATTTTCACAACACAAAGAACAAAAACACACACACTCACCCAAACACACTCCACAACCACATATACTTCTACTAGCCTCAGTAAAACTGACATTAATACGATGGAACTTTATTTCCAGGACGTGTAGGAAAGTTAAGACAAAAAGAGAGCTAGACAGTCAGTCAGAAAGATTGTGGATTCTGTCTTGCCTCATTCAAGAAACTGGTGAAGTTCATTAAAGGTTTCCAGTTCCCTCCACATTGGCACCTTTCAGAATAGGCCCCACAGCAGTTACTAGGTTCCATAAACACATCTCAGCCACGAACTGCTGCCTCCATGCCTCAAGTTAAGCAACCTTGAAGGAATACTTCCTAGCACAAGGACAAGCTCATAGCAAAGAGCCATCCCATTAATAGACATTAATAAAAATGTTGCAAAGTAGATTCCCCGAAAGCACTGCTGTAAGATTCGAGGAGCAAGGGGGAGTCTCCACAAGAAACAGGAGATATAAAAAGAAACCAAACTAGAATAAACAAGATGCAGAATACAAGACGACTACGTATAGGAAATACCGTGCTTGAATCAGACGTAATTCAGAAAGTATGGTTCCCTATATACATAAAGTTAATTTCATTTTGTTTAGCTTGCTAAACTGTATACTTGGATAAGTCACAGCTGCTGTTGTAATCATAAATTTGTACCTGCCCTATTCTCCCCCATTTACAGCACATTTTAAAAGCAATATTTCATTAAACTTATAAAACAAACAAGCTACAGCCTAACTTTCTTCCAGAAGACTACAAATTCACAAGGGCAAGGCCTGCCATGTAAACTGCAAGACAGTGTTTGAGAACAAAGTCAAAAGCTGATGACAACTATTTATAATTTTTATGCCCGAGTCGCAGTATATCAGGACTAAAGAGCACATAATTCTAAGACAGGAGTTCTGTGCTCATATAACAAAGATGAGGATCTCTTACCTGAACGAGATGGGATTTTTATCCTCCAAACCTTTAACAACAACTCCTGTAGCTCCACCAGATCGAACAGCAAAAACCTGTAACAACAATTCAGCACGCATTTGTAACTTACTCAAAATCACAGCCTCAATATGCTCTTCCCCCTATAAACCACATTTTTTTTTTTGACTGGACACGATTCTTACACAGATCTGTGAATTCACACTAAGAATCACTGCATTCAATTCCTTCCTCTGAAGCTCCAAGATTACTTCTTACTGATCTAAGGAGGACATAACCCAAAGCTTCCAATAGAACAACAACATCAAAGGAAAGAAAAGCTTTATAGCATACAGTGCCTCAAAAACTTAATTCTAATGTTAAAAAAAAAGTATTCTTATGTTAGCACACAGAACTTAAAATATATCTTTCCAAATGGTTTATTTAGCAAATACAGCTATTTTTTACATTCCCTATCATGAGCAGATTCTTAAGAGATATTTTCATTCCTAGCAAACTATGGGAGCAACAGTTTATAATATTCATAATAATAATAAATTATGCTGAAAAAGTCTGGTAGGCAAATTCTGATTTACTGTGCAAATTAAAATTCAAAAAGTAAACATCTTAACTTTGGGGATTATATTCATATTTTCCTCAAGTCAAGTATTAGTAAAAATATCCTGTCTTGAGGCATCAGGGTATATTGTTTGAAATAATACATAATAAATATAAATAAATAATAATAAATACAAAATAATAAATGGGAAATCAGCGAGGTGGGTAGGAAAGAGAAAGGCAGAGCTCACTGTCCCAAAGGCTTGATCTTGTTCAAGTCTGTTATCAGACATGAATAGTTTAATAGTAATAGGCAGTTTTGCCTCTACTTACGGAAAATAGTAACACTACTCATAAATACACTTACTTACATTTACAACCATAGTACAACTGCATATACAGCTGCATAAAATCTGTTACAGTAACATTGCTTGTTGAACTGGAATAAGCTTATATCACAAAAGAAAAAAGCTTCTAAAAGCTTCTACAAACTGTCCAAGAAAAAAAAGTAAAAACATAAAAGTCAGGCAGACTCCTTATAATCATAATTATGCCTATAGAGGCATTAACACAAATCATGTCTCAGTCTAACAGGTATATTATTGTCTAGCGTTACCTATGCTACTAGTGCAACATGCTCGTGCAGGAGCTCAGATTTTCAAGACTACACATCGTAAGCAAGCCCACCAAAATGATAAAATACTGAATATAAACATTTCTTATACTGCTTGTAGACAGAATAATGAAGGAAATGCTGTCTGAAACTTTTATTTAAACTTTTTAAATTAGTTATTTGGCCAGTGATCACAAAAGAAACCAAAAGCAATAAAGGAGATGAGAAGGTAGCAAGGATGGATGTCTCATAAGGCTGTTTGCACGGTAGCCACTGAAATGCTGGCCACAAATGATTTGGAGATACCTGGGAGGTTTAAAAAAAAATTTAAGTTAGAAAGGAAAAACACAAAATGATAATTACAACTGGAAAATTCAAGCTGTCATATTCAAGCTGTGCCTCAAAAGGTGAGTAAAGGATTATGGGGTATGAAGAGAAGGAACACCACTGCTTCAGAACAGACAGCAAGAGCAAGAAACACTTCCCAGAAACAACCCGCAACATGACACCATTTTTTTTCCATTTTTCCATTTTTTCCTTGCTTGGACATTTCAATTCTGCAAACACTTAAGTTACAGAATGATTACAGGAAATAAATAGGGATTTCTTCTGCTGTCTAACTGAACATCATAATGGTTGCAGACCTTTTAGGTATACCCAGCCAACTGTCTGGAGATTCACTGGGATATTAAGAGAAAAGAAGATTATAAAAAAAAAAAAGTCAGAAGGCGAGGTGGGGTGTGGGAAGCAGCCATTCAGGTCCAAGCCACAAGCAAAGGTGTAAAGCCACAGGCTATTCGGATTAGGAAAAAGAAAAAGAGGAGGAGCAAATTTTGGAAGAATCTCAAAAAGCCCTTATAACAGACATCACTAACAGTATGGCAGAGAAAACCAGGAAAATAAATGTATGCTTAAAAAAATCGAGATAAAAAAAAAAAAAAAATCTTGGCTCGCCAAAGGCCAGGTTCAGCACTAACCATGGCCATCCGGCAAGAATGGATGGTCCTAGGCTAGGGCAGCCCCACACAGGTGCAACCCGAGGCAGAGGAACCCCAGCAGCAGAGGTGAACACCTCAAGTCCCGGCATAAGGGAAAGAGGGAAGGAGAAACGCAGGGCGCGGGACAGACGCTCGGGACGCGCGCAGAGGCCGCGCCGCCCTCCCGCACGGGCACGAAGAGCGCGGCCGGATAAGGCCCAGGCCGCGGGCTCCTCCGCGCGGGCGCGCGCCCACCTGCTTGTTGGCCTCATCGAAGAAGACGCAGTTCACGGGGTTGGCCTTCTCGAAGTGCACGGGCCGCGCGCACAGCGCCAGGTAGAAGCCGCCTTCGTCCTGCCGCTCTCCTCCTGCCTCTCCGCCCAGCGCCTCGTCCTCTGGCGTCGCCTCGCAGCTCATGGTGGCGGCGCGCGACCAACCGCCACCAACGGTCCCCAACGGTCCCCAACGACCCGGCGAGCAAACGAGCGCACCCACCCGCTTCCTGTTTACACCGCCTGCCCACGTGACGTGGCGCGGCCGGCCCTTAAAGGCGCAGGGGCGAGGAGACCAGGCGCGCGTGCGCGCGCCCCGGCTGCGAGAAGTCCCGCCCCCGGGCGCGCGCCCGCGGCGCTCCCCGTGCCCGCGGCGGCCGTTGGGCGCGGCGCGAGGCGGTGCCGCCGGCGCGGAGGGAGCCGAGGGCAGTGAGAGCTGGAGCTCCCGCACACGTCTCTGTCCTCGCAGCACGGCGGGCGCTGGACTCAAACACCCGCCGCCTTGCGCCTTCAGGTGTACAGCTCTTGGATAAACACCCAGGCGCTGCGCGGGCCTAGGGAGAGCAGCTGAGTTTTAGTTCACACAGGAACCGAACACGATTCATGCGGAAAAAAAGGGGGGGGGGGGGGGAAGGGACGGTGGGGACGACTGCTTCCCAGCGTTTATGTTAATTTGCTTATGCTCCACTTCGTATTTTCTAAAGTGCTGATGATAGCAATGCTGCAGGTCAAGCATTCAACTGCGTTTTAGCAGCTACAGCTACAAAACGTATCAAAAAGAGAACTTACATTTTTAAACTTTAAACACTCCTTATTTCAGGAGTTACAATGACTAGCAGAGCATTAGTTACGTTCATGTTAAGTAAATGCAAAAATCCAGACTGCTGCTCGCTCTGGGTGCTTATTTCTTATTTGCACCTCGGTTTGGACAACAAGCTAGTGGGGCGCTTGCTCGGTGCATCAGTCTAAGGGAGGTTCCCCCTAGGGAGAAACGCATCACCTACCACATGCCGAGAGGGAAGGAGAGGAAACAACAACACTCCCAGGAAAGATAAAACTTCGCAGACTGTCCTACTGGAACTCTTCAGCATGGACAGCAGCGATACAATGTAGTAGGGCAAAAATACAAACGTAAGGACCTCGTTTGAGCACAGTATCTTGCAAACAACTGCTTGCTGACCTGTGAGCCACTTGGACTGAGCTCAATAATTTCACATTAAACTAGAGCAAGCAAAGCAACAAGCTGTTTGTTCTGCCAAACCTGTTCTGCCTGATCAAATAATTACATGTCGACTGGAGAGGATCATTGCTTCCAGAGGGTTCCAATCACTGTCAAATTTAACTTTTTTTCAGAAAATAATCGCTGTGTATTAGCCAGAGGTTTAGTCATTTCAAGGTCAAAAATTACAAAGTGATAACAGTGCTCCACTTGCTATTATTTCCCTACAGGGCAGTATTTCATCCCTCTAGTATAAGTGGAATATGCACATGGTAGAAAATTAAGGTGAGGGAAACAACAGTCACTGAGTAAGTTACATTCAACTTTGTGACAGTCCTGGAATTGACCATTACAACAGTCATAACCTCAGAAGTTAATGAAACCAACGTCTAGGATTTTGATCATGAAAATGTAGATTTGAGATTCAAGTTGCCTAAAAATAATCATGAAATATTTTATTTTATTTCACAGGAGTTGTGAAAAACGCTCATTTTAGCAGCTTTCAGCTTTTTTTTTTCTTTTAAACAATCGCTAAGGATTCCTGTGGAAATTTTAGTGATGGAAATGAGCAGTTGTTTAGGCAACAATATTTTGCCAAAGAGAAACAGGGAGGCTCCTCACTGGCTTTAAAGACCTCACAGGCCTAGAGAACACTGTAGAGATTTCTTGGTTGTTTAAGTCTGTGCTAAAGAGATTTTAGGAGGGGAAAAAA
>PTEX01000039.1:4911960-5026416 GCA_003342815.1 Eudromia elegans | reverse complement strand
CGCTGCGGGGCACCCCACGGGACCAACCGCGCTGCGGGGCACCCCACGGGACGCAGGCGCTGCCTCCACGGCCCCCTGAACTTACGCGGCCACCTGGGGGAAAGCGGCACCCTCCTCCTCGAGCTGCAGCTCTTTGGCCAGCTGCTCGCTCATCACATCCGCGAGGGAGCACGACATGGGCGCGGCCTTCGCTGCTCCCCACGGGCACTGTAAGGTAAATTCAATAGCACAATAAGGATATATACATATATACCCTTTCAATTTGCTCCCCCCTCCCCCCGCTCACCTTGCTCGGCCACGCGGGGCCCGGCCCGGCCTCGGAGGGGGGAGGGGCGGCGGTGACTCCCACCGGGTCCATGGGGACGGCGGCAGCGGGAGGGGACCGGAACGGGACCGGGACGGGACCGCGCAGGGCAGAGTCGTTCCGAGCACTGAGCCCTTCCGGGTCCCCCCCCCGCCGCCCGCCCTTCCGGTGACGAGAGGGGGCGGCGCCGGGCGGAGCGATTCCCTTCCCCTTCCCCTTCCTCCTCCTCCTCCTCGCGTCGAGTTCTTCCTTTCTTCCTCTATTTTTTTTTTCCTTGACATTAACCAAGACCTAATGCTCCTTTACCATTTCATTCTGGTTTTGATTTTCAGGATTTGGGTCTTTTTTTTTTTTTTTTTTTTTTTTTTTTTTTTTATGTTCTTCAGTTTTATATAGGATTCAAAGCAAGCCTGGGGAAAAAAAAAATAAAAAAAGGTTTTCGGGTTGAGGCCTTGATCCCACGATCCCTTATCCAAATGGATCAGCTGAGTTATGTTAAGAGGAAGTGTTCTATAAAATAATTTGCTACATGTTCACATCTCCTAATTCCTACAGTTAAAAGCCCTAGATGCAGTAAATCTTCCCTTCACACTGCCCAAAACACTTCCGAGGCGGAATGGCCGCTGCTGGACGTGTCACGCAGAGCAGCAGTTGGCAGAAACGTCTACCTGCATCCTTGATCCAAGCGATCCGCAGGAATTCAAACCTGTCTCTGCGCGTTTTCCCACGGGCAAATACGTTACTTTGGCTGAGAACAAGCCTCCCACTTGGACTAGAGAGAGCTACAGATACGCCATTCTGGGTGAAAAGATCTGAGGAAAGATGTCTGAAAATGCTGCTTCACTAAAATAGCAAGTCAAAAGAGTTTTCCTCATGTGGTTACGTTAGTCCTTGCAGACACCCGCTCGCTTCCCCGCTGTTCCTGTCACAGGGAAAGCCTTCCAGGCTGCGTTTGCAGCCGAAGACCACGGTTGCGGTTTTGTCCGCACGGGACGTGCTTGGCGCTTTCACGGACGCTCACAGGACGGACGCGGGCGCCGTGGAGCAGCAGAGGACCCCGCTGCTCCCGCTGCCGCCTCTTCCCGCCGTGCTGGTGTCCTCCCGGCCAGGCCGCTCCGCGCCGTTCACGGGGGAAAGCCGCTGGATCTCCGCCTTGGGCCGCCTCCGCATGCGCTGCATTGCATCCCGCCGTCTCGTGGGCGGAAATGCTTCATTTTCCCTTGGCGCGGCCCCCCGGGGGCTGCTCCGGCCGCTGCCCGCTCTCGGGGGCGGTGGGAGCAGCCCGGGCAGGGTTACCGGTGCCCTGGATGGGCTCCCGAGCTTGGGCTCTGCTCACCGTTCCCCTGCTGCACCGTTACGCTGCTCCGCTTTGCCATCCCAAACCAGCACGTACGGGTGTGGAGAAAACCCCTGCGTTGCCTCCAGTTACCAGAGCAAAGGCAAAAGGGTGATAGTAGGAAACACCTGGGAAGGACAGCCAGAGGCAAGGCCCGCCTGGCACCTCGCGTCACGGAGCAGGGTCCGAACGGTGGCCACACGCGGCTCCTCACACCGGGTTTCCCTGTGTCCTGGGGGTCTGAGCGTCCGAACGGTGGCCACACGCMGCTCCTCACACCGGGTCTCCCTGTGTCCTGGGGGTCTGAGCGTCCGAACGGTGGCCACACGCMGCTCCTCACACCGGGTCTCCCTGTGTCCTGGGGGTCTGAGCGTCCGAACGGTGGCCACACGCAGCTCCTCACACCGGGTCTCCCTGTGTCCTGGGGGTTCTTGCTGTGCCAGGGGGGCTTGCAGAACAAGTACTGCAAACGGCGTTAGCCAAGCAGTGAAAGCTACAGCTAGTGAAATCACTTCTGGTTGAATTTCTTGAGCCACTGAAGGCGGAGAACACACCGGAATTTCTCAGGCTGAATATCCACCTTTTGGCGGTTATATTTTACACAGACTGTGTTTTTTTTTTTTTTTTTAACTTGTTGAATATGCAATGTTCAGATATTACAGCTAAAAAACACAAAGGCAGCAATTTATTTTTTCTAAGATTATTTGGTCAAGAAAGTGGCTGTTGTCTGGTTTTCTCACGTGAGCTGTAACTGATGACAAGAAGGAAAGTTGTTACTCTGTTTTTGCTTATCTATTACATAAAAAATCCACAAATATATAAAAACTTGTCTATAAAATAGTTTCATAGTATTTGCTTTTTCTTTTTTAACCATGGAAATAAGAGGTCCTTTCTCCTATTTTTACTGGAAGATGACCTGGACATTTAGAGAACTGTGAAGTTACCTTGCAGAGCAGGGGAAGAGTTTTAAATTCCTCACTTAGCGTTTGTTAAATACAGACCAACAAAAGCTTTTTTTTTTTTTTTTTCCTTTAAGCAGAGAATTTCTTATTAAACACCTCCTAATTACTGAAACTGATTTATCCTGATGATGGTCTCGCTTATTTTTAGTCATCCAAGGACGTCACAGAATTACGTGCTCCCACGCGCACGGGAGAGGACTTTGGAGGAAGTTCCAAAGTTCTCCAGCACGAATGCAAAGTTAAACGCTACCTTTGACGTGCTCTTTATCATCTCAAAGGTGTACTTTTCATCTCGTACGCGATTTTGAAGGTATTTTGAGAAAAAAAATCACACTGCATCCCCACATCCCCGTTTAGCTTCAACTCAAAGGCTTTATATAGGCAGGAAGGCGGGCTGATAGATGGGGTATTTTTGTCTGAAATTAACCGATATTTTGTCAGCTATTGGGAACAGAGGCTATATAATAGGGCTATAGGGAATATGTGGGTATTGCCACTCCAAGCACCAGCGGTGTCAGAAAAGGTGCGTGTTCCTCATGCGCGAGGTGTGTAAACCAGGCGACTCCGAGTGTACGAGGAAAGGCGTGCCTGAGGAATGGGGTGGGAAGCAGCGCGCAGACACGTTCTGCCGGGCGGGTGCTTCCCTTCGCCCCTTCGCTGTGGGTCTCGGCCCGGGGCGCTTTCCAGAACTGTCTTTCCTCGGCGCGGCCGGACCCCACGGCCGCGCGCGCCGCGTGGCCCCACCGGAGAGCGCGGGCGGCGGCATCGCCGCTTTAAGGCGCGGGCGGCTGACGGGCGCCGCGCGCTGCCCATTGGCTCCGCGGCGCCGCCACGCGGCGCTGGGATGGCGGCCGCCGGCGCCGCGGCGGCGGCGGGACATGTTCTTAAAGCGGCCGGCGGGCGGGCTCGCCTTCTGCCTCTTCTACGTGGCCTCGTGCTTCACCAACAAGGTGAGGGCGGGGGGACAAGGACGGGGCCCCCCACTGCAGCCCGGGCCGTCCTGCCCGTCCCGCCGCTGCGGCCCGGCAGGCGCAGGGCGAGCGCGGCAGGGTCGCTCCGGGGCCGGACAGGGTTGTGTGTGTATATGTGTGTTTATCTCTCTGTATAACTTCATTTTCTGGAGGGGCTGGAGGAAGCCCGGGGTTGGCAGGACCCTCGCTGGTCAGCACGAGGCTTATGCGCCTTCTCCTGCGGCGGTCCTGGTGGCGGGGCGTCCCCGCCTCGCCTCCTGCTTCCCGGGAGGCTTTTCCACTCCCCCGCCTTGTTTCTGCTGCAAAAAATAAGTAAAACACGGAGATATGAAGTGTTTGAGCTCCCGTCTGAGGTTTACAGGAATCTTAGACCCGCGAAGGAGCGGGCGGTGTTTGGGGTTTGTTCCCGGAGCGCTGCTCGGGGGGTCTGAACGCCCGGGGGTGGCCGCTGGTGTGCTCGGGCGGGTGCCCGCAGGCCCTAGCGGGCAGCCCGCGGCAGAGGCGGCATCTCCGTGCCGCTCAGCAAGGGCCGGCCCGGCAATCCAGCCGAACGAGGGCCCCGCTGGTAAGGGAAGAGCCCGACGGCCCTTCCCTGGCGAGCCCCGAGTGCGGAACGCAGCCTCCGTTTCCACCGGTTCTGCTGCTCTGAGTGTGCGAGGTCTCTGCGTTTCTGTGGTGTGTAAGTGTCAAGAGCAGCACGTGTGGAAGAGCTAAGGCCTATATCTTAGCATTCAAATGAATAACATCTCAGTTACAGAGCCAGAAACGATACAACCCTGCAAATATCAGTGGTGTTAAAAGTATTGTTAGGTATCTAGCAACCCTTGAGCCAGAGGCATTAGAGACCTGTTTCATATCCCAGCCAGCCTCTACATACACACACACACAGGGGCCTGACTGTTGCCAAAGTGCAGGATTTTTTTCCCCCCATTAACCATCAATTGCTATTTCAGAACTGTGACATGACACACTGTGCTGGTGGACTGTTAGGTTTGTGAGATAAAATAACCATCAAATAAAAATAAACCATAAAATAACTATTAAAATTCTCAGGTCTTGATCCTGCCAAAGATTACCTCTACCTGATGCAACTGTGGTTGACAAAAGCTTATATTTTATTGCTGTAATTTTTTTTTCCATTCAGTGCGAAGTATGGAGTTATGCTTAGTGATTGAGAGAGCAATTTGGCAGGTAGCCCTGTCCTCATCATTCAGTGTGTCCGTATGTCATGTACTTGAGTGCCAGCTAGCTTGCATAGTGACTCGGTCAGCATCCAGCAGTTTTGGCATGGGAAGACCAATTTCTTACAGTTTTCAGAATGTTTCATCTCTTTTTTTTTTTTTTTTTTTAAATTTTATTTCCTTTATTTTGGTAGGAGCTTCTCGTATTTCATTCTTTCATGATTGTTGATGTTTTAACACCATGGATGTTGCATGTCCATTAATTTGGTGCTTGTTTTCCAGTATGTCCTGTCTGTCCTGAAATTTACCTACCCTACCCTTTTTCAAGGGTAAGTACAATTTTAAATATACATTTGTTTGAAAAATGACTCTCATCAGTAGCTATATTGCTGTTCCCTGCTAGAGCAGTAGTTCATGACATTGCTGGCTTTTGATGTCTAGAGAACATACTTTATTATGAAAACCTAGTAAGATGTTAGTTGTCTGAGTTGATTTTGAAACATCCTGCTGGTAATGTATTTAGGAGATACAGATGCTTCATAAATTCTGGATTTTCTGAATTCTTATGCTTTAGTGTTGAAATGTGGCAATTACAATACAGCCTGTATTTGGAAATAGAACATGAAGTTAACATTCAGGTGTGATGTATTCTCCTTCACTGTGCTAATGAAAAGCAAATATCTTTAGGTGAAAATAAGCAAAGTTGTACACTTTGCTTGGTTGCAAGGTGTACGACCTTGCTTATTTTCGTGCGTAGCCTATTTGCTGTATCACTATATGGTAAGTCACAAGTATACCTTAATGACATATTGAGAAATGTCATTTTTGGCCAACTGTCTGTATGTACTGTCAGTATTGTTACTAACTTGAGACCCTTAGAATTGTGTGTGGACACTTAACACCCATTTGCTCTTTTGATATATGAGTAAGATCCATACACGCTGGATAGCACAGAAATTCTGTACTTCTGCTTAGCATGGCTTTTAATTTTTTTGACTGCCTTCCAGTCTCAGGATCGTGATCTACCCTAAGAATAATTCCCTAGGAAATCTCCATTTTCATTGAGTATATTCAAGTCTATTAAGTCTGCACTGAACGCTTTCTTCAGTTCTCTCATGTATGTATAAAAATTCTCCTGGATGAGACTTACCATATGGGGGAACGGTTTTAAGGAGTGAATGTAAAGTACATGTGTGGTAAGTCAAGAGGCCAAAGCCACACATTCAGTGGCATGGAGTTGCATTGTGCTCTCGTGTTATCATGTTTTTTTCCCTTTTCTAGTATTTGAAAATACTTTACCACCTGTCTTTTTCAGATGGCAGACATTAGTTGGTGGACTCCTGCTTCATGCCTCCTGGAAACTGGGGTGGGTGGAGATAAACTTGTCTTCAAGGTACGGTGGCAGCTTTCAGTGTCTACCAATATTGCCTTTCTACATCTGGCTTATGGTACAGTTGGGTTGGCTCTGGAAGATAGTAGCTTGTTAAAATATAAGATTATATGTGGGATTGTGTCTGTGTATTTGACCTTGCAAGTGCATGATAGAGCCTATGTTGTAGTCTAATGTTCAGAGAAACTAAATAATGTAAAATGGATTAAATTTAACTTTAGTATGGTGATAAAAAAAAATGCCATCAGTGAAGACTATAAGGATAACTTGCAAGACATTTGTCTACTGTAAACATCCCCTTCCTGAGTGATGACATACCTAACGTCGCTGAGGCGTTTCTTAAAGGGCATACTGATCCAGTCCACTTCATGAAATGTGGTATTTCCTTTTTATTCTGCAAAATATCTTCATCCCTGGAGATGCTCAAAACTGAACTCCTGAATGGATTATGTCCTGACCAACATGACCTAACTTTGAGACTAGGAAGGGGGCTAGTTGATTGGCGAAACTGAAGTTTCTAATTTAAAGTGCTTTATGCCTGCATGTGAGTGTAAAGAACCAGGCCTAATTTTGCTTTTCTGTACATTCCTTTTTGTACATCATATTTGGATTTCAGATGAAATTATAAACAGAAACAGAATTTATTCTCCTATCTCTTAAGTGCCATTTAGATAAAATGGGACTGTTGAAGTAAAAACTGTGATGTATGTAAGTTGAAGCAGAATTAAGATACCAAATCTTGCTTTAGTGCCAGTTAGTGATATATATTCTTATGAAGCTTTTATTAATCATGTGTGATTTATCCTCACAGTGGAGCTGTAGGACAAAGGAATACAGCTATTGCTAATGCCCTTTTTAGTTCAGGTTTCATTGCTGGTTGAGAAATTATTTTTGCTCTTTTGAAGCTGATTTTTTTTCTTTTCAGCTTGGAAAGTGTTTTTAAGAAAAATCCTAAAGCAAAATAAGAAGTCTTTTTTTCCCCAAAGCTGAAATGCCTTAGAGAAAATATTGGGCAAGAACCATTCTGCGATATGGAAGATGTTCTTTATTTAAGAAATACTTCAATGAAAAGAATACTTTGTTTTGAATATAGCAACTGCAGGCCACCAGATGTCAGTATAATCTAGGCAAACTGATTGAAATAAGTCTCAGGAAGCTCTTTCATCAGTCTTCTGGAGTGAGAGTGTTCCCTATTAGCCGTGTAGGAAATTCAATTACCAGGTTTCAGTCATGTCTTTTGGTGGTAATTTAGCAAAGTTACTGATCAATATGTATAAGTACCTTAGGGGAGAATGTAGAGAGGTGACCAAACTCTTCTTGGTGGTGGCCAGTGATAGGACAAGGGGTAACAGGTAGGAATTTAAACACAGGAAGTTCTGTCTCCATGTGAGGAAGAACTTCTTTCCTGTGAGGCTGACAGAGCTCTGGAACAGGCTGCCCAGAGAGGCTGTGGAGTCTCCTCCCTTGGAAATCTTCAAAATCCGCCTGGATGCCACCCTGTGCCACATGCTCTAGGAGACCCTGCTGGAGCGGGGGGATTGGACTAGATGATGTCTAGAGGTCCTTTCCAGCCTCAGCCATTCTGTGATTCTGTGAAAGTATTAAGTATTTGCTGTAAATAGATATCTACAGGTACACTTGCAGGGGAAACTGCTCACTGACTTCAGGGAGGTTTGAATCTAGCCCTACAGTGAGAAGCCAGTCAGTTCTGTAGTGTCACTGAGCTTGCTTGCTTTGCACATGCGCCCCTGAATTACCAACATAAAAAACTACTGACTGGTTCTGTACAGGACAGATTGCAAGTGCTGAGGGGTCATATGAAATGCTCATGCATTCTTTCCCAGTCCGGAAATTCTTTCGTGACAGCATAAAAATCTGCTTTTATGTCATGGGAAAAGCATCCAAAGTCCTTTTCCATTGCACTTTGCGTTACTGCATTAGAGATGGAGTCATGTTTAGGATTCCTAGAACTAAATGGTGTAGAGCATGAAAAGGTGATGTTTTTATGGCTAAGCTGTGCACCTTGTGTTCCCTTTTTTTCCCCCCTTCATTCCCATCCTTCTTTTCTCCAACATATTCCAGTTCCGGTAGGGATTGGGGGGGAGGTTATTTTTGCTGCTCGGAATTTTTGAGCAACAATGTTAGGAAATCATAAAGGGAAAAGAAAGCAGTGTTTAGGCTTTTTCCCTTGTCTTATGTTTATATAAGTCTTAGACTCTGTCTTTTTTGTTTTGTTTTTATTCAGACTATTCTAGTTTTCTCTTTAGTGGTCTATTTCTCTTGTTTTCTCTGAAATATGATACCATAGTACTTATAAAAGCATTTTGATTGTTAGTAAGAAAGATGACCCAAATTAAGGACCTGCAAACAATTTGATTTGGTTCTGAGAACCAGAATTATTTGCTAATGGTCCTGACTGTATTTCAAAGCTTGGGAAGAGTTAGTGGGAGTAGCCAGTATCCTTAGCCTTTGGAATAGACTTTAATGTCTTTAATGTTTTCCTGACCTGCTCTGTATCTTGCATTGCTCCCTCTGAAGTTTGCAGTCTATCTGATTCCCCTTTTTCCCCCTGAGTAATGAGGACAACAATGGAATAGTGCAAATCTTGAAGTCCAATCTCAAAACTGTAATGTGGCTGCAATAAATATCACTTAAAACAAAAATCACATCAATCTGTGATGACTTCATTCCTCCATTAGTTGTCAGACTGCCTCTAGGAGATTGGCTTAGTCCAAGGGATATCATTAAGAAATCTCAGGAGACGGAAACAACTTGGTCTTTAAGAAGGATCTCTCTGTAAATCTGACTGATAAATAAACATGTGGGTGGGCAAGTGTATTTGTGCATAGTGCAAATGTATGCTGTCTGTGCAAGTGCACCGTTTCATGCCTTTGCTTGTCAGGTTTTCCTCGTTTCACATCAAGGAAATCAGTTGAAATGAAATCTCTCTTTTAAAAGCAATGCTAATAATTGCTATGGAGATGTGAAACAGTTTTTGAGGGACAAAAGTGAGAGATAAAGTATTTTTGCTAGTTTGTATCTGTGATTAGGTTAGATCATTCATTTCTGTCTCAGAAACTTCTCTAGTAAGCATGAAGAAGACTGAACAATCAGATGCTGAATTTAATGTGCATACGTTTGAAAGAGATGTATGTGTGTACATGTAGTTGTGTTCCGTGTCAGTAAGTGGTGTTCACTACATGCAGACAGAGCATGGTGAAGTAATGGGATTTTAATTGTTTCAACAGGTCTGACATCCTGTCATGGCTTCCTGCCTCTGCGCTTTTTGTGGGCATTATTTATGCTGGCTCCAGAGCACTGTCTAGATTGGTAAGAAATGCGCAAGTAGCAATGAACTCATTGTGGTGTCTGTGAACAAAGAGCACTCCCTTTACACAAGTTTAATGCTGTACCTGGGCAGGGGGAAAACAACAGAAGAGGGATTTAAATAACAAAGCCGGTTAACTGTGCTGCAGTTAACCTAACCTGCAGTGACCTAACCTTGTGAAATGTAGAATATCATCAAAGATACAAAATCGGTTCGGATCTCCCTGACCTCAGCAACAGTCAGAAATGCACAGCATCTCTCCAGAGCACTCATTGTTTTGCAGGACAGATCCTCAATGGTCTTAATTGTGCCAACAGTGAAAAAGCTGAAGAGGTTACGAGCTGTAACAGTTTGCAAAGTAGGAAGTGGGTTATAGATTAGTAGGATGGGTTCCTAGGAAAAGAATGGAGACCATTCCAGTGACAAGGTTTTGATGCTTTAAAGGCCTTGGAGAAAGAAATCAGATTTATCATTTGCTTGAATCACATTCCTAAAGCTTAGGGAGTATGAAACGTGCTTTAATTGAAGCTAGATACTTTTTTTCTCAAATGATCCAGTTTCCTTATAAAAAAAAGAATCAGAATGAAGAAAGTTCCCTGACCTGTCTTTCAAAACAGCAGTGTTGTGCTACTCTCCTGCACACAGGCTGCAAGACTAGGTTCTGTGCTGGTTTGCTCCTGCACTCTACAAAGCATCCTAATCTAATGCCAGAGCCAGCGTTCTCCAATCAACTTCTAAACCCCAAGAAGAATAAATAGGAAATTTTCCACAAGGATCTTCTTGCAGACTTCCCTTCTTGAAGAACCTGTCAGAGAGGCAGGGCAGCAGAGGCCAGTGGGTCTTAGTCCTCACAGGCAAGGCCTAGGTCAGCACCAAGTGATCTTCATGAAAGCTAGGCTGTGTGCTCTGGTGCTACTTGCTTCCATGTTAGCTGTCTCATGGCAATTGCTTTTACTTCTTCTTGGTTCCTTGGCAAAGCAAGCTCTGTTGGGCTTCCCTTGCATAAACAGAGTAGATACCTCTAAGGAAAGAATTGTCTGAAAACAGTAATGAAGCCTTTGGCAGCAGCATCTTTTCTGCCTGCTCACCTGGGAGGCGGAGGAGGTCTTGCCTTGCTATTTCTTCATCTTTCTGAGCTCTCTCCTAAGTTACCTTGTTTTCTTTCTTTTTGCTACTTGATGCTCACTGAAGAGGGTGAGATGCTCTGGATCCACAAGAGAGCTGAATCTTTTCAACGGGTGAATAGTTTTGATCTGTATCCCACATCATCTTGAGAAGCATCTTACATTTCTGTATGGCTTTTTTTTTGTTGCTGTACATAAATGGGTATTTAGAAGCCTAATTCTATGGCTATTTTTGGCATGGAGGAAGGACACAAAGATGAATAGTCTCAGACCATAGTGAATCCTTGTGCTGGCATAAGGATGTCGTATATACAGGCTTTACCTGTGGTATCCTTGCTTACAATATCTTTATTGCCCAAAGAGAAGGGAAGACAGACTGTCTTGCAGACCTTGCATCTGATTTGTCTCATTCCAGCAGTGTACTTGAATTTCTGAAGTAGAAACTATGTGAGTTTTTCATTTGATCAAAGCCAGGAGCACCCATGTTCAAACACTCCTCATGTACTGGCAGGGCTGCAGTCCCCATTTGTCTCACACGAGAGACACTGGAAGTCTCTTGTCTCCCAGGTCAGGGCTGGAGCTGAAGCAGAGCTTCTTAGCTCTGGGATGCATTCCTGAGAGTATGCAGGGCTATGAGGGAAGGCTCGTCCAGAGGCTCATCGTGCTGCCTTCACTACCAGTAAACCTTCCCTTCTGCAAGTGCTCAGCCCACTCGCAAATACTCACATCAAAGAAAACAAGCATATGGAGAAGGTTAACGGAGCCAGGCAAACTGGAGCCATTGCTGGCTCCAAAACACATTAGGAAGAGCCAAAAACTGGGGGAAATGAAAAAAAATTAACAAATTGGCTCCACAAAAGGAAGAATGCAATTTTTTACTGACAACTCTTCTTGTGTGTTATTTTTTTTCCTTGTGTTTCCTATAATTGTGTCAGGCTCAAGGTGCTCATGTTAGATACTTCTGCTCTACTGTTCTCAGTTGTCCAGCAACAGGACTGGGAATTGGTTTTCAGCACTGGTGAAACAGGAGCTGACAACTTAATTTCAGTTGTGTTTGTGTGATATTCATTCCATGATAATTTAGATTTTAATGAGTTAGATTTAATCAGATTTGATTTAGACTTTAATTAGATTTAATTAATAAAAATCCGTTAGTTATCTTGATGTATTTCTTTGCTTGTGGATCCACCACAGTTGTCATTATGACTTAGTATATTTAATTAATGCGTGTTCAGGTTGATGGAAAAAGAAACAGAAAATCCCCTAGAGCCCAGATTTTGGGTTGCAAAGCCACACCTTAAGAATCTCATCTGCTCCTTAAGATGTGTGGACGTCACTGAGATACTAACTGCTTCTCCACACACATGGGTTGAGTGAGCAGGCATGATAGTGCTTCCCAAAACCACCTCAGGTTTTGAGTTGCCTAAATTGGGATGGGGAGTTGCTTCAGTTGTGATTGTCTCTGCTACACGGTGGATCTGATTTGAAGCGAGTATTATGAGCCACTAGTTCTTGCTGAGTTTTGCTCAGGGTAGTAGATGTTGGACCCGTTGTTATTGGGACTTGTTTCACGATTATTTCATTTGAGGAAAGAATCCAGACACCTTGTTGGCTGTAATTTCAGCATCACTAGTGTGTGAACTGTTACATTTCTACCCTATTTTTTTGCCAGGTATTCATAGTAATAACTGGAAACAACCACCTATGATCATCTTCCCCAGAGTTTTATTGTTAGGAATAGCACAGTGTGTTTAGTACCAGTAGACAGAGATGGAAAACTAATAAAAAATTTTTGCTATGAAGAGTGCATATATGTGAAAGGAGGGGCAACCTAAAAGCATGTACTTGGAGCAACCTCCCTGTGGTGACTGTAGAAACACAGTGATTGTACATTGTACACTTCAAAACCACAGAAATAAGCAGGGTCTGCATTAGGGACAGCTGCATGGAAGTGCCTCTGTTACAGGATAGTGACTCCCATCCTGAGATGGGTCTAAGGCAATTTTAGGAGCTATAATACTGTTTCTTTAAAAAAAAAAAAAAAAAAGGGGGGGGAGGGGGGCAAAACAGCCCTTGGGATGTCTACCCTCAACTAGAGTGCCCCTTCCTGTGTCCGCAATTGTGCAGAGTTTATTCAGACTATTCAGACTGTTTTTTATTCTCTTCCCATGGTAGCCAATTCCAGTGTTCCTTACAGTCCACAACGCAGCTGAAGTTATAACCTGTGGGTTCCAGAAGTTTGTACAGAAAGAGGTAATTGAAATATTGATACCTACTGTGTATAAGTGCCCTGCAATGAGATCTGCTTTCTTTTATTACTGGCTTTAGTGCTGTTTACTTTTCTAGACTTACTGTGATAGCTAGTCCTTAAAAAGTCCCAGGGAGAGATTTGCTGCTGGCAAGAATCTATATTGATCTTTTCCCTTTTAGTTAGGGAAACATTGCAAATATATAAAATGTATAGTGACAGTGTTTCTGAGACAGGCTTGGTCCTGCCTGTTCCCCCTTCCTCCCCCGTCCTTTTGAAATTTAACATCCCTTCTCTTTGTTGCCATAGGTAAGAGTTTCACCTTTTGGGCTAGGGGCAACAGAGGACTGAATCCTTAGATCTAGCCAGTAAACTCAGCCTAGCATTTGATATGTTGTATGATTATAGGTAGATTACATCTCCACACGCAATGTAGGAAATGCAGTTTTGGATTTGTTTTTTAGTGTCTTGGAATCTGTTCCAAGACCTTTTAAAGACCAGAGAATAATTCCTGCTTACTTTAAGAGTTGAGTCTGTTTCTCATAAACTGTCCTGAAGATCCTTCTTTTCGGGCTCTGGAATGCTTTGGGATTCTCCTGACTGGTGAGCTGCTGTGTGAGGCAGCACTGCGAAGTCTTGGAGTACCTAATGAACTAATAATTTTTGTTCCCTGTTAGAGTACTTGCAGTACACAGTTTTGGTAAAGGTTGGGATAAGTTTAGAGACCTGATATAAACTGCACATCTGGTTTTAAGTTCACTCAGTGGCAAATAGTCTGGAAGTATAAGCCAGAGGTTGGTGTAAGCCAATCTGTAAGACTTATTCTTTTGTCAAATTGAATTTGCTTGGCAGTGCTCAAAGATAATAGACTGCTGAATTTTACTGTCATTCTTTTTTTTTGGCTGCAGTAAGATCAGCAGTGATCTCTTCCTGTTTGTAGAAGTGGAAAGCACTCTTTCACCATTTTTATCTTTAATGTTTTTAATACTGCATTCTTTTCACAGCAGACCTCCCTTTTGAAAGTCTGTAGGTAAGCTTTTTATGTTTTTTTTTTCTTTTAACTACACAGATTCAGACTTGTTTTGGCTCCAGCTTCTTGTATTTGCTTCAGATAATGACACACCAAAACAATAAAGAGTGCAAGACACATTCCTGTGGGCAGTAATCCTAAGTTGCAAAATAGAAGTAATTAATTTTTTTCAACGTAGTTTCTTTTTTAAAGCAGCTAGTTAAATAGATATATTCTTTTTTTCTTGTTTAGTGTCAGACAAGCATTATTCCTGATTAACAAAACAGTACTTGTAAAACTGTTTTTGGAAAGGAGAAATAACATGGTTTTTTAAAGTTCCAAAAGATAAACAGAAGGAAAGATGATGAATGTGATAGAAAACAACTAAAAATGTCTTAGGAAAGAAAAGGTGCATGACATCCTGTTCTATTAGCATCGTTCATATGAAGCAGTACCCTGTCAAAAATCTTTTTTTTGGCCTTGAATGTTTAGACTTCAGAAAGATAGAAAGTGAAGAACAGAAGCAGCTACTCAGAGGAAGAAAAAAATCTAATGTATGTTCTCTTGAGGAAAATATAGTCTATATTCTCTGTATTTTTGTAAAGTTCTAGCTGTTCTTAGAGTGTGAGGCCCTGTCTTGCCACTTCCTGCCCTGTACTTCTCTTATCTGGCTTACTGTGACCTTGCTTTGCCCACTGGATTATCAGTCAAGGAGAACATTTTTTTTCTTTTTTCTTTTTTTAATCTTTCCTCTGTCTTTTCCTTCTGCTCTGCTAGCAAGTCAGAAAACAAACTGCTGTACTTACCTTCAGTCACTTTGGTCTATATTCTTGGCTTCCAGCATAATGTGGAGGAGAGTCACTTCTGCCCCTTTCTACAGGAATTGCTGTAATAGGCCTTCTGCCTTAATGAATGAACTTTCTGGTAGCCACCCACGGCTTAAAAAACTATTCTCTTTTAGCTTTCTGAAGTATGCAAGGGAAGCCAGGTGGCAAGTGAAGAGCAGTATTCCCTACACGGTTTGTTTGCATCACTAGTGAGGTGGTTTTGTGTCACTTTTTCACTCTTACAGTTTTGCTATGTATTTTGAAGAAGAGATGACGTAAAAATTAATTTTGGTAACAAAACCACCGTCTTAAATATATGGAATAAATATATGGAATAAAATGAAACAAATGAAATAGCAGTGTAATATAGAGTGGAAGCCTCCAGACTCCGTGGGGGTACAGATCCAGGCTGAGAGGTTTCAGTCTTGTTTTTTCCCTCTTCCCAACAGTGCGTTGTGCCTCCTGATAGCAGCCGTGTGCCTTCCTTTATGTGACTCACAGGTGAGCTCTGCTCTATTGGCCAGTTCTTGCTGTTTTACATATTGATAGCATGTGAGGGAGAATATATAGCTTGTAAGCAGCAGCTGCATTATAAGGTGATCTGCAAGTGCTATCAAAGAACCATAAATCTGGCCTACTACCCTACTATAGCATTGCAGTTTTTAGTGTTTTTGCATCATGGTCACACACCTAAGCAACTCAGACCTGGAGCTCTTGGGGAAAAAAGCCCAGGGCTGGGGAAACCTTTGTTTAACCTCTGCAAGGACTTCAAGCAATTCACCTAGCCCTGCATTTACTGCACATACTTCAGCAGATTCCTAGACAAGCTCTGTGCTCTTCTGCAGGCATAGAAGAGAGTGGGGAGGTACCTCTAGGGAGCAGTGCAGTCCACTGAAGGTGTGTTCTTTGGAGGGGGAGTCCATTTTCCCTTTGAAATGCTGCATCCTTGATATAGGTGCTTCAATTAGTAGATGAAGTTGTATCTCATAAGTCTGTGAGTTTGAACGTGTCTGATCAAATGCAGACAACCAAGCTGGTCTTGTGAGTCCTAGCCTGTTGTGCAGAGTAGGTGATTCTGGTGTATAAGTTGTCTGAAATAAAAAAGGCCAGATGAAATCCACTCAAAAAAACATTTATTTCTTCCTGTTGATTGTGAAGAGAGCCTGCCTTGCTTCAAGGTGTATATCTATTTAAAGTGGGTTTTGGTACCCTTAAGAAAAGGGTTGTATGTAAGAACAGATTGAATGCACTTTCCTGTCAATTTCACTTGATCTAGGAATGAATTTTCTCTTATCATAGTCCTGCAGCGAGTGAGACTGTGCAGCTGCTGCAGGAGATGAGAGGCAAGGAGACAACTAACTCCTACCTCTGCTCATCCCTGGCTGCCTACCCAGGTGTACAGGAGGAGTCATAAATTAACAGATCTGCTGAATGAAAAATGGCTGCAAAACAAGGATAAACAGGATGTGGAGATCCATATTCTCAGCTTGTTTAAAATGCTGTGCATCTGCTGAGAGAACCAGAGCTGTGTTCCCTTGGGCCACCTGAGAGGTATAGGCTGCCTTGAAGTACAACTTCCTCTGTATTTGCTTTGTTAAGGTGACTGCACATTACTTACATGTGGTACTTACACAAACGTGCACTTATTTATTTAGATGTTGTTCTTTTACAGTTTGATCCAAATGGTTATTTGTGGGCTTTTGTTCACTTGATCTGTCTCGGTAAGTCATTGACTTTTGGAAAAAAAGAACTGGGAAAAAGTAAATGTGTTGGAAAAGCAAGCCATACCTTTATTATGTAGCTATTATTATTTAAGGTTCTTGATGTAAGAACCACTTGGAAAGAATAAAGATGCTCAGGAAAGATGGTGAAGTTCATTTCCTTTATAGTTCTTATGCTGAAAGCAATGATAGAATAATCTAGAGTTAGCAGTCACTTACCGTGAGAAAGTGTGGCTGTAGTTTTAATCATCAGTAGGCTTTTCTGGGAAGTTTTGATGATTGCCCACTAAGAGACCTTCCTTGCAGGAGTGGGAGGGGTAGAAAATATTGTGAGAGGGGATAAAAACCAACAAGGAATACTTTGCAATTAGAACTTTATTGCACACACTGTTTTTATTTAAAAATCAACAAAAAATATTCTAAAATATAACTGAATATGCTTCCAGGGGAAGGATGTTGTAATGTTGGGGTTTTTGGTGCAATCATACACTTTTTCTTATTTTAAGCCTGGGTTTCGTGACCTGTCAGTATTTTTATATTTCTCTTATGTCTTTAAGATAAATTTGTCTATTTCTAAATTGATCATGTTCTCCTCTGAAAGTTTTAACAGTCAGAGGTAGAGAACTTGAAGAAAAGTAGCAGTTTCGAAGTAGGAGAAGGTAATTTTGTAATTTTGTGTCTTTTGCAACCTTAGACTGCGTAACAAGGAACTTATATTTAGTTCTTAGCTGTCTTAGACTGAGTGATTCATATGTTAAGTCTCGTCTGCAAAGTAGAGAGGAATCTGTCTTTGTTTTGTCTGTTCATATTGTAAACCTTTTAGGCAGAGGTTGTATTTTTTATGTATTTGTGTCTAGGAAGGTCTAGAGATTCCATGTTAATGTTGTTAACATGCAAATAACAAACAGTGGGTTTTTTAATTATTTTTCCTTTAGGAAATGTCATATGGTAAATATTTGCACATACAGGTAAAAACAAAAAGCTAAGGATTTTTCTACTTCAAATATTTGTGTTTGCTATAGCAAGCGAAGTTACTGCTTTCACAAAGTCACAAGGTCTCATTTATACAACAGTGCTGGGCAGCAGAGGTGGAAGGCAGCCTGGAGGGTTTTCAGGAACCCTTTGCCATATGGATAAAGCACGTAGGAAGTGCCAGGGTAATGTTTATGCTCAAAATACTGCTTCTTTCAGTTGCTCTTGCTTTGGAGAGAGAGCTGTTGACATGTCTGTTGGAGATTTCTGTGCAGTACAAAGGGGAGGAATGGGGAACCAACTTAACATACAGTTTAATGAAGATAGCATTTAAGGCAAAGGGTGTGTGCTGCCTTTCAGCTTGGTTAGAGGAGGCAGAATTGAGGAGATTTATTCCATCGTGTTCTAGCAGATATGCTTATCATGTTTGGATTATTCTTTGTGATTTAAAAGAAAAAACAAAAAAACAAGCCCTCAAGAAAGGGCTTGAAACAAATAGACTGAAGCTTTGTTATTCCTTCCCTGCCTGGTTAAAGACTTTTCCAGAACAGAGATGGGAGCACACCAGGAGGCGAATAGGTTAAGGGTGCCAAGAACCTGGAGAGTCCAAAGCTGAAGAAACTTCAGATAGCAAAGAGCAGACAGTGACAGCAGCCTTCATGGATGAAGATATTGTAGAAGTGCCCCTCAAACTGGCTGGCCCAAAGAACCCATTTTTTCTGCAGCAGTTCTCCTATATTTATACATGTACCCATTTACCCAGGTACCTTAATAGTTGCCATGAGCTTGGAGTCATGTCCTCCTCAGAATAACTAGGAAAAAAATGTAGTACAACAGTACACAGAGAGGAAAATTCTTTGAAAGCCAGTAATTTGAAGTGATAGGTGACTTTATTCATGATTTAGGCATCCTTTGAACCGTGTGGCTGACTGTAATTCAGAAGATTCCTTGTGTGTCTGTACCATGGCCAAACAAATCATTGTTTGGCAGAATGATTGCACGCTGCAACAATTACACTTGTCATTTCAATTACAGGGGCTTACAAAGTATTTCAAAGGTTATGGAAACCTAGTTCTCTAAGGTAATGTGTTCTGTTTTTTTTGGTGTTTTTTTTTTTTTTTTTTTTTTTTTTAAAGGAAAAGGTTGCTGTTGTAGAGGTTTAGACTCTTATTTATCTAGCAGTCAGGTAACTAGGGATCCCTGCTTTATTGGGATAAACTGGAGCATACTTGGATGATCATTAATGACTTTTCTTGCTAGACAAGCACTATTTATTGCTGAAAGTTTTAACTGTACCATATAGCTATTGATATTTTTGCTGACTCACTACATTAGTTTTAAATACTATGTTTTCAAAAGGTGATGACTTTTTCTATAGAAAGATCCCTGGTTAATGTCAGAGGCATTAAGAGGAAATGGTAGTTTGTGTTAGCCTTGAAAAATGGAGGGTTTGTCTGTTCGTATCTCTTTGCAACAAAGTCTGCAAAGCCTGTAGTAGCTGGTGGCTTGCAACAGAACTTGAATGTCCAAGTACCTTAAAAATCTTGTAATCTTGCACCAATCCCATGAGCGCTTTAACATTAAGCCAAGAGTAAGAAAGTTTGTTTTGAAATGAGGTGTTTACATGTTCACAGCATCTGTAATCTGCAGTTCTCTATATGGACACTGAATGTAGTGGACATTTGTGTGAACATATTACATATATATATATTATATGGATAGGCTCCTTTATTTTAAGATGGCTTTCCTTCTATGCTTAAGGGGTTCCTGTGTTCATTCAATCTTGCATTACCCTGATTTTCAGTGAACATTACCATTGACATAGTAACAGCAGAAGCAATGTAAAAGCAGTGTAAATCATATGTAAATTAATATACTAATCTCTTCTATTAAATATCAAATGAATAGTGTTACTAAAAGAGCACCTTTTTTTTCCTCCCTTTGCAGTGACCTGGACCAGCAGTACATCAACTATGTATTCAGGTAAAATCAATAAGCTTTTGATATACAGTAGTTCTATCACAGTTTGATACACATCTTGCTCAGGAAACTCATAGCTACTACTACTTAGTTTTATCTGGTTAGCAGGACATGCATAGAAATGAATGAACGTGGCTTAGCAGCTGAATGTTTAGGCTTTGGTTACAGATGCACATGCCAATATACACCTGGGGAAATAATGAAGTGTTAATTACACTTTGTAATCGCATCTCTGGAAGAGATATCCAGAATAATATTTAAAGAGCAACTCCTTGGCAATCCACGCTCAGAAAATCAAACTTGTACAAAATTGCCAGGGGGGAGATGATGGTTGTGAATGTATCACGTGCGAAGAGCATGAGCAGTAACTGTTCAGAGTGCTGTTAAGAGGATTGAGTAATTCAGATCTTTAGTTGTTTTCTTGATTTGGAGATAGGAAACTGGTTTGTTAATTTGTGGTTAGCAAAAGAGCTTGAGTCACTCACCAGAGTCCCTTGCGTGTGTGTATGTGGTTGTGATTGTGTGATTTCCCCCCATGATCCTTTCCCTGAAGAGCCATCTAAACCAATGCAGCCAGCTTGCCTGGCCTCCACTGGATTTTTTTTCTGAGGCTGTGTTTGAAGGGAGGCATGCAGAAATTTTGTTAGATCTTCCTCCATCCATAAGCAAACCTCTTGCCTCGTATCTGCTTGTGCTCAATGACCTCTTTTCTTGAAATGGTGGATGAGGTTGTGAAGAAGTGCTATGCGCTGTGAATACTAAGCTCTTGGGAGGAAAGGTGGCCAGGAGGACTGACTCCCTGAACTGGGTAGGAGCAGAACAGAGAGCTTAAGTTATGGGAAAGCATAACAGAAGTGAAATTATGCTAGTTTATTTGATGGATTTGTGCTCTTGCATGACCGCATCTGGTAAAGGTCCTTACTAGGGATGCATTAGGGAGGCTGCTATGAGGTTGTGTCCAGCAGAGAGCAGGAGTTACCCTTTGAATGGGAAGGGTGATTGCTGATTTAGAGGTCTTTGAAATTGAGATACTGTACGCTAAGCAACTGATGCCGTAGTGGTTTGTATTTAAAAGCTGATATTATTTTTTTAGGCAATGGAGTTGCCTAAGTTTTTTTGATTGTTTGTTTTGTTTGTTTGGGTTTTTTTAGCAGCTCTTTACAAGCAAAAGGTGCTAGCAAAGCTTGCGAAGGTTTTCCTCCTTATGAAAGGCCAGTGTAGCCTGGGAGGTGATGGCGCAGAGCGCTCGCTGGAGAGCGGGTTGCCCTTTGAAAGGAGGAGCCAGGTGAGTGTCTGCTTGCTCACGCTGGGCCCGTGGCCATGGGCACACGCACCTCTCCCCACTGCAGAACATTGCAGTCTGAGGTGGTCGCTCCTCATCATGTCCAGAGGAAGCCCTCAGTTCCAGGAACAGAGCAACAATTGGCATCTGGTTTCATACAGGTTTCTGCTTTGCTGTTATGGTCAGTGACCCTGAGCAGGGATGAATCTTGGCAGAAGCTCTTTGCTTGTTTATGACCTTCCTGAGGTGCCACTGCAGTGGAGATTCTCAGGTGTCTAATGAAGCAAAGAGTTTTCTGTGTTGGAGGGCCCAGGTGGAAATTGCTTCTTCCTGTGCCCTGTGAGCCTGTAACTACCTTTGAGGTGTCTGCTGCTTAAGTTTGGGTGAAACTGGTCAGTGTGTTTGAGAGCCCCAAGAGGTGACTGACAGACACAGCATTATTGTATAGGCTTAGTTTCCATAGAAGGTAGTAAAAAATTTAATTTATTTTAAATAAATTTCATATTTAAATTCATATTCATATTTAAATAAAATATTTTAGTTTGAACATTGAATGAGTGCTAACTTCTTATGGTCAGTTCTTCAGAATTAGTGCAAATATGTGACTACTGCTGGCAGAGGGTGCCTAGCACCACTCAGTGGTTTAGCATATGTTGAGCTATATGCTGCTTTCTATGCATCAGGTCTCTTAAAGACTGTTTCAGCCATGAGAGAATCTTGAGTCCGTCTCCAGAATAAGAGACATGTCCACCACGCTGGTGGTCTTGTCTGTGTATCTGAAGAAACTTTCTAGTGTAGTATCCATGCTATTACTCATTTTTATTAGCAATAGTATCAATAGACCTTTATAGCTCCTTGTTTTTAACATAGATCAAACGGCTAACATGTGACTGAGGGGAAAAGAGAGCAGCTGTGTGAACACAGCCCGAGTGTTTATTACAGTAGGGGCTGTTGAAAGTGTGTAGTACAAAAACAGAATTGTACTCTGAGTTTGGATGTGCCTGGGTAGAGCAGATTAAAAGTTTTGCCCCAGGCTACTGGATATTTTCATGTATGTTAGATTAAAAATACTTACTGAGATTAAAAAATATTTACCTACCTTGGCTCAGTTGGACTTTGCCAGAGGTGCAACTGAAACTAGCAGAGTTGTCTACTACACTCTGTCCCTAAATGCACTATTTCTTGTTTTAAAATCTGGAACAAATTCTTTAGGAGAATATTTTTAAGCCAAGGTGTTAGCAAATGTACGTGGATGGGAAACTTCCAGAACCAAATAGTCTGAAAAAATATTTGCTGCTGTTGAAAGCATGACATTCCTCTCACTTCATCACTTACAGCATGGTTCTTGTTCTTTGATGTATATGTATTTAAAGGAGCCAAGTAGGGCATAGATGTAATAGGGAAGACAAAGCTGTACTTTATACACGGAAGGGATGAGTAATGCTCTTTCTTTTCTCCCCCTCCATTGCATTTGAGTTTTACCTGGCATGCTGATGTTCCTTTGAAGGAGATCACAACTTGTCTTGATCTTTTTCATATGCTGGAGTGGATGAAGATCCATTGCTCCTGGAAAAAGGTTTTGGTTCATCCCAGTGTCTGTTTGCAAAGGCACAGCAGACAACCTGGGAGCCAATGGTGAAGAGCAAACTGAGCAGCAGAATGTCAAACATAGAGTAAATGGCACAGGCAAAGATGTAGGGTAGAGGCTGTAGCCTTCTACAGCCTTGCGCAGCTCTCTGGATTGAATTGGAAGAGCTACTCATTTGTCACATTTGTGAATTTAGAAAGCCAAGGCAGATTTTGTTCAATAGGGAAAGGCAGCTTTGTGGGCATAAATTGTTTTTCCTGATGAAAATGTTTTGATGTTCGACTCTTACACAAAGTATGTGTGTGTCTACAGACCGGTCACTTGCACACACATCATTAAAACCCCTCAAGTTCAGTTCCATATAGATGCTCTCTCAGTGGTGTCACCAGGTGGCAAAGCTGAATAGGCCTTGGGGGTTACAGTGAGCGATAAGATCAGTAAGAGGCACTCATGTCAAGATTAGGCAAACTGGATATACTGGAATGCTTACAGGAAGTGTGTGGCCAGTGGATGAAGGGAAACTGCCTTTCCCCTCAGTATCATCCTGCTTAGCAGTTTGGAGGCTGCCCCTGGAGCACCGTTTGGGTTTTGTCCCCTGAGGAGAGGAGAGTCTAGTCCCTAGGAGAGTCTTTGGCCCCTGGGAGGAGAGTCTAGCAGGGGGCTGCTGACACCACAGGGACCCCAAGTACCTGGGCAGCTGCAGGGAGAGTTTGAGGGACCTGGTCTTGTTCAGGCTGGCAAAATGAAGGCAAGGGGCAAGCTGGCAACAGTCTATTCCTTCTTGAGATGGAGTTACAGACACAACAGAGCCAAACTCTTCTATAGAGTGGTGGCAAGTAGTATAATATGGTGCAACAGACATGAATTGCAGCTTAGGTGTTTTAAAATCTGCACATTAGGAAGTGATTGGGTGACTTTAGAACAAGTTGCAAAGTGCTATGGAAGCTGCACTCTGGGTAACTTTTAAGAGCTGGCTAGGCAAAGCCAAGGACCATGTCCAGGTATTGGTGATAGACCCACTGCAGCAGCTGGGCTAGGGGACCCCAGAGTTGCTGTGCTTCCCAGCATTATTGTCATTTATTCCTCAGTTATTCTACTGCTGTGAAATGGATTGCATTTGTGAAATAACACATGCAGAACTGTCTCTATGTTCAGGCCATGTTGTAAATACTGTAGCACACTTTTKTTKTTKTTTTTTTTTTTTTTTTTAGTGTGGTGCTGTTGGCCTCTGCATCCCATCCAGCAGGTAAAGTGGATTGAGATGTTCCTTTTCTTAGGTTTGCATGTTGTCTTTCCCTTTTTGTGCTTGTCAACTCCTAATCCTGAAGAATTAGGAGCTGTGATAACACTAATGTCATCTGTTTAGTAGTACTTTGTCTTTTGCAAAGAAGCAACATGGGACAAACAGCAGCTTTTGAGTTGTTTTTTAATGAAGAAACCTTATTTTACCATAAAACAAAGGATAAAAGTGGAAAAACTGAGTACTTGAAGGTAGTTAATATTCCTTCCGTACTGGTGTTTCAGTAGTTTGAAGAATAAAGTTAATATATTGCATTCAGTAGAACATTGCTTAGACAGAAAGACAAAATACATTAAACAAAATAATAATTTTCCTCTTTTGCCTGGTTGTTCACGTTGCTTATGCAGCATTCCCACACAGAAATGTCAAGGAAAATAGACCTGAACTTTAAAAAGTGAAAGACGGAAGTTTCTTTGAATCTGTATAGCCTTGAAGAAAGGCAAGAAAATTCTAGGGGGTTTTTACCTAGAGCTCCTAGGCCCAAGTGCCTGGAAATCCAAGTCTTCCAGAGCTCTGCCTGGATGTGGGAGAATGTTCTTAAACTTCCCGACTTGTGCTATGTGTCAGAGTTCAAATTCCAGAAGGGGAAACAGCCAACACATGTTTGTGTTTTCTGCTGCTTCAGTAAATCACTTCCCTGACTTAACAGGAGCCATTGCAAGCTCTGAAGTAAGAAATGGGTAGGATGCATGCCTAGCTGGCAACTGTTGCTTCAACAGGATTATTTGTATAATAACGGAGTATTCTTAGGTTTTGTGTAATTGCTTTCTCCTTTTACAGCCGAAGGCAGAAAGCTCGGAGAGCTACCATTAGAGACACTAGAAATGTGGAAAGCATCATAAATGAAAAGTCAGGAGCTGGGAGGGCTCAAAGGAATGTTAAACAAGTAATGGTCCCTATATAATTGCTCTTCTCCTGCCTGTAAGGATGGATATTTCTTTCTCCTCTCCTGCTTTGCACTGAGTGTACCGCTTTGTCCCTCAGGTGATCTCCTCAGTGCCTTGGACTTCCCATTCCTGTACTTCTACAGATTTCATAGCAGCTGCTGTGCCAGGTAACCTTTCTACAACAGGGCATGTGAATATGCTCAGAATAAGAGAACCTGTTGCCTTCCAAGCTTGACTCTCAGTTAAAAATTTGAAGCAGGCAAAACCTTGGCTGCACCAAGTTTCCCCTGCCACAGGTCAGTAAAACTGCAGAGAGGTGTCTGTCTGTCAATATGTACTTGCAGGCTTGTCACTGATGCAAGTATATGCGATTATTTGTGAGTATATTCTGACCATGAGGGTTCCTAGTCTCTAGTAAAATACTTCTTACCCAATATAGTAAGCTTTAATAAACTCAAATGCTTCTCAAGTTGGATTAGCCCTTGTAAAACTTGCTGTTTGCAGTGATTACAAAGTATTAGACTTCAGCAGTATATGAGTGTACGTGGATTTATTTGCCTGTACATCTTGTTATTTGGCAGAATGCTTTTTTTGGGTAAAAGGGAAAAGCTTTAACAAACGTCTCTCTATTTTGAGCAGCAAAAGTTCACAGCCCTCACAGATAACATAAGTATGTCTTTGCAGTTTTTAATGATCTCAAATATCATTCTTTGTTCTTATCCAAACTTTTGCCTGGAGAAAGCATTTTCTGTTTAAATGAGATGGAAAAAAAATGTATTTTCATGCTAATTGATGCCAAAAACATTTTTTGTTTGGTAGGGCTTTTCTAATTTGTATCTGGCTCTCTGTTAAAAGGAGATGTGAGGAAAAAAAAAAAAAAAGGTGGTTAAATAATTCCCCTGCAATTCTACTGCACCAATACTTCTTGGTGCAAGTGTAACTTTATTCTAGAGTAGACTGTCCCCAGCACTGAAAGCGTGCATCTGTCTTGAGGAACAGCTTGGTCCATGGTAGTTATGGGAAATACGTTCCTTGAAGACACAGTCCAACTTCAGCCACCAGTGAATATTAGCTAGCCCAGAACCCTTTTTTCTTCTCTTTTACTTTGTGTTTCTTTTCTTCCTTTACTTACTTCAATCCCATTTCCTTTCCCATGCTGCCTGCCATAATACTTTATATATAGACTTCTATGTCTCTATACTAGCCAGACAGTGTTCCTTATGTATTTGAAGTCTCTCTTTATTCTTTTCTTGTTTATACTATCCCACTGCTTCATAACCAGTAGGATGCAAATATTTTAAAAATTAAACTAAATCCAGAGCACAGGATTATAGTTTGTCTACAGTCCAGTGAGATGCGGAACAAAGTTTCCTTAAGAGTAGGCTTGGCTGCAGGAGCCCTGGAGACTACTCTCCTAAGTGATTTGAGAATCAAAAATCACTTACTAGTGAGCTGAAGGCTTTTGAGTGTTCTCTTCTCTAGAACAGCAAGTCATCTGCCTGTTTGCTGTCTAGTGGAGGTGCGTTTGACTTGCTTGTAGTTTCGGCTTTGTGAAGTTTGCATAACTTAAAAGTTGCAGGCAGAAATTTTTCGATGGTGTGGAGTTTGAGATTCTTATTGCTCTCATCTAAGGCACCATGGAGGTTGAATTAAGATAGTAGCTGAATATTGGGCTCCTCTTGAAATTTGCACTTGTTTTTATGCAGAGCTCTTTCAATGCCTGAAGTTAATATCTGACCCCATGTGTCCAATAATCTCTACTTTTCTGATTATGCAAGTGCATTAGAGACAAAGTATAACACTGACTTACTTTCCTCAGACTGTGGCTGCTGGCTGGACAAAACCTCAACTTTATGTCCAGTAAATTAAGGTCTTTGTATACCAGCTTTCTTTCTTGAAAAGGGATTAACACTGCTTGAAGGGTGTCTGTTCACTTGTGCATTAGGAAAACCAAGATGCCTGTAAGAGGCTGCTTAGTTGAAGTTAAGAGACTTTGTTAATGAAAGCTTTCCCCATCTTTTGCAGTGGACTGTTGGGATTCTTTCTGATGTTGCACACAACAAAACTTAAAACCAGCACAACTTCAGGGCAATATGCAGCATGGAGTTTCCTTGCAAAGGTAAGAGAAATCGTGGTCTCCTAGGAACTTCCTCACAGTTCTCCTATCTCTAGTTTCCCTAGCTATTTCTATCCAATTTCCTAGGGCATGTCCGTATAACATTCTACCTAGAGATGAGGCAACAGATATCAGTCCCTTGTGTAACAAAGCAGGAGCTTTGGCTAAGGCAAAGTATAGAAGTTAGACTGAGTTAATGTGCTGATTAACTGCAACTGAGCATTTGGCATACTGAATCCAAGTAATACAAATCAATACTCTCCAGAGGATTTTTTGAGGAAAAAAATACTCCTTCTGTGAGTGTGTGCACCTGCCATTGTTTCTGAAGTGTCTTCCTAGCAGTAATAAGTTACAGAGTCAAGAAATAAGCCTAGATGCATGAAGATTAATGAGAGAACTCCCACTGCCATCATCACAGGGGAGAGCAGTGGATGTCACTTGCTTTGACTTTAGCAAATCTTCCACAAAGTTCTTGTATCCAAGTCAGAATTACAGTCTGGATGGGAAGATAATTAGATAGGTAAAAAACTAGTCGGATGATCAGGCTTCGAGGGTAGTAGTTAACAGGTCAAAATCTACCCAGAGTCCCTGATGATAAGGCAGGCTGCCTGGCTGGGAAGCAGCTCTGGGAAGAAGAACCTGGGGAGTTTTGGTGGACAGCAGGCTGACTATAAGCCAGCAGTGTGTCCTGCCAGCGAGGAAAGCCAGCCATATCCTGGTGTTTAGTAACAGGAGCACTGGCAGTAGAGTCAGGGGAGTGATTATCCTGTTCGACTAAGCAATTGCTAGACCACATCTGGGACAGAGTCTTGTTTTGGACCCCGCAGTACAGCAAAGGCAAGCTGGACCGGCAAATTTAGCCAGATTCAGACTGTCTATAAGGAAAACCTGTTTCAACCTGAGGATAGGCAAGCAGAGGCACAGGTAGCCCAGAGGCTGGATAGTCTCCATTGTTAGAGGTGTTCAAGGAATGACTGAACAAAGCCCTGAGCAACTTGGTCTGATTTTGCTGCTGATCCTGCTTGAAGCAGGTGGTTGGTCTAGAGAACTGCTGAGATCCCTCTTACTTGAATTATTCTATGAGCTCTTAGGGATCTAGCTGTTTATTATCAGAATAGCAACGTGTTTTGTTTGTTTGTTTTTCAATTAAAAGTTTTTGATACCTCATTTGTTAACTTGCCTATTGTGAATGCAGTCAGAAGGGTTGATTTGACATTGTTACACCAGACATTTATGCCAAAATTCATCACTGTCAGCTTGGCCATTTAAAAACCACAGCCTTTTTTGCGTGATTTGCGATTGCAGCTTTTTTACTGCAGTGAGTGAAGCTGCTACTTTAAGCAAGGTGGAGCTGCAGAAAATGCTTTTAGAAACTATAGTCATTTTTTTTCTCCTTCTGGGAAGAATCATAAGGGAGTAATATGGCAACTTTTGTGCTTGGCAAGCTTTTTCTCACTGTACAAGTTATAGTTTCTTATTGGTTTGAATTTCTCTCAGGAGCTCCAAATGGGCTGCATGGGGAGATTTCAGTGCTTTAGCTGCATCCCTGTTCCTTCACAGCAAGTCAACTGATCAAATGCTTGCTGTTACTATCTTCATTTCATTTATCTATTTATTTTGTAATGCTGAAGGTAAGAGATACTAAAAGCTGGCTCTGCCAGCAGGAACTGTGAATAAGGAAAAATGGTTCTGCCTGTGGTATTTATGATCTATCTGAAAAAAATGCGGGCGAAGATGTGTTGTGAAATATATTTTAAGCAGATCTGGGTCCTTCCCAAGCTGAAGTGAATCAGAGCCACAAAGTCTGGGCTGGATCAAAGCTTTCCCAAAGCTCAAGGATTTCCAGATCTGTGGGATTTTGGCCAACTCTAGATATAGACTTCACAAAGTTTGTTCTAGCCACTGTTGACAATGAGATTACATGCCTTGACTGCAACTCAAGATTTGTCTTTGTATTCTTGTGATAATTTAAGCTGTTCTTGTTTTGTAAGCAACCTTAAAAATCTGTGTGTGTTCATCTGCAAGTCTGTGATTTAATTAGTTTTGCTTTGCTTAGGAGGGATTTTGTAACAACAACAAAAAAATCAGTCCTTTTCCTGTTACAACTTCTAATCTGTTGTTCAATCTATATGTCTTGTCTTGAGTTCCAAGGCGAGGGGGTTGGGGGGGAGTGCTAAAGACATAAGAGCTGCCTGTGACTAAAAATAATAACAAAACTAGCAGTTTCCCTAATATCTTTCACTAGAATCTTTTAAAGCCTGTCACAGGAATGTTGTTATGAGTCAGTCATAACCTTCTGTGAAAATATGAGGAATGTGCAGAAGCTGCTGCTCTCAGTGATGAAATGTAGCTGATGCTGGTGTGAAATTGGGGAGTGCTTAAAATGGGGACCACTTTAGAATGGGGAGCAAAGATGACTGCAGAGAACATTGAGCTGAACTGGAATTCACCTGCAAGGGTGGAGACACGTGCATCAGCACCTACAAAATTCTTCCAAGGTGTCTTGTAAGAGTAAGGAACCGTAGATGTAAGTGTGGCCTAATTAGAAAGAAAAATCATACGTGTGTGTTCACTAATGCTGCTTTCTACAGGTGCCTCGAAGTATTAGAGTTGAATTAATTCAACCTGACATTGTATGAGTTATGAGACTTCTCTCAGTCATGCCACAAGTCATCGTAGGTGCAGAAAAGCAGTACTTAGCTAATATTGTAAGAATGTGTTTGAATCCAAGTGTGCAACTCCCCTTAACAAAAGAGTTGGAAGGAAGCTGATGTGGATAAAGAATAAAGATAGAAACTGTTTGAATCTGAACTTTCAGAATGAGATCCAGTGGAGAAAAACAAAAAACCTCTGGGTCACAACAGCAGCTTTGCGTTCCCACATGAGCATTTTTCTTGGATTGAGTAGTGCCCTAGATCATCCTCTTAATCTCTCAGTCTGATTGGAGTTTTCACCAGCAGTTGGAAAGAAGCAGCCTTTGAGGCTGGAATATGTTTATCTTGCCAGGGAGCCAAGAAAGGAGAATGCTGCAGTCCTCAAGCTGCAGTGCAGGGCTCCAGGGAGGAGAGGAGAATCAGAAAATGTGTTTTCCATTTGCTGGCTTTGTACCTTTGTGACTGATGGGCTGGGACTAAGATTGCTGCCATCGCCTCAGTTCTCATTCAATGCTGGTAGCCCCATAAACTAACCATGAGATCTAATCCATCCTGCTTTGCAGATTCAAGGAGACATTCCCTGTGAAGCTCACATACTTGGCCTCCTGGCCCTCTAATTTTTCATTCACTTAAAAACTGGAGCTGGGTCATGACTTGTTTTTATGATACTTACTTTGGCTGCAGCAACTTGGTCAGTGTATGGGTTTTTAAATTCTTGCCCTGTAGTGTTTTTTTTATGACAGCTTTGGTGTCAAAGCTTTGTTCTGTGCAAAGAAAAAGCCCAGGCTTCATCTGTGTGTATGGCCTTATATTTATAATGACAAATCCACTCTGCACTTCCGCTACAAAAGCAAATAGCCTATGCATTAGTCATATCTCTGTAGAGTCATGAGCCAAAAATGCTAAAATGATCTGTAAAACAAATGACTCTTAAGAAAACCAGTAAATATTAAATTATCCTAGCCTTGCATACGTTTAATCCCCAGAAGAGCCAATGTTTGGAGTTGTATTGTGATTTCTTGTTTTAATATGAAAGTAATGTTTGGGTCATGCACTAGAAGGAAAAGAATGGAGATACTCATGTACACAGCAGCATCTGGTGACAGCACTAATGAGCTCAAGCAGTGCTGTGAGTGAGTTTGTTTAGATTAAGGCTGCTAATCTATATCTGGTGATGAAACCTGTTAAATTCTCTAGAAATTAGGCAGCAGAAATAGTTGAAATCATGAATAGAAGGGAGCAATGGCATTTCAACCCTTCTCACTGTCAAGAGACTTTTTTATATAAATATCTACCCCAGTATCATGCCTAGTGTTACCCCAGTACAATTTACAGTGGCTTGTTTCCAGTTCCAGGGAACTTACTGAGATGACCCCTCACAAAGGTGAGTAAAAGGGAAGGACAGTAGTAGAAAGTGCATTTTGTCTTCCTTCTTTCTCCGTCTGAAGAGCTGAAGTTGTATAACTGGACTCAAGATGCACTGACTTTTCCACTGATTTTCTTGTATGTTGGTTGGAAGAAAACTTAGTTTAATATTGACGGGAATATGCAGCTCTTCCCTATGGCCTTTCCATGGCCTTATGTAATCCTTAGTGTGTCTGATAGTGTTAGTGACTGTCTGGTGCTTACAAGCATCTCCTGACAGCTGCTTTGCTTCCTTCTTTGTCAGCTTCAGGAGTGTTTGCCCCGGCTCACCCTGTTTATTGCCAGCTGCCAGACATTGCCAACGTGCTTTTGCAGGAGCCTCTGAAAGACTTTATCTCCAGGTCATATATCACTAACTCTACCCAGTGTACTTATACCCCAGGAGTTTTAGATTCCTTCCTCCCCTGCCTGCCCCCCCCCTCCATATATGTAACTGTTGGAATATCTACTGTAGTCTCTGGTTTTAAATTTTTTGTCTGTGTATCCATATTTTAGGTCTTTATAGTGTCTTGAGAAAGGATAGACTACGTTTGCTTTCCTGCAGCTTAGACATGGATGATATCCCTCTTAAAAACTGGAAATAGGACTAATGTTTTTTGTTTATGTAGAAATTCTTTTTTTTTCCTCTGCTTTTCCTGCTTCTAACAAGGCAGAGAGGCCACCGCTGCAAGTCTTTAGGGACTCCTCGCCTGGCTATTCTCATTGCTTGCAGATAACAACTCATGCAAACTTTTATCTGCTTTAATTCCAGAAGCACATGAACCAAGAAGTAGAACAAATTCATGATTTTCCACATTTTTGGCTCATTTAAAAAATATAATATCCGTATATATATATATATTTTCATCATTTTTCACATCTTTGCCTCACTCATATAGAGCAGAAAGTCATGACTACCTATATTTTGTATGGATATTACATATATTTTTTAGGTGAGGCAAAAATGTGGAAAATCACAAACAAGAGATATATATACATATGGTGTGTGTGTATATATATATATATATATAAAGTTCTTATATAGGTACCTCTTAATCCCTCTCTTGCACTACTACTTAGCATGCAAATGGCATATGATAGTCTGGTTCAGACTGTCAGTGCCTTGTTTTGCTGAGGAGTAGCTAACTGCAAAAATAGATGCCACTGTGGGAGCCCTGCCATTGGCACTTTCTGAAGCAAGAGACCCTCTTGTATCTCTGCCTTAGTGGAAGAGCTGCGCAAATATCAAAATCGGAGCAAGAACTAAGATTCTGGCACTTGCCCATTTAGTTATGTGGTAGTTTCAGATAGTGTCATCATGTACGCTGGTACACTCCAGCAGAAGAAACTGGGATTTTTGCCTTGGCTTGAATCTCATAAAACTGTGCAAGAGTGTCATCAACTCCCACTGATGTTTCATAAACACAGTATAATGTCATTTGGCAAGTCTCCTGCGCAGTATGTAGGACTGTTTTGAGATCTCAGTTTCTGACCTGGAAAAACCACGTAGATGCAAGCCAAAGCCCTGGAAGAGGGAGAATGGTGTGCCAGAACTGATCAGGCTCTGCTGGCACATGCAGATGGCACAGATTTGGTTGAAATACATCTCTAACCTGAGATAAAGACTTCTGAAGCCTACATCCTTGACGTATGCTGAGGAGTTTTTTAAAGGTAAAAGACTTAATTGAGCTGCCGTCTGCCCACCATGTGTGCTTTCATGTATATGTATATGCATGTATATGCATAAATACATTTAGGAATGAAAAATCCATTCATTTGTGGCCTTCACTCTGTGAAATACAGAACATACTTTATTCTTGACACATGTAACTGATCCCTGTCAATCACTATAAACACCATACATATATCTTGGAAGAGAGAATGTGTTTCTCAACTGAGCCTGGCAAACAATAAGGCCAGTCGGGTGCTCTTAACTGCATCTTAACAGCCTATAAAAATACCAGTTGCTGGAACCTTAAAAGTATAGGGTTTTGCTGGTTACCATGGAGATAGCTTGGTAGTTGCATTGTAGCATCCAGCACTAATTACTGCCTGGAATTGCTGGGAGGACATGAGTCTCCATAACAACTCCTCCACGTGCTACATGACCACTGAGCTACGTGGCAGATGTTCGGGGGGGCACTAATACCGTTTAATAAGGAAGCTGTCTTGTGAAAACAGCTGAGACTTACTGGGCATCTTAAGATTCTTGTTAATGGTTTTAATAGTTTAAATAGTTTTAATATGTTTATTAACAGGTATTGCGTAGGGCTGCCTGCAGTTAGGTATCTGCTGAAAGTAACAGCTTTGGGGCATGGCAGAGTTATACAAGTGAGTAGATACAGCTATGTGGTGCTGCTGGGGGTAGTAGCACTGCACAGTTTTCATTTGCACACGATGAGATGCATTCCTTTTGCAGTCTCAGCCGTTAATGGATTGAGCACAAAGAGATGCATCGAACAAGCTTCTTTCCCATCTGTCCTCATGCCTACCCATTTAAAATACGTTCTCCTGAACATAAAGATAATTGCAGAATTGCTGGCTTAGAGTATGCCTTGTGAAGGTGCTTTTTCACCCTTGCCCTTGACAAGCCACCTCTATTTTTGTATATTGGATATCAGAGAATTACAATTTAAAAAGAGATTTTGTCAAATCTATCAGATTTTCAAACTGCAGGGAAAGCAGGTTCATTTGATCCTCTGAATAATAGATTTTTACCCTTTCTGAGTTTTTATGTAGCCTTTTAGAGTTAATTATATATGGAGAATTAAGGCTGAGAAGTCAATTTTATAAGGAGAAGCCAAAAAAATGACAACTTGTTTGGAAGTTGTTTTCATGCCTAGTGTCCAGATGTAAATGCCAAATCATGTGGGAGAACCATGTGTGCTATCTCACCAACTGCTGCAGAAGGTGCCAAAGCTAACCATGCTTCAGATTCCAAAAGCAACCAAAACCAGCCACGTCCTGCTCCCTTGCTGGTTCCCTGTTCTCAGGAAATAATTCTTACTGCAGAGGTTCCCATCCCCTTTCTCAGGTAATGAGAGACCAAAGAGTTTGTAGTCACTTCTGTCCCTGCCTCCTCATTCATTAGAAGTCCCTGGACAGCTGAGGCCCACAGAGTTAGCTCTGTGCCCTTTTGACATTGCTCATAAAAGGAATTACTCAAAATGGATTAACTATATTAACATTTTTAAAGTACTACATTTTTTAAAGTCTCTAATGGAATATTCTGACCTTTTATAACAGTGAATGGTTGGAAAGCCTTGGACAAGCTTTTGTTTTTGAATGGAAAATTAAAAGCTTAACTAATACCAGTCTTGCTTGCAGCCCTGAGTGTAATAATAATATTGCTAATACTAATAGAATGTCGATTTCTTTCCATTGCATCATTACTGAAGCAGCATAAACACACCATAAAGTGACAATGTGGAGACTGTGGTTCTGTTATTGTTGGGTTGTATGGAAAAGGGTCAGGAGAGAGACATAGTTATCTGGTCTGGGAATTGTTTGTTTATGGAGTAGGTTTTCCCAAAGGAGTCATGAGATGGGAAATACAATAGGAAATGGACTTTATGCATGCACAGAAATACCAAAACTGTTAAATATCGTGCAAGGGAGAACTTGATGGAAACTTGCTATTTTTGCTAACAGATTTTTTCAAAAATACTTGGTTGTGCATCCTCAAGTTTCCTATGGTATTTTTGATGCTAGCAATATTCCTCACAGAGTACCGAATTTTTGAGACATGATAGAAAAGGGTTTTGCATCTGATTTGGTTGACGAGAAATATAAAGACTAGGTGTTTTTACAGATAATAACGGGAGAAAAAAAATTGTATTGTTTTTTGGAACTAAAATATTCCACCTGAATTAGATGTCCTTACTGCTTCTAGCAATACTGGAGCAGAGGGCCACAGGACGTCTCGGCCATTTACAGCAGTTGCAGAGGTGACTTGGGAGCACGAGGCTGTGAGGATGATCACCTGCACGTGTTTATGTGAGGATTTGTGGCTGTAGCAGGGGCACAGCCCTGTACTTTTTGCCATGAGTGGCAACAGGCATATCAGGGCCAGCTTGGAGAAGTCAGTAGGAGCGTAGGTTGCCTCCTGTGTCTTGGAGGAGATCTCATACAACATTTTCTGGTATTTGTGGTGCATTTAATGTGGCTTGAGGTTGGGGAGTGGGTGGAGAGGAATGTTGGCTTCATTGCATGTCTCATAGCTCTGGGTGAGCAGGGATGAGGATATGCAGTTGATGGAGTCAGGATGCAACCCAAGTGCAAAGCGTGGTGTTTTCCAGCTACGCAGCAGAAGGCAACCCCCATTCAGGCTTAGCATAGGCTCCCCAGATTGTTGGGGGCATGTTTTCTGCTGTCAGTCTTCTGCTTTGTTGGGTGATACCTAGTATAGGACAATCCCTAAGCATATGGCCTTGGATTTTGTGTCAGACTGACATTTGAAAAGCCATTGAGTTCTTGAGGTGCAAGAAAACATGTTGATTTTAGCTTGTAAAGTATCTACCTTTTGTCCCTTTTGTCCCTTTTGTCCCTTTTGTCCCTTTTGTCCCTTTTGTCCCTTTTGTCCCTTTTGTCCCTTTTGTCCCGTTTTACCTCAGCAACCTCACTGGTGAGGCTCTTTCAGAAGTTGTTTTTCCTTGAGCTGGAGCTGTTGTTCTCTTGCACTTCAGGGAGAACAAGCTGAAAGTGATTGAAACTATTAGATTTGGACTCTGCCCAGAACTCGGAGATGGCCTATGAAGTATAGTTAAATGCTAAAGCACTATCAGCCACTAAGCAACCTGCCCTTAAGTATTGTCCTCCACCACACCTCTGACGTAGTCACCCCAAGGCAATTTGCCTGTTCATCATCTGAAACTGCCAAGAACTTCATGCTCTGCTTGCTGGAACCATTTTAACCTCTCCCCCACCCGGGATGTCAGCTGTCACCTCTATGGGAGACCATGGTCCACCTGCAACATGATGGGAGTTTCCTTACCTCATGCCTTTTCTTTCAAAAGAACCTGTTGCTACAAGGTGGGCTGTCACAGTAGTCCCAGGCTAGTTCCTGCCTGGTCTGGATACTGGCCCAGCCCCTCTGGTATGTGACACGTTGGGGGAAGGTGGCCACAGGCAGGTGCTGAGCTCGGGCCTTCCCAAGGAGCCCACTTAGGTTGTGCCAAAACTATGCAGCCAACTGGCAGTGCCTCTAAACCTCAAAGGGTGGCAGTGAGAAATAGGGTTTTCATACCAGACTCCTCTGTCTCCTTACAGTAATCACTCTTTCATAATCTTACCAGGGTTAGATGAGGTGAAGACTAACTTGCAGTGCCAAAAGGCTAGCTCTTGGCGAGCAAAATAGAAAATGAAGAGAATTTTATTATACTGTTTTACATAAACAGAGCACCAGAAGAGCTGGCTGCTCCCCCAAGCTGAAAAATAGTGCATTTCAAATCTGAAGAAATAGTTCTTTAGCGTAGTATAGTGTGTTACTGACCGGGAAAAATCAGGGTGTCAGAAGTACTAGGGAAAGTGACTGAGTAAAAGTGAAGATAGGTTTATATGTGGACTGGGATCTGCGCAAAAGGTTTTGTGGACCATATTCCTAGTAATTTCAGCAGAAGGAGACATTAAATATAAACTTTTCTACAACAGGAGTGAGGAGGCTATTAAACTGCATGCCTTGGGGTATAAGCTTTATTATCAGTTTAAGGCCAAGATGCAAATTCTTCCTTCTCTCTAATGTGCACCTGGCTTGCAAACCATCTGCAGTATGGGAGGATCCTAAATTCTCCTCGTGTCTCTGGCACCAGCCAGTACTTGAGTCTTGTCCTTCCCAACAAAACAGTGGCTGTGAAATGCTTCACTGCTGTTGATGGTGATGTTCAATGAATGCTTCCTCCACTACACAAATATTTAATAATTCATAAAATAAGAGCAACAAGGTGTATTGCCTGGCCCTGCCAGCTTGTGAGACCAAATGTCAGGAGTAATTTAAAGTTTCTGTAGTAGAGGAGCAGGGTTTAAGGGACAGTGCCTCCTTGATAGGCTGAACTGACGGAGAGGGGTGGTTGTGCCGCAGGCTCCTTGGTGAACAGTGCGAGAGCAGAGTGTGTGAAGCAGTTATGGGAGATGGGAAGCTTTGGGGACCTAAGTTTGGTATAACCGCAAAATACAAAATTCTTTTGGTCAAAACTATATGAATCAACAATCAGTCTTGTAACAGCAAGAATGGAAAAAAACCGCCCACTTCTTGACCGAATCAAAGTTATGTGTCATAATGAAGCCTTCTCTTATTCCTCCTCAAATGATCTTTATTGGACAAGATTTCAACTGCTGAATTAATTCTGCCCCTCATTTTTCCCGAGCTTCAGCTAAACATATGCTGTTAATCTGGAGCATATATATGCACCTGTTTGAGTCATGATCGATAGAGATTTCAAATCAGCACAGCATGCCTCAGGGAGAACTTACATGAATTACATAAGGTTTCCCTTTTCCTCCTCAGTGCAGAAGCTGAATAGCCAGAGAAATATTTGTATCTGGATTACATTTACAGTGGTCACCTCTAAGAGAAATATTTAAATATGAACTGAAGCATGTAAATGGGATAAAAAATGAATTCTGCAGTGTAACTACAGTTATGTTGTATAGCCTGAAGCTTGGTGGCCCTTCCCCAGCTATCTCATTAGTCATAGGAAGGGGAAATGTGTGTTTTGGCTATTATCTGCAGTAGCAGAGAACACATGCTTCTTGTTTTGGCTTTCTCTTTATTATGACAGGACGTCTGATATTTGTGTTTGAGTTCAGGTAGGGTGGAGTGGCTACTTGATGTCTGAAAAGAAATAGCTACCATAATTTTCAACCAAACCTAGTATTTCACAAGTGGCAAAATAGTTATCCCCTTTAAAGGTCTCAAGGTATCTTTAATTTTTTGCAAGAAATTAGTGAGTTATTATGTGGTTGAATAAATCAGCAGTAATGTATATTATATATTTTTATAGTACATATATATGGTATCTTTTATTTATATATATTTGCGTATATTGATATATATTTGCATCTAGGTGGATGTGGGCCTCTGAAGAGAATAAAACTCTTATCTATGTCTGATGATTGTAAATATGAGCGTGGTATTACTGTATTTATAATAAGAGGAGAGCTGTCTTATGTAAGCTGTTTATTACATTCCAAATATCTATCTTTACTTTTGTGTTCTTAACTGTTGTAATGTGGCTCTGCAATATGAAATAATTGTTGTATCTTTCTCTGTGGTAGAAGTACAGAACCAAGGAAACTAGGGAGTCATCAAGGGTCAGAAAGGCTGTCTGAACTTCACACTAAAATCTGTGCGTGGCTGAGGGTTATTAGGCAGGAGTCACATACTTTGAAGAGGTCAGGGCAGAGGAATTTCTGAGCTGGGATTCAGAAGTAAGAGAGAAGGGGCTTCTTGTGCCCCTGCTGCAGTGTGGGACGGGGCTGGGCACACAGCTGGGTTCGTGGTGACCTGGGCATGATCAACCTCAGTCTCTGCAGATGGCTCCTTCCTCTTCAGCTGGATGGTGGTGGATGAGTGATATGCATACAACTAAAGGAAAATAGCTTAGCCACCCTAATCTTATAAGGAATAAAAGAATGGTGAAGTTAGCCAACAATTCAGTAGTTCTTTTGGCATTCATGTGATGTTTTGGGTTCTTTAATATATATTAAAAATAATAACATCAGCAAAAACTTTATATTCTTGGCAATGTATTAATCTGATAAGACTGAGCTCTAGATGACTCTATGGGAGTTGAAACAATCATCCCTTGATTCAGTTGTGCCCTGGGAGCTCTTGCAGGATCTGGGTCTTGGGTGTGTGGGTTAACCCATCAGATCTCAGGACAAAAAGAGTCTTCCAAAAAACAGCACTGAAGAAAACTTCGTAAATGTGCCTGGAAGTAGAGGATATGTAGCTAATTCCTGAACACTTGGGGCTATGTGCATTTATTTGGACATAGAATTGTGGAGGATTCTATCCACGAAAATTGTAGTGGAGATGTTTAAGAAACCTGGTTTCCTGTGGCAATTGAAAAACCTAATATATAGAAACATTCCCTTGTGAGTGATACCAAAAATAATAATCTGTAGCTGTGTGGTTTAAAAAAAAAACAAAAATTGAGCATGCGAGCACATTTACTACTGCTGTTTGGAAGATGGTTTAGAAGGCAGGCTGATGACTTTGCTTGTCACTTAACCCTTTCTTTATTTCAAACTTTTTCTTTTATAGTTATTTTAAATGCATTGTGTAGCTGACTTTAAACTAGACTGAGAGTTAATTGCTATCTAAATAGATTGATTTACACTAGGACTAAGTACTAGGTATTTGACTGGGCCTACTTAGAAACTGTCAGATTTTAGGTTGCAGGACATGAAGCTAATCGTGTTCTTAAAGAATCGTTTGAATTTGCCATTGTGGTTCTAATAATGCTCAAAATTCAGAATTAAAATACAAGGACGGGGCAAAAGATAGTGACCAAACCTGCTTTGAGGACAGTGTCCTCTGGGGAAACTGGAATGTGTTCCAGTTAGGCAAACTTAGGCAAATATGAAGAAAAGATCTAGAATTAGTCACAGCTGGTAAGGCTGCTCTGTGGCTCTGTCACCATTGCCATGGTGCCACCAGTGCCTTGGTGCCAGCAGCACCAGGCCCTCATTTAATAACGAGCCTGCCCAGGCCCGTGTGCCTCTTGGTCTGGCATGTTTCCAACATGTTTCACTTAGTATTGCTTGTTTCCCTCCTTCAGGCAGCTCAGCTTCGCAGGCAAGGTCGTGGCATCACTGTTACCTTGGGGAAGGGCCATATTTTTTGGTTTCAAGGCTAAAAATTCTTTTTATGCCTCCTCCCCCCAAATTTGTCTTTCCTTTTGTCTGGGCTCCCAACAGCAGACCTCAGAATGCAAGAAAGTCAATGTGGATCTCTCTGGATAAGTCAGTATATTCTTGCTTAGGTTTAAAGAATTTTCCCATTTGGCAGTGCTTGCCTGCCTTAAATTTGGATTTAGCAAAGCCAAGGAAAGCGAGGTAGAAGTGGCTCATAGTCCAGATGAAATGAAAAGTACATGTGAAAAAATTATCAGTAATGGTATAATGCTCACAATTTGGGAAATTCATGTGAATTAATGAATATAGATGATGGCATTGAAAGGTGCACTCTATGTGTATATATTCACACACATACATACACAAAAGAGAATTAACTCTGACCTTTGGGGAATTATTTCAGTGGCTCTCTGAAGAAGTGAAAGAAAATACGTTATTGCTGATTTTGCCTGCTGTAAATTTTGGCTTTGTGGTAGTACTGGATTGTCTTGATTTAGCTGTTTTCAGTGGCACCAACAGTGATCCATATCCCTGGTGATTTTTGATGATGATCTTAGCAGCTGGTTAAAACATGCAGAAGAAGGACAAAACAAATATTATGACTATAAAAAGCCTGACATTGCTTCAACCAGTAGGATGAAAACAAAGGTTACATATGTTAGAAGCTTTTTCCTGTTGTTTTGAGAAGATGACCTGATGATAAATAAGATTTATTCTGAGCAGTGGGTGAACTTTTAGAGATGTTTGAGAACAGTCTTTAGAAAAAAAATGCCCTTTTTTTTTTTTTTTTTTAAGGACAGAACTTTTGGCAGTTTAGGGAAATGAGGGTTAAATGGATTGAGTCTGTATATACAAGCTAAGGAAAACATCCATAAAATATTCGGTGTTCATTTACAGTGTGAACCATGGCCTTTAACTTACTGGCACTGTAAGACTGAATTAGGAGAAACATACTTTTTCTAGGATTCATAAAAATATATCATAACTAATATTAAAAAAGGTAGTCTGGACTAAATTCCCCCATATTTTTAAATTCCAGAAGATTAATTTAAATGCCTGTATTTTGGAAATATCCAGATCTTTGCGTTTGTATGTTCTTGAACATCTTGGAAACATTAGATATTAAAATCCAGACCCAGATTTTGCAGTGTGAAAATCTCTCCATAGGTAATCAGGACACCAGGGATGGAAGAGATCACATATTTTTGTCAAAAATATTTGTGTACTCTGCTGGTTTGAACTGTCTGAGAATTGCCGCCACAGGGCTGTGGGTGATCCGAACTCTGCGGTGGAGGGAGCAGGGCAGCAAGGAGGGCTGATGCAATACTTCTCTGTCTCGCAAGATTCGAATGGCTGCTTAGCCAAGAACTGGGAGCTCTAAGGATGCCATTGCGATCTCCTGTCCTTAAAGACCGTACTTTTGCCAGCATTTTATTACATGGCCAGAAGTAGATCTATTTGGAAAGCAGGACCAGCTTGGGTTTTGCCTCCAAGGTCCTCTAGCAAAGAATTCTCTGAACTATCTAGTTTGCTTCATTCTCTACAAAGCTGCTTCCCCCCCCCGCTGTTAAAATACATTTTGAATCTTCCCTGCTGAATTCAGGTGCACTAATTCTCACCCTTGAGAGGATGTGACTAGCTGGTTAGGATTAGTGCTCAGGATTTTCCATGGCACTGAGAAGCCAGGACATCTTGATTTCTGTTTCTTATGAGCAGGCTCAGTTGGGACTAGATACTGATGTCACTGTCTGCCTTAAGGATTAGCAGATGCCTGAGTCGGTCCTGGCACTGGTCGGGCTCAGCATGCAGCTCTAGCAGTTCCAGCGCTGAGCCACGCAGGCGAGGCAGCCGGTTTGCCCCATAGTAGTGCCTCTCGCCAGGTTTAGAGTCCTGTGTTCAGTTGTTCCTCTTGGCACTGGACTGTCCTGTTTTCTTTCGGAAGCGCGACGATATCTCTGGAGGGTTCTGGTTTCATTCCTGTTACGAAGCAGCAGGCACTTGGAGTTGGCACCAGTGTCTCGGAAGTGCTTCAGTGCTTGGCCTGCCCTAACCTCCTCTGCACGAAGTAATCTCCAGGCTCCTCCATACGGACTTCTGTGGAGGGTTGGTGTTTTCCCACTGTCAGCCTTCACACTGACTTTGCACAGACTCATCTCAGCAGGCTTGGAGAAGAACAAGAGAGAGAGTGGGAGCCTCCAGGAAGAGCAAAAATGCTCTATGGCCATAACTGAGGGAGGGCTAAATTGCCATAGGCCCCTCACCAGTATAGTTGGGCCAGTGATAATGCTTTGGTTTGTTTAGCATCATCAGCACTTTGCAATAGGATCCTAATTTCAATATGTACCTTGTGTCATTGGTTACCAAAGGTTCTGCAAGTCTATTGCAGCCATCGTTATGGTGAAGTTTAAAAATCTGAATCCTGGGCAATCTCTGCTGGGAAAGCAGCACAACTCCTGCAGGACAGGCAGGCTCAGATATGTCAGTGCTCATCAGTGGAACGTAAGATATCCATAGAGTTTCTGTTGGAAGGAGGCCAGGATTATCAGAATAAAAAAGGATATCATTCCATCATACTCCAAAGCATTACCAAGTTAGTACATGCCAATGCCAGCGTCACTAGTTTTAGGTATGTCATCTCCATGTCTACCTTCTTCATATCTTCCAACAAACTCGCGCTGGCATTGAGGGCGTGAAGACATTGACATGTGTTGCTGTTGGCAGCAGAGCTCACCCCTTGCTGCTGCTGCATGTCTGGTGTGTCCTGCTGACCATGGTGCTACCTGGGATTTCATCTGCAGCTTCAGTGACTCCTAAATATTCAGTGTCTTCAGGAAGCGCATGGCATGGGTCATTTGACGTGACCATCAGCTGAACTCCTGGTAGAGTCCTACAGCTTTACCTGTATGTGTTGTGCAGTAGAACGTCGCTTCTCGAAACTTCTTTTTCCTCGTTGGCTGGAGATCAGCAAACTGTTCATTCAGCCCTGGTCCCGCATGAAGCTTTGTGTCACAAGGATAAAGTTGTTTCCCTCGAGTGCCTGCTGATAAACACTGTAAAGAGCTAGAACTGCTTTTGATGGGGGTGATGACAAGCCAAGGCAGTCTGTCATATCAAGAGTTTTGTTTACTTATCTACTTACCTCTAAATAATTCACTGATGGGAACTATAGAAATATTTAAAATTGAGGTAAATCTGTGTTAATCAAGTGTTTCTTCTCAATGGCTGCTGTTTCCACACTACAGCAGAGTGGCGCATTATATTTAGACTGATTTATTTTAGGAATCGAACTTTTTTCCTTTTGTGCAAGTAGGTGTTTGAAATGATTTCTTAGGAGCAGTTTCAGCTCACATGGAGATACTTTCTTAAATGATGTTGCACCAGGATTTTTTTTCCTAATTGCTGAAAGCTTTGTCAGAAGTTTGTAGAAACGATCACAGCACGAACGTCTTTAAAAGTAGTTTTTTGCAGTACTGCGTAGGCACAGGGTTTTTTTTAAACCCATAAAGAGTCAGAATTAATGGAGCTATTCTTATATCTAAGGTTGTTGGGATTCACCCATCCAGTCTGAACCGTTTAGTTGAATTGTGGCTGTATATCAAAATCTTAGAGAACTTGGTTTATAATACACTTCTATAAATAATTAAAGTATTATTCCATCTTTAAGTTATAATGATTCAGCAGCATAATAGATTTTGCAGTCATCAACTTTAGTTTGCTCTTTACTTTGTTTTCTTTGTCTTGTAAGTTTATTCCTCTTCCTAAGGCATCTTCTGAGCACCTGAGAAGACGGTCATGACCTTTTAAGTGAGGAGAGGGAGATTACTGCGCTTACCATTATTTTTTTTTTTTTAAAGGACATTCAGAATGTCTATGTAGGTATCTATCTAAATACATGTGCACTTAAAACCTACAGAAAGTTCTGAAATTTAGTAAAAGGAATGAGCTTCTGAACTATAGCCATGCTCATGGATTTTAGATTGTTCCTCTGGAACAAATTGATTTTCTTCCCTGAAAATATTTTCATTTCTGAATGTGTTGTTCTTTGCTATAAACAAGAGAAGATGGCTACTTCAACAACGCTTTTTCCTTTTTTTTTTTTTTTTCCTTCTAGCACACACTTGCTCTGTGTGCTCTTCCCCCCTTGTTTTTGTTCTCCTTGGCACTGAGATGCTCTTGCGTAATTTTTGAAAAATACAAATGTTCTGCAGTAACAGTCCAAAAAGTTGCAGGCTGCAGCAGAGGTTTTGCACAGGTTTGCAGTAATCACAGTAGAACGGCGTGTTGGTTTTGACAAGTCTTGTTCTCAGAGAGTTCTTAAATGCCTGTTTCTCTGTTCTTGGCCTCTTCTCAAGTTTGGTTGTAATGGAGTGGTTGACACTACTTCAAATGGTGCCACTTCTCAGGTACAGTTGCTTTCAGGAAAACGACTCAAAGAATTTATCTGTAGATATCGTGGTTGCCACTCTTTACTTAATCTTATTTCCAGGCTTGGTAGTAGATGTGGTATGTTTTTATACACTAAACTAGCATTAGCCTAAGATAAGCGCAGTACAGTTGGCTGTATTTAGGTAAGCTGTGTTGACAGATTCACCTTCCAGGTGGTTAGTGTCAGCTCCCCCAGGCTGCCAGTGAAACAGCCCAAGGTGCAACCTCAGTGTGGACAGCTGCGATACCAACTTGGGTTTGGAAGAGTGACTCTCCATTGGTGGCATGTCCTTCTCCTCTAGCAGGCTCTCTCGGGTGCCTCTAGTTATTCACAGATTCATAGGTGACTTGTTTTACCGGCACACAGCAGAGAAGGAGGAGGAGGGAGTAGGATGAACACCATTCCCTGTGCAAGACACCTGCGACGTAGGCGAATGGAGAGCAGGCAGGGCATGAGATGGGTAGCGGAAGGAAGACAAAAAGCCCTGTGTGCAGCTCCGATTGTCCCCAAGGCAGAGTATCACCAAGGAGGCCAGAGAGGCTCTAGCTCTGCAGTGGCCATCAAGCCCCACAGCTCATGTGTGGCCTCACCGCCATCTACCTGCTAGGCAGGGGCAGGAGGAGCGGTGATGGGCGCTGAACCCAGTCTTCTCACATGTCCCGTCACAAACCTGGTGGATTTGAGCTAAAGAACTGTTACTGTGAGTTCTGGGGCACCGAGTTCACTCCAAAGTGACATTTGCTTCCCTATTGCACATGAGTTAGTGATTTTTTAACAAGTCTTTAATGAATTAAGTAATGAAATTTCTGGTGGCTCCCCTGGGAGACAACTAGACAAACAACTGTTAAGAAATCTTCCCTGATTGTTATTTAGATGTTTAGTTTCTTAATTTCATCTTTTTACTTAGTCAATTTGGGTATTATCCTAAGCAGTTCCTTTCATTCCTCAGCGCTTGTGTTTCCCAGGCATTTGTAAATCACTACCATGTCTTCCTTTCCCACAGGCGTTGCTTATCCTGATTGTTGACTGAAAATCAATCTCTCCATCTAATGGGTCTGTCACTGTTCTCTGAACTCTTTCCATTTTATATTATCCATCTGGCAACAAAATGTCCAAAACTGAGTGCAGAGTGCAAATGTGGTAGCTCCAGAGCTGTTGAAACAGGGATATATTACAAACTATTGTATGTCAGAAGCTAGCTGTTCCCAGCTGTTTCTTGGATCAGTGCTGTAAAGGTAGGAAGTTATTTGCCACCAAAGGCTCTTTTCTGAACCTTTCTGAGGACATCTTGGTATAATGACAGATTTGGGACGTAAGCATACCAAAGTTGCATCAATTTACTTTATCCCATACCTCGTCCTCTTTTTTTTTCTTTCTTTTTTTTTTTTTTCCCCTCCTCCTTTACATCCACAAACACGTATCAAGCTCCCATTCTTCTCGGAAATACTAAATTTTTCAAGCCCAAGGCCTGACTGCTGCTCACAGCAAAAGCTGAATTGGGCAGCAGGGGACTCTGCTCTGGTTCTCTGCCTTGCCTCCTCTGCATCTTCAGTTCTCTAGGAGTAAAAATACAACTGCAGGGGGTAACGGCCGTGCCATCATCTTCGTTGCTTTCCCAGCCTAATGAGCAGGAGTGATTTTTCAAGTGCGTCCTGCATTCCAGGTGCCTGCTGCTGGCTGCACAGCTATTGCATCCCTGTGTCTTTGCCTTGTTTCTGACCACAGCAAAAAATGTGGTGCCTTTTCTTCTCTGTGTTTATGTAGGGGAGGGAGGTTTGGCAAGGCTGGTAGCTTATGTTCAGCAGTCTGTCTGTCTCACTGGCATTCGTGCCGTTGATTGGCAGTTTTAGGTACTGAATCTAAAGGTTACAATAATAATAATAATGTGACTGCACATATAGGAATTTAATCTTTTAATTTCAACAAAAATATTTCAGTTTTCGCTTGTGATACCAAGTTTTTGTTTCCTTTTCAATTTATAGGTTATCACTGCCATCTTATCACCGTTTTTCTTTGTCATGACGGCCAATGTACTAACAATTTCTTGGTAAGTACCTATGTGAGCAATTTTTTAACAGCAAAAATGAATTTCCACACAGTGCTTACTACCTTTTAAATGGCAAGTTCTATTGTATCAGTAATATTTTATGTGTAAGGAGAACCAGGTGTGCAATGAGGGGTGCAGTATAGTAATACAGATGGAGCAGAGTTTCTTCTTCCTTTGTGGGAGAACATGATCATTTTTGGACATTAAGTTTCACCACAATTCACTCAGCACATTTCATGGCTAGACAAATGGATGAAATAGGCAAATAAAAGACCCATTCAAAGTCAGACTATAAATCAATGGTGAAACTGGAAGTAAAACATGGGAGTCTTGGTTTTGTAACAGCCTTGTTCTAGCCGATAGAGAACAAGTCCCTGACACAGTGTACACTCTGAATACATTAATACGAGTAGGAAAACAAAATAGTGTTTAACTCTTTCCAAATGTCTGTTTGGCTTTTGTAACATATGGCCTAAAATATTATGAATTACCTAACTTGAAATTTTTAGGAAGTGATATAAACATTTAGGTTGCCAACTCCTTTTGTCAAGGCAATGTTTTTGGAGTTAAGTGTGTATTTCTAAGGTAAGATTTGTTATCGGGAATAAAAATCTGCTTGCTTTTGGAAAGTTTTAGGCTTCCTCTTTTTCTTCCTAGTCGGACCACCATCCATACTAGGATTCATTTCTGTACAAAATGGAATTAATGTATTTTTTTTCCCAAGTGTGAAATTTAAAATAGTATCAGGACCCTGAATTGATGTGCCGCTAGACCCAAATTTGTTTCTGAGGATCTCCTGAGGAGATATTTCTAAATCTGTCACGTTGACATGTGTCAATTTTCAACCATTTGAAACTTGTTTTTTTCTGTGCTATTAATAATAAGAAGACTATATTGCTAAAGCAAACATTGATAAAAGCACATAGGCACCTGAATACTTCATTTAATTCAGGAAGAGTTGAGAAGAGGGGAAAAAAAAAAAAGGAAGACTTCACACATCCCAATGTGTGTTTTTATGTTTGAACACTTTATTTACAGATGGTCTGATTTACTGACCCAGTCTTTGAAAGCTGCTTCTGGCACTGAATTCCAGGCTATAATCTGTAGGTGTATATTCTCAGTTTACTTGGACAGTGCTGGAAATGTTTTCCAAAACTCATTGTGTTTATCAGGAAAATTTTTATTTCAGTGACTAGATGCACCATTTGCACTTTTGTATGGTAAATAACTGCATGTGTGTGTCCTTTGTATCTCAGAAGTTGCCAATCTGTAACACATAACGCAGTTTGTGTTGTATTTGACTCTTCTTCCTTGTCTCAAAGAATTTCAGAAGTGAAAAGTACACATTTTCTTCCTGTATTTGACGCTTTCTTGGTTATGTAAAGGTATTTGTGCCTTAATTACCCAGAAGCAAAGAATCATTATGAAATGTGACCTTGAGAATGGAAAGGCAAAGATATAAAATATTGTCTCTGCCACCATGCAACCATTACAGTAGAAACTGTATATTTAGTATCTGCACAGAGTCCTTGGAAACATAATGAAGTGGATTTAAAATGCTGCCATTTGTATTCTGCTCTGTTTTTCCCAAGTGATTTCTCCTCTTGCCTTTTCTTCAGCTGCTGCTTGGAAGTTAAAGAAGTTACTGAAAGCAGAGTCTCAAATTATACTAGCCCCATATATGTATGTGTGAGTGTGCATCCATATATGCATGTTGTGCATATATAATTTCAAATGCTCAAATCATGTATTTTTCTTCAGCTCTAGGAGAGTGTTTCTATGTGTATAGGAAGCTGAACTAATATCAGTGCACCTACAACACTCCCAGTCCAGACCATTAACTTGCTGTGTCTCACTGTGTTTTGTATGTGTCTGTGCAGCTCTGTCATATGCATGCTATAGTAGACTTTTATAATACATACATATTTACTGACATGTATATTAAAAAGAAGAAAAATCATGTGCAACTGTGAATGTGAATACGTGGACCTGCACAGTTGCACATATAGTACATAGCCTGTATGTGTTGGCAGTGAGACAAGTAACAAACAGCCTCACAAACTTGCCTTGGCCCTTAGGCTTCTTCTTCATGTTTTGCATGTTACAGTTCAAGAAGATAACCATTTCTTACATTTATTTTTTGGATTCCATGCATCAGCGGGGCCTGGGCTGTCAGTGAAGCACTGAAAATTCTTTGTTAAATGATAAGAGATCACAAAGCACTGAGTTTTTGGTTGCTCCTGTGTTATTGTGGCATGTTGTCTGTGAGTTATTTGTGCGTGGTGGGCAAGCATGGTTAGCTGTCCCCCCATAATAAACAGATGCCAGAGGATTTGCACTGAAGGGAAGAAAGGGGCCTGGTTTAGCCATATTTTTTGGTTTGCCCAATCTTGAAGTGATTGCTTCTGTTGGCCCTGGTGAACATGGATTGCAACAGGCATGTGAACACCTGGGATTTCAAGCATTGCAAAAGGGGATTCTTCTCCTGTCTAATGTAAAACATAAGATATTAAAGAATGATTTTGGTGCAAACACCCTTTTAGAGAACACTGCTGTACAATTTAATATCTTCAGTACCAATTGCCGGTCTGACGTTTTAGAGCGCTATGGCAAGAGAGAATTATAGAAAGCTCTACTTCCGTAAAAAAAAAAAGAAATGAAAAAAGATTTTGAGTCGTTTCTGAGAATCTGTTGGTTTTAGTCCTTCTGATAGTCATTCTGATTTTTCCTGAGGATAAGGAATTAATGCAGAGGGAATATTTGTAACTGGAGGTGAAATCTAGGCAAGACAGAGGGTTATCCCCAGAGAAAAGTGCTTTGAGACTGTTAGTGCTGAGGCGCAGACAGACCCTTGTGTTTCAGATCTTTTCTCGTGTCCTTCGCAGCCGCTTGCTCTTTCTTGGTAATTGCTCACCCAGAGGTAGAACCTCCTCACAAGTGGATGTTTCTGTGTCCCTAGCACCTGCTTCCCAGGTCTACTTACTGTGTTATTAGAAAATACTATGCTCGTGTTATATAATGTTAGTTCCTTTCAGGAACCGGGGAATTATGTGATTTTTTTTAAACCAATTTGCTGAAGCTAAGAAGTAAATAAATGTAATGATATTAAACTCCAGACATCTATTGGCTTTACATGTTAGGATTTCTTTTTTCCCAAGAAAAAAAAAGTCCTCTTAATTATGAACTTACAAAAGTTTGTTTTGTTTATAAAGTTCATTAAGGAGCTTTCCTGTTTCATAAGCTAGCTAAGCCATGAGGCTAAGATGAAAGGCCAGTACACTAACTTTAAACTGTTATAAAAGAGGAGAAGAGTCTTTGTCCTGCCAGATTCGTCTTGACTGTGATTATCTTTTGTTTGTAAAACCATTTGGAGCCAAGTTCTAGCCTGTGTCTTGGAAAAAAAGAAAGTATTAGTGCTGTGAGGAAGTTCTTGTGCTTTTTGGGCTCGGGCAGTTCTGTTCTGCTGGGTTCCCCACAGAAAAAGGAACAGATAAAGGAATTTTCACAGGTCTGGCAGGGCCAGACCCCTAAATAAATTATTTTTCTGGGGAAATCATAGAATGCTTAAGGTTGGAAGTGACCTCCAGAGGTCATCTAGTCCAAGCTCACACGCAGGGTTTCTTACAGCATGTGGCACAGGGTGGCGTCCAAGCGGATTTTGAAGATCTCCAGAGAAGGAGACTCCACCACCTCTCTGGGCAGCCTGTTCCAGTGCTCTGTCACCCTCACCGTTAAGAAATTCTTCCTCAAGTTCCTGTGGAACTTTTGGTGCCTCAATTTGTGGCTGTTTCCTCTAGTTCTATCACTGGCCACCACTGAGAAGAGGCCAGCCCCATCCTCCTCACTCCCTGTCTTGAGATATTTATATACATTGATCAGATCCCCTCTCAGTCTTCTCTTCTCTAGGCTGAACAGGTCCAGCTCTCTCAGCCTTTGCTCATAGGGCAGATGTTCCAGGCCCTTAATCATCTTTGTGGCCCTGTGCTGGACTCTCTCTAGCAGCTCCACGTCCCTCCTGCACTGGGGAGCCCAGAACTGCACACAGTACTCGAGGTGCGGCCTCACCAGGGCTGAGGAGAGGGGCAGAATCACCTCCCTTGACCTGCTGGAGATGCTCTGCTTAATGCATCCCAGGATCCCATTGGCCTTCTTGGCCACGAGGGCATTTTCCTCATTTCCTCAGTCTCCCAAACCTAGGCTTACAACTCTCTCTGAATTTGTCAGGTAGCAGGTTTTCAGGCTAGAATACAAGCAGATGTTGCAAAGGGGAACCATTAATATGATAAGTTCAAACTCTCCTGCCTTTCTGTCCTTTTCTTCCCTGTGTGCTAGTGTGCAGCTCTTCCCATCTAGATGTAATTTTTCTCTGTGTAGAGCTCAGCCTATATACTTTCTATAAACCACCGGCCCTAAAATACAGGAGGGATAAAATTCTGATCTGTAGGATAAGGTATTTCTAATTTCAGTCATTTCTTAGCAACATGAATGAAAAAAAAAAAAAAAAAGTGAAGTAGTGTCACTAGGATGAGATGTGTTTAGACAAACTAATACCTTTCGTGTTGTTGTGACATTTGGTGTTTTATCAAGTGGAGGGATTGCCTGCTGCTAACTGTGCTGTGCTTTGTTTACAGCCTTGTGATCGGTGGAGCTGGAGAAGCTTTGCTTGTTTACACTGAAAGGACGGGCACATAAAGAGGAACCACATCTCACCAGCTGGAAGAGAACTGGCCTGCAGCTTAGAAACTCTGTCATGAATAAAGTACAGCAGCAAGAACGAAGATATGCAACCAGACACAGAGAGAGAGACTTTTTTTTTTTTTTTAACAAGAAGGGAAAACTATGCTATTAATAGTGCCGGTAAGAGAGCAGCATAGTTGGTAGGGTGATTTAGGAGGCTTTGCCTCAAGCACAAGAAAAAAAGCTGTTTCTGATTGATGAGGCAGAGCAAAAACTGCACTGTCTCATGCTGATGGCTCTGTGTGGGAACTTCCCGGTAGCAGCATCTTGCACAGGGATCTGAACTCGGGAAAAGCAACATTCCTCACCAGATACCCCCTATTTTTGTTGGAGGCTGGCAGCAATGTCAGAATCCAGATCCTACCATGAATCAAGTATCAGGAAGCATGGATTTTGTTCCTGACGGTTCTGGAGCAGCAAGCTCCACAGGGGCACACTGTCTCTAGTCACGTTGTCTGAACTGCCATAGTGACTTGGGCCATGGAGTTTAAGATAGTTCCTGTCTGTGATTGACAGCTTTGAATGGGGAAATCAGTAATAAATCTCACTGTCTGTAGTGCTTCCCCTTGGTGTATTTTCCCCCTTCCATTCGCCAAGATTTCTCTTGAACTCTGTGAAATTTGCCAGCCAGAGTGAGGCTGAAGGAACTCATACTGTTCCCAGCAGTGGTTTGTCTCTTAAATTATTGCAAGAGGTAAAAAAACCTTTGAGTGAATGTCAGAAAGAACAGAAGGCAATAAATCTCAAGGATTCTTAAACTAGTTTCACTTCCAGTTGTTTAATAACTGTTAGAAGTTAGGCTTGATATTAATGCCTGGGAAAACAAAAATCTTAAGTGGAGGAGAGGGACTTCTCTCACGTAACATTAGATATCTAAAGTGTAGTCTATTAATCTAAGTTGGTTAAATTTCCTCTATAGTCAATGGAAAGAAGGATTCCCTCATTGAAGTGGTTCGTAACATGGATCGATTGCTATGTTAAGGTGGCTGCAAAACCCTCTGGAAGCTCTTCTCCCTATGTAGGTGAAAACTACGTAGCTAATCCACATCATAAGACATTAGCTTTTAGGAGGCTACAGTTGACATAGGTGCCTTAGTCTCGCAAGTTCTGCCACAGTTAAACACATAACTGTGTTATGACTTTGAATAAAACAATATCCTTTCAACAAGTAAGGCACATCTCACAAAGGATTACAGTCAGCTTCTGTGTCTGTAAATTTTGGATCGAACAAGGGGCTCTCATGAAAGAGTCGCTGTGCCTCGGTTTTGCAATCGCCGCTGGAGCCTTTGGTGTGGGAGAAGCTCTTTCTGCACTTCTCTTGCATAACATTCAAGGATAGGCTACAGGCTGGATTTTATTTCTTTTCTTGTCGTTGCTGTTCGGCGCGGTGTGCCAGACCCGGCGCCTTCCTGCCTTCCTGCCAGTGGTCTCAGCAGAAGGGCAGTGGTTAGCCAGCAACGTGGCTGCCACCCTTGTTTAATTAAGGAAGGCAGCTTAGGGCTGGGGGCAGTGTCTGGGGGAAGGTTGCTTGGTGTCTTAGCCGGAGTTCAGAGCGAGCCAGCGACTGATGTGGATGTGAACTGTGGTGGGGGGTCCCCCTGCCCCCTGGTACCTGGGGTCTGGTCCCAAACTGTAACCAGAACTACTAGAAAAGACAAGCTAAGAGCTGGGAGACTTTTTTCTTTCCTTTTTTTGAGGTAGAGTTTTTCATTGATCATTTTTTTCCCCTCAAAGAAGACAAAAAGCCATACTTTGTTCCAAATTAACCATAGAGTAGGTTGGACTTAAGGGGTCTGGTGACTTAGAGGGGAAGGCGTAGAGTGAATGTGGTAGTTTCCTGAAGAAAAACTGGCCTGATCTTAAAGGGAATGTTGCAGGGATACAAAATATTTCTCAGGGTTGCAGTATTGATCTTCAAATATGAAAGCTTGAAAATCCAAGCATTGCTCTTGCAAGACATGTAAACAATTGAATTTAGTAACTTTTGAGAACAAATATGCAAAGGGCAGAGTGTTTATGTCTAAATGCCTTTTTCTGTGGTCATTCAAAGACAGCAAATACAGAGTTCTGAGAAGGGAGGAGTTTGCTTACCTTGAGGAGATGGCAATGAAACTAATACCTAAATGTGTAGCAGTGATTCTGTGGTTAAACTGGTGGAAGAACCTCTGGTTTTTCAATATTCTTCATTTAAGGACCCTTAGAGCCTAAAGGCTTCTCAGTCCTTGTGCCTGCAGAAAGAGAGGTGTCAGAGAGACTTGAATGTGGTGGCTTCCTTGAGGGCAGGCAGTCTGGTAGCATCTGCGTCGCACTGTTTCATACGTCCTGGCTTTGATCAAACCACTCTGACAGGAGAGGGTCCAGAATCATGCAACGTCTTTTCATCTTGTGTTGCCTTCACCTTTGTCTTCTCTGTGTGCCATGGACTGAACTAGTAAAGCTGATGGATGTGGTCTGCAAGGGGGTTACAAAAACACAGGCCACATGGATGGTGCATAGAGACAGTCTTGTGGATCTGGCTGCTCTGATGTAGCTTGCCAAAGGTTTTATTGGATGAATGAAGTGAATTGGATGCTTAGCACCAGGGCACTTTTTGTGTTGTTGCTCATTGCAGTGTGATCGTCGTGCTTGGCTAGGGAGAGACTGCATGCCAGTCTCTCAGTACCCATTTAATAGTGAAGCTGAAAATCTGCAGAGCCAGTGATCTTAACAAAAAGCAGTAGGAAAGGGTATTTTTTTAAAAAAAAGAGGAGAGGATGTATTAAATGTCTTATTAAAGGACAGAGCTCTGATTTACAATTATGTTTTGAACAACTGTATTGTAGCTGGGTGTGCAAATTTATCTTCTTATTTCCCATCCTCAAACAAGAACATCTGAAGAATTCAGGACGTGTTGTGTGGGCATAAAACATATTTTGAAAGGAATGCTTTTAGTGGGTACTGTAGAGAAGCGGGTTACTTGGAGCTGTACAGAGGGCTGAGGAAAGCGCATTTCTCCTGATTTTCTCTTTCACCATAAGCTAAAGGAGGTAGCGTGTTGAAGAAAAACCTGTAGCAAATATTCTTGCCCAGAGCAGAAGCTGAATGAACACCTTTCAAAAATAGCGTTTGTTACTGTGAACCAGGTGAGAGTCCCAGTGCAAAACCTTAATCCTGTTCCGGGTGCTAGGCACAGTGACAGACTCACATTTTGTTTTGAAAATAAATCATGGGCAAGGGCTTGGCCACTGAAGGCAGGACAGAAGAGCGGTTGAGGCTGCATATATCTGTGCCAGGAGATAAACCAGTAGGAGAGTTTTTTTTTTTTTCTTCTGGAAATGTGTTGAAATATGTGTGGTTTGGGTTTTTTTTTTTGATTGGAGTATGCTGTAACTTCATAGCTGTTTAGTCCCCAGAAGGAATTAAAGGAGCCCGTGTGGGTTGTGTAACCATGTCCACATTAACTTCATTGTTGTAGAAGTTTACAGGTTTTTAACTACACTTGGAAAGTGAAATTATGTAAGATTCGATATCTATTAGAAAAACACCCCTATTCTTTTGGGAAAGCAGATGAGAAAGTTATGTTATCTTTTCATCACCAGGTTGGGGAAGGTACCTCTTCCCTTGCTGGGGTGGTCCTGAGTCAGAATGGGCTTTCCCGCCTTTTGATAAATAATGTTTTTGCTTCCAAAATAGATGGGGTTAGTCAGCTGGCACATCCGAAGTTCTTAATTTGACGATATACAAAGTCTTTGAAAACCATGATGTGAACATGCTTTGTATATTTTTCTTAGGCTTTGTGGTGAATATTTAGAAATACATGCTCAGAACTTGTCAAATTGTTAGTTTGTGCTTGTTTAGAAAAGCAAACCGCACAGTTCTCTGAGGCAGGTGAGATGCTTCCTACGCAGCCGAAGGCAATCCCGTGACTGCCTTCACTCATCTTGCTTTAGGAGACTTGTCAGGAGCCGAGGATGCTCTGTGGCTTCCCTTGCTGCTATTTGCCATTAGGGGTTTCCCCCTGTTACAGCTCTCTCAAAATGAAATTTGGGAGAGCGCTTTAGGCCTTCTCTTTTACACGTTGCTGGGGAAGTGATAGTTACTCTACTCTGTTGGTTGAAGCAACTCAATGCACATTTTGGAGGTAGAATTAAGGGTTATTTTAATTGAGGAATGTGATCCATGTTCACACTTGTGATTTCTGCACCTTCTGATGATGAAAACAGATGATGTACCAGCATGTTGGTTTATTCTGGAATCCCATGCATCCAGAGTCTGGCAATACTCTGTGGTAAAGATGTCTGTCCAAAGCAAGTTGTCTGAATAAAACAAGCCTCCAGCCCAACTCCTTGGAAGGTTAAGGAGAACCCATTGATGTTGTTTGGAGGGAATGGATATTCACACTGAGAAACTGGTAAGTTGGGGCTTTCCCTGGTCATAAAGCACTGCACTTAGTCAAGGAAACGTGGTGAGCTGGCCTCCCGTTAGTCCTGCCTAAGTGCAAAAGGAATGGTACTAATGCAAGATTAATGAGCGGGTTAGCGTTTCTAAGAAGGCTATGGTTCAAGCATGAAGTTGTTCTTAGGTGGAAATGTCTTAGAGACTTGGCGGTGCCGCAGTTAAGAACTGCCCTGCTGTGGTCAGCAGTCACATCGCAAGAGCCCAAAGCGCCACCAGGGTTGTGAAGGCTGCATGGGACGGCTGAAGGCAGAGCTGGAGGACAGCCTCGAGGACAGCTGTGTCTCAGCCTTTGCTTTGAAAGCACCCAAGGCTGGGGCTGTCGGGTTCATTGCCCATGTGCAGCCTGGGAGGACATGCACAAGAGTCTTGTTTCTGTGTCACACAGCTGCTAGGACAGCATGGGGCCATGGCTTCAAGCAAGGCATGGAGGGCTTTCCTCAAGGAGTCTCCTCTCTCTCTTACTGGTGCCTACAAATCCCTTTGCTCTTTGCCTCATCAGTGGAGGGACGTCCTGTGTGTCACTTGTGCCCAGGTTGCACTCTCAGGTTTTGCAGTGCAGTTACCTCTGGCCAGAGCATTAACCGACACGAGCCACAGGCAGCGGGCAGCCCTGTGGGGCGGTGAGTGCCAGCAGAAGGGTCTCTGCAAGTCGGCAGCTCTCAGCGTGATCGCCCCTTCCTCTAAACTTAATGACTCCTTAGCGAGTGCTGATCCCCTCTTGGTGCCATCAGAGGTCAAGTTAGAGGTACAGCTGTATGCAGCTCTGCAAGCGTTGCCCTGCATCTCGTCTGCCAGCAGCTGAGCGCTGTGGTGTATTTACGTAGCTATTTACGTAGAGTATTTACATTTACCCATCACAGAGCAGCTAGGGGGGAACACACAAATAGCTGCAATGTTAACAGATACAATAAATTTTATCGGGCAGAGAGAACAGCATCAAAATTCCCTCTTCACCACCCTTCTGGCTGTCTTGCTGCCAGTGCCTGAGCTCTGCAAATCACTCGAGCAAAGGCCTCTGAAAATGGAGCATTTCAAATGCTCCATTGCTTCAGGGCTAAGTTCACTGTGTTCTGTCATTTAGTGTCTCTAGTTATATTCAAGGAATTAGGCTGTAGGATAGACATAGAAGATAAAAGTTTCAGCAAGACAACTTTTATATCTTTATTACGCTTCTCTGCTCATGCTGTCTCCAGCAGGGGTGCCTGTTGTGCTTATTATTAATGACAAGTAAGACCGGACTGCTCGGAGATTAACACAGATGGCTGCAGCCTCAAGACTTGATGAGCTGTAAGCAAGGGAAATAAATCTCTCCCCACAAGGAGAGGGGCAGCCGGCCCTGCCCCACTGAGTTCTGTGCGGCTCGGCTGTGCTCAGAGCAGGGCAGTGAAACCGCTGAGCAGAGCACCGAGCGGCTCGTGGGCTGAAGAGCCATGTGTGTTGTTCAGTTGCCTCGCGAATGGAAAAATCCTCGGTGGAATTGTTTCCCTGTGGGTTAACGTAAACAGACGCTCCGTGATTCCAAAGACTTTGGAGGAGAGCAGTGCAGGGCAGTGGAGCAAGCGCTGACTCGCAAGGCAGTGGCAGCCTGAATCGCGACCGAGGAACTCGCGGCACCCAGCACAGAAAAGGGAGCAGAAGCCGGAAAGCCGCATCCCTTTTCCCTACAGAGTATCCCTTGGCTTTTCACTTTTCTGGTTTCTGAACATATGGACACTGGAATTCTGGTTCGGAGTCTTCTCTGAATTCACGGAAACTCATTTTTAAAGAGTAATTGTGGGGAATAACGGCTGAGAGGACCACGTAGCCTCTTGCCTGCAGGATCTGCAGCCTTAAGGAAAATAGCAGGCAACTCGAGTCTCATGGGAAGCTGCTGAGAGTTTTCTCAGCTAGAGGAAACTTGGGTCTATTACCATGTTTTGCACTATGAATTAATAAACTCCATGTGTATTGCTTTTAAAATTATACAGTCCAAATCTGCTGCTTATTCAGTCATGACACTGTTCACTTCATTTGGGCCTCAGGCTAGATACATCTCCCCTAAAGAGACAGTTGTGCTGATGGGAATGTCTTATGCTGTGAATTCAGATAGGAGGATGAAAGTAAGGAAAATTTTATTGCAACAGCTACTATTGCAAGTGGTTATGTCCTGATGGGGATAAAATAAAATAATATGCTCTTAAAAGAGTTGTCTTTTGTGTTGGTCCTCCCTGAGAGACTTCATTGAGTCACCTCATGACAAATTGTTTTGTGAGTTGGAGGTTTGACTACATTACCTTAGACAGGCTGCTCCAAAAATATATTCCTGCTTTTTTGTCATCATTCTCCACCTGATCGTTTGCAAACAAACAGGAAAGCAGGCCTGTGGCACGAGATCTGTGACATTCTTCAAGGGTTTGGAGTAATTTTTTTTTGGTAGAGCCCATTAAATTTCCAGGTCACTGCTTGCATCTCTTCCTTTATTTTGCAGTAACCCTTTCTTAAAAAATAGCTATGGTTAGAGTTATGCTGCCTTTTTTTCTTTTTTTTTTTTTTTTTGGATCTTATTGCTACACTGTTATCTGGAAAAATACTGTGAGTGTTGCTATAAAATCAATTGGTAGGTCTAAGGGTAGTATTTTTGCTTTTTATTCCAGCTTTTCATTCACTTTTTTTTTCCCCCTTAGGAATGCCAGGGCTAGCCCCTAAGCTCCTTTGTGCTTTGAAAAGTCTATTCGTAGTGCCTGCAATGTGGACGCAGGCCGGCTGTGCAGCACCCAGCTCGGTGCATCCATAAGCACCTCGGACCGTTGCGAGCAGCGTCTGCTTAACAAGCTGCTCTGTCGGCAGCGGCGCTGCAGAGGTAGGTGCTTTGCCAGGGCCTATTTGATGGGCTTCTCCAGGGTGTGGTAAGGTCTTCAGCGAAGGAGCTACTGTGACTTCTTCCCTCAGCTGCTTGTTTTAATGAGTCTTTCAGAGCGTATCCCTGCCGTTTTTCTCCAGCTTTCTGAGGATTGCGAAAGCGAGCAGGGAGAGGCCAAGGTGTGGTCAAATAAGTCTCACATCTTTAGGAAACTGAGGAGAATACTTTGGATGGATATGAGGAGAATACTTTGGATGGATATCCTTACTAATATCACTTGGGATAGGGCTCCTATCCCATCGCTTTGCAAAGCGCCTGAACCACCGGACTCCAGAATGGCTTTTCACAGCAGGTGCCAAAAGAAGGACAGAATATGTGATCTGTGCACAGTGCTTCCGAAAGGCAAATGAACTAACAACAGGTCCTCTGAATTACAATCTGTGAAGAGAAAACTCAGGAATAGTTCATGGGTTTGTGCTTTTGTTTTGCTTTTTAAACTGAGCAATTCCTTTCTGTCGCCTAAGTCAGAAGAAAGAAGGTTGTGAAAGGGATGTTGGACTGCAGAGAAAGGTCCCATTCTCCTTTACTTCAGATCTGCCTGGTTATCTAGGCCACCTCGATGGGCTCCAACAGGCAACCTCTGGCCAGCTTTCCAAGGGAGTGTTTCGCAGCTCTTAGGGCAGAGAAGAACATGTCCCCGCACATCAGCCTCTCCCAGAAGGAAGAGTGCCCGCGGATTATTGCAGGCTGTTAGTTTAGCTGTGAGCGTGTTGTCTGCACTCCACCTTGCAAGTTTATAGATCAGGAGTGTTCCTTGTAGTCTGCACTGGGTGAAGCATGAGGTGCTACTGGGGCTCTGTAAGTCTCCTCAATATGGGCTTTTGAGTATCCCTTGAAAGACTGAGTATCCCTCAAGGCCTGCTGGGAGAATGTCCGGGTCTCCATGGCAGGGGTTGGCTTCCCTGCTCTCCCAAGGGCCGAATGGGGAGGGTGGGAGATGGACCAGCTTGGGGGCCCTCACAGCTGTACTCTGTGTCCTGCTCTGACTTCAGTCCGGAGCAGAGCTGGTCCCTGTTCTCCTCAGCTGCAGTAAGAGCCAGCAGGTATATATGTGTGTATGATGCAGTGTTAGCCCTAACGTGGAAGAGGAATGGGGTCTGTGCTGTGAGAGGAGTGTCTCAGGTAGGGCGCTGCCCATTAGATGTGGTGGGGGGTGGTGCTGGGAGCTGTGCGAGCTGCAGCACGGTGATTTTTCCTGCCCTGCTGCCTGCGGCCCTCTTGGTGGCTGCCATGAGGAGCTGCTGAACTTACAGCTGGCAAGGACTATTTTCTCAGCCTTGTGGCCTAGTAGCTTGTCCTGTCACCCTCTCTCTCTGTCTCACCAGAGATCTGCTTTGGATCACAGGCTGCCGTTTTGCCAATGTTTGTCCATAATAACTGTGTTGCCACCAGCAAATAAACTCACGAGATATTTTCCTTCCTGGCCTCCTGCTGCTTTAATCTGAGACTTCCCTTTTTCCACTCCGTGGACACCACCATAGCCTGAACAGAGCCCAGTTTTCCATCAAGGGGCATAACAGGCTTTTAAAATAAATCAGAGCCTGAGTGGAGCCTGCGGCTCCGGGTGCGCTGCAGGGAAGTCACCCAGACCCAACGCCCAGCACTGCCCCGGCTGCTTTTTATTTCCTCTTATCTTCAGGCTTACTGATTTAACAGTAAGTGAACTGAAAAGAAAAAAATAAAAAGCAGTCAAAGGGAAAGCAACTAACAAGGAATGAAAGAGGAAACGGGACCTGATGGTTCCCTGTCTATCTGTGGGACCGGTAGTCTGTACTTTGGTACCTGAGCTGTTCCTTGGAGAGGCCATCTGGATGCAGTGGCTGGTGTGCGGCACTGGCTGGCAGGGGTCTGTCTGACTGGGCAATGTTGCTCAAGTTAAAGGAGACTGAGGATTGAGCAGTGGACAAAAAAACCCCACTTTTTCCTTAACATATGTCATTAATTTAATTCCACTGCCATCTGTACACAAATGAGGTGACACGTAGGTAGCCTTGGAATGCAGTTCACAGCTTATGGAGTTTGGGATCCAGAAAATATCAGCGACCCTTTCAGTCTGTGAGGGTAGTTGAATGCTTTTCAGCTGTGGTTTGGAGGGGTTGAATTTTACCATTTTGGGTATGAATTTTAACATTTGTCCGTGAGAGGCGCCCAGTTGCTGCTGGGCTACAGTCGGCGCTGCTCGCTGGAGGAGGGTGTTGCAAGGTTTCAAGCGGGGATGGTGTGTAACCCGCTCCCGAAAAGGGCGTTGCACGCTCATGGGCACCAGAGCCCGGGGCAGCAGAGCCTGGGGCAGCAGTGCCTCAGGGCTCCTCTCCCCGGGGGCCTGCCCGGATTCTCCGTTTCCACGGCAGGCTGCTCCATAAGGACGAGCGTGGCCGGGCGGCTCCCAGGCCTCCTTGTGAGTACAGTGGCTGGCGGTGACGCGGCGGGGAAGCCGCTCGGCCTGGGCTGCCCGGGCGGCTGGAGAAGACAAGGAGCGAATGCAGGAACGTGGCTGCCGAGGGGTTTGCGAAGGGTGGGCGGAGGGCGCTCGTTCTGAACCGCTCCTCCCGCCCAGCAGTGGGAATGACTCTGCTGCCAGCCGGCCAGGCCGCCGGGGCTCTCCCCTGACGCTTCCCCATTCTAACTGGGTGAAAAGCTGACAGGAACTCTCTGCAGCTGCGGGTAAAGGGGAGCAGGGGGAAACTTCCCCTTCTTGTCCGCCTGTGTGGACAGGGAACGGATGGAGGAGGCCGAAGTGGGAAGGCTCCTCGCTCAGCGGGCGGGCGCTGCTGGCGTGCCCGGCACACTGTGTGTGTTCGCTCACGTGTGAGGGCAGCAGCTGCTTCCCGGCCCTGCCTTCCCCTTGCACTGAGCGCACGCCCGCACTTGTGCAGGGTCACCGCTCCTTCCTGCGCCTCTTTGCTTGCTGTAACGCATGGCAGCTGCTGGCCTCGGTCTCGCTTACCAGCAGTCCGGGTCTCTGCTGCCGGGTTCTGGGCGACGCTCTCTGGGTTTACACTGGACGAGGTGCTGGTCTCCGAGCTCATCTGGACCAGATGCCGTCACTGCAGCCGTGCCTGCAAGGGCCAGAGCTCCCCGAGCAAGGTGTTTCCCTCCACTACTCTATTCCTGAAAGCGCTTGTGGCAAGAGGCTTGATTTAAAACATATGCCTTTGATTTCATCTAGAACTAACTTTAATAAACCCAAATTTAATTTCTCCAAACATATTTAGCTTTAAAAGCCTCTAAGACTGATCCTCTGGTTAGGCAGGGAGAGGTGCTTCTCATCTGCCTGGGTGATTGCGGGTCTGGTTCAGGGGCATTGAAATGCAGCCGATGGGTGCAGTTAGAAAGGCCTGGGGGTGCCGAGGGGCGGCTTTGGGTGCCCCGTGCAGCTCCTGCGCCTCTCTGCTCCGCTCTCTGTAGGAAGGACGCGTTTGGGTTGTTTGCTTGTAGACCTTCTGGCCCTCCACAGCCTGAGGGTTTTTTGGGGGGAAACTGGAGCCTGGGGCTTCTCCTTTCAGTTGGCTCACAACTTATAACCAGAGCTAGTCGGAATGCTGCCATCGGCTTCCTAATAAGCAGTTCTATGTCCCAGAGGAAGGCCAAACCAGAACCACTTGGCACACACAGATAAGAGAACTGAATAAATTCACATACTGTCACTGGTGGAAAAAGAGTCTGGGCTTTTCAATTTTTTAAAAAAATTATTTTTATTTTAGAAAAAAAAAACCCCTCTGCATGGTAGAGCACATGGTATATAATCTCGAAACATAGCAAGTGATATGGAATGGATTATTTTCCAAACTATTTAAAAGTTGAGCCTAAAATCATTTGTAAAATCAGCACTCATTACCATGAAAACAAAGGCAAACAATCAACACTTGTTGTGTGTTTGGTACAGATTTCCTTGATAATTTCAGCCTGAATTTTCCCAGGGGTAGGGAGAAAAGGGGGCAAATACTGCCTGTTGTCCTAACCATAACGGCACTGCCCCAGCTTTGTGCTTTGACATGTAGCATCATATGGCTTTATGTACGTTCCGAAGCGAGCAGTGCAACATCGGCACCGTCGTGTTTATTCCACGTTCCACCTATAACTGAACACGACTCCAAAACCCTTTCCCGAAACGACAACGACAGAAGCAGAGTCTCCAGCAATCAGATTTCATGGCAGAAACCCGGGCAAGCTGTAGCTCGGGGCTGGGGAGCCGCACGGAAGACAAGGCCGTGGCCGCGTGATCCAGCAGCTTCCCTAACAACGCTACGGGAGACTCGTTCCTCAGCCTGTGTCCTGCCATCACTAATCGCTTTGTCCCTGCAATGCCACCACACAGCGTTAAAAGCCGACCTGAAAGCAAAACGGAGGGGCGACTTTGCCCCCTCTCCCCTGGTCCTGGTGGAACGTGTCCAGTTCCGTCAGGTGAGCAGGAATAAGGGCACACTGATCCCCTCCCTGCAAACGGAGGCAGAGCAACAGCACCCAGCAAACTCCCCTCGTCCTGACCCCGTGTTCTCTGTAACTGCAGAGCCTACAGAGCAAGCGCACACGGGCATTTCTCAAACTAGCAACAGAGGCAGAAAAGCCAGTACAGCAACTGCATGTTTCCTGGCCTCACCGAAGGAAATAATAAAACCGATTAAAGAAAAAGCCAAAGGAAGTAAGCGTCAGTGTGCCTGCATCCTCTGCCGCGTCCCGCCGTCTGCTCACCAGCCCTTCCCGAGCTCGGAGCCAGCGCTGCCAGGCCGAGAGGCGTCAGGCTGCAGCCGAAACCTCATGGCGGAAGGGGCTGTTTCTGTTGGAAACACTGTCCATGTGTTGGACTGGAGCGGATCCGTGTGGGGCAAGTGCAGCGCGGGGCTCGTTCAGTGAATCAGCACGGGAGAAACTGGACTTGGGCCTAAGCTCATGGATTAATTCAAAGCAATTGAACAGTGTCCCCAGGCATGTCACCAGGCATGGCACTAGCCTGGTGTACACAGCATCAGAGGGCTGGGACAAACGTCCCCAGCTATTCTTGAGTGTCCAGTCGGAACCAGGGAAGCTGCAGGAACTTTACTGTAAGTCTCCAGTACTGGAATGGCTAAAGGAATCGCACCTTTAACTGGCTGCTCATCCTAAAGTTTTGCACAACCGATTCTAGTTAAAACTAAAAATAGCAATAGCGGATGTCCCTGTTGTTGGAGCCCTAAGACACCTGTTATACTACTGAGCCCTACTCTTTTTTTTTATTTTTATTTTTAATAAAACACTGTTTTAAGATCAAGCACAATAAATGTGCTTATTATGCACTCTAACATAGAGCACGGAAATACAACACTACAGAGTGCAAGTCTAACCATCTCCACAGTGGGAAAAGTGTGAAGGTTAAAAATCGGCATGTGGCTTAACACAAGACGTTGCTATAAAATGTGACGTGGCAGCCTCGTACTGATGCTCCCACCTCCGTCACGCACGCGATGAAAAGGAATGGTCAGCTGCTGATTCGCCTCTCGCGGTAGCAGTAGTAGTGTAACCCTTTCAAAGGTAAAACATTGGAAAGGTCAGAGAATAAAAAAGAAAAACAAAAAAAAGAAGTGTCCCAAGCTGTTCCCGTTTACCACTTTCCAGTAGTTATGTTTTCCAAGGAGCAAACACGTCAGGTCACCTCGCTCCTCGCCATGAGTGAGGGAAGCTGTGAAGCCGACGCCGATTGCTCCCGCGCCGCACACTCGCACGCACAAACACCCTTCTCACACAGGAAAAGTGCACTTCCAGCTGCTGATACAAAAATAGATTGGCACAGGCTCTGCCCCTCTCTGTTTTTGACACAGTGAAGAAGTCCTCTGTAGAAGCTTTTGCAGCAGCAAAGGAGTCCTCGAGGAAGCCGCAGCAGGCGGGTAGTGAAACCCTGGGAGGAGGCGCGCGGGGCTGCAAGGTGGAGGGGGTGGTGGGAGCCGCCCCGGTGTGTTTGGATGTCCGGTCAGGCTCGCTAGCTCCGGTCAGGCTTGCTCACTCCTCCATGCGCCGGCCCCGCAGGCAGGGCCAGCTGCCACCAGCTTCAGCAAACCTTAACCAACGTCTCGGTCCTCACCTGCTTTGAGAAAGCAGCGGTACGGAAAGCTGCCAAAGCAGAGAGTCTTATGCCAGCGCAGAGTTTCCTATATGTTGCTGGGAAAAAGAAAAAGAAAACCAAAACTGTTTCTGGAGGGCGAAGGGCGAGCGGGCAGTGCGCCGCGAGGCCACTCTTGTGCTCCCAGCCATGGCGGCGGCTCCGCAGAGCCGGCGTGGAGTCTGGAGCGCCCTCCAGGCGGGCAGCCGGCGCTAGGAGTGCTGCAGCAGGCGTCTGTAGTGCGGCATCACCTCGTGCTCGGGCAGGTGCAGCGCGAACTCCAGGGCCACCAGCACAGGGAACTCGAAGGCGATGAGCTCGCGCCGGTTCAGCCGGAACCTCTCTTCCAGTTTCTGCAACAAGAGCCGCGCAGAATGAGCGATGCCTGCCCTCGCAGCCGCGGCAGCCAGGCGCGCACGTGCGGCTCTCGCTAGGCCCTGCCTGGCGGGTGCCTCCTGGGGTCACCGCTCTCCCCTCCCAGCCCTTGACTGCGCTCACCCAGGGTGCATGGAGCACCCTCCCTCACTGCCGCTTCACTCTGCAAGACACTCCTTTCTAACTGACCCGAACGTACCAGGTTCGGCTGAACGTGCTATTGCTCCTGCTCTACTCGTTCCATTTCTAGGAGACTTATCTTTTACTCATCACGGTGATCATCCGTGCAGGAGCAGGGAATACCTTGCTTCATGTATATGTCAGACATGATTTGTGTGGTGGAATACACACTTCTTGCAAATGCCCACAAAGTTCATTCTCCACCTGGAGTAATCATGGTCTGTCCTTTCAGCTTTAGAATGCGTTAGAACCTCCTACTGGGGAAATCAGTCCCATTGCAATTAGAGCTATTTGATTTTATGGATACTTCAGAGGCCAAAGGTGCCATCTGCAACAATTTTCAGAAAAATAAGAAACTACTATCCTCAATGGTGAGGAGATGGGTTTCACAGCTGGCTTTCTGCTGTAATGCATTAAATCTCTCATTTGTTTTCACCAGTTTTGAATACTAGAAGGAGGCAGCCAGTTGTACAGGATTTCCTCCTCTCCCTTTGCTTCTCATGACCTGCCTGGCTGCTGCTTCTCCACCCAACTGGATTGAATGAAAAACTCAGGGTGTCTTAAATAGAGGACCGATATTTCAGGGTAGCAAGACAGGCCCAATAAACTCCCACTCATTTTTTTTCCTTCGTTATTTGTAGGCCATTCTAATAAATTGACTGTCAAGCCATTTCTGTGATTGTGGTGTAAGGGCAGGAATCCACTTCTGCTTCCTAAGCACCTTCTTGTGTCTTTTGAACCAAGTGGGGTTTGGTAGCCAAGCACTCACTTGCCTGTCTGGTTTTACATACAGATAAATGGGATTGCCATTTTAGTGCTTGCAACTGGATTAGGGAATTGCTTTAGCACAGAGTGGGTAGAAAACCAAACACAGAAAGCAGGCTGAGGTAAAGTGTCCTCATGGGAACCACAGACTCACAGAATGGTTGAGGTTGGAAGGGACCTCTAGAGATCATCCAGTCCAACCCCCCTGCTCCAGCAGGGACCCCTACAGCATGGGGCACAGGGTGGCATCCAGGCGGGTTTGGAAGATCTCCAGAGAAGGAGACTCCACAACCTCTCTGGGCAGCCTGCGTCAGGGTTCCGTCACCCTCACAGGAAGGAAGTTCCTTCTTATCCAGAGACGGAACTGTCTGGGTTCAAATTTATGCCCATTACTCCTTTTTCTATCACTGGCCACCACAGAGAAGAGTTTGCCCCCCCTCCTCCCTCTGGTATTAATGCACAATATGCAATACAGGGAAGCAATGTCCTATGCCCAAAAGCTTAACTTGAGGAAGGAAATCCAAACCTCGTAGCCTATTACAAGCCTTCCCAAATTAACATCTGCATATACCTTTCAAAGGAGAGTCCTTAATGGTTCTTGAAAACATAATTAAAAAATAATGAATGCCCTGAAGGTGAACTTTTGGCTTCTATCAGGTAAGACAGTATGTGACCCCGTGCTGTTCAATCTCACCAAGCAAGCTTCTCGCTCCTCCGCAGAGACCCGGGTCACTACCACCCCTACAGCAACCCACAGTAAGGGCAGGCAGGAGGGCATACGTACATCTATAAGATGCTTGACTTCGTGTTTTCTGAGGTCGCTGCCGATCTTGGCGGCTAGGAGGACGCAGGCGCCGGCGCAGAGCTTCCTGTTCTGCTTGTTGAGCTTGCCCTTGAGCGCCAGCTTCTCGAAGTACACGAAGGCCATGGCCACGGTGGGCTCTTCGAAGCCGCACTCCTCTTGGGCGAGCTTGCGCATCTCTCTCTTCAAGCTGCGTGAGGAAACCAGGCGAGCACGCCATGAGTCGCGCGGCAGAGCGTTTCTTGCTTCACCGCTACACCACTCTGCCAGAGATTTCTGCTTGGCCAAATAGTGGGGGGTAAAGGAAGACGTAATTTACTGGGCAAATGCCCTGACACTCTGCTTTGGGGGTTACATTTTGACCTCACCCTCAATACACAGCTGTAACAAACTAGAGAAGCACCTAAAAAGCTTTGACACATTCAATAAAATGACTTCATCTGAACTCTTCAGCTACATACAATCTGTTCAGTGACAACAACTTCATTGCTTGTGATCTCTGTGCAGCTTTACTGTTGGTTCTGTTTGGTCAAATTCAAATTAACAGTCCCCCAAGGTACTGCAGACTTCTCTAGCTAACAAACACGGCTCTGCATCCTTTCAGGCACCTCCACCTCAGGAGTCAAATGAAGTCATCTTTACTTCAGCAAAGCAGTGTGTCTAGCCTGCTCTACGGGAATGAAAGACAAAATATTACAATTTCACTGTGGAAGGGAAATTTTGTTTACTCGGGCCATTAATCAGAGAAATCATCTGACTTATTGAACGCCTCCACAGATGACTGTTCTTGGGAGATAGATCCATACTCTGCTTCCCTTTGTGAACAGCAGCAGCTGCACTGAAACGTGAGGCAGCTGGTCGTGTCGCAGCCCCCTCAGGCCTGGCACCGTACCTTCGTATCTTACTGAGGGTCAACTTGATGTGAGGGAACTTCTCCTTGAAGGTCTCATTCATGTCCTTCTTGAGATCTGATGGCTTCACATAGTCTATGACTGTGGTCTGTAACAGAGCAGCCAAGAGAACATGACTCTTGCAGTTTGCAGCCAACACTACTCAGTACCACGTCCCCTGATGCTGAAAAGTAAGGAATGCCAAAAAATGTGTTGGTCTTAATGTTTTCGGAGAGGGGAAAGTTAAGTCTGAATTGGGCTAACAACTTCCTTGTGACAGCTTCATCTGAGCAAGTGACCTGAAACCTGGAAAGACCGTTCAGCACAAGCGCCCGACGCCGTGCGCCCTGTGAGGAGCCCTCCAGCCATGAACGAGTTTAAGCTACGTGGGAGTGGATTAAACCTAGCTCACAATTCTTGTTACGCCAAGACACGGCACTACTGGCCTGGGTTTGCTGTGCTCCTCTGGTGTGCTGAGCTTCTGAAACATGCTGCCATTCTTTCCAAGTGATGAGGGGAAGCTCCCGCACAAATTCTTGAGTGCTAGCACCACACATTTGCCATAAAATAAATGGCAGGTATTTCAATATAAGGCAAGCTATTAACACTGTCACAAGTTGCCTAAGTGGATCGAAATGCCAAGTTAGGACAACAGCTTGAGAAGATTTCCCTAAGCGTACAGCAGCCCGACCGGCCAATGCCGCAACACCAGCGCCTGTGTGCGTGTGGGCAGCTCTGCTCTCACTCCTCCAGCCTCCAGGCAGGAGGCACTCTGCCCAAATGCTGTCACCGCTCAGCTGGCAAAACCTGTCAGCCCAACAACAAGCAAACCCTCGCCCTGGGAATGCGCCTCTTCTCCCCCTGCGGCTGCTTGGGATTTGGGCTTGGATGTTTCTGCTTGGAAGGAAGCCGAAAAGACCCCCGGCTCCTGCGGCCTGAAGACAGGCTGGGCCGCAGGTACTTCAAGCGAGGACGAGGGGAGAGCAGGGCACCCACCTCCTCCCGCTACGGACACATCCTGCGGGCCAGGCCCTGCTCGAGAGCCCGCGGGTATGCGCCATACGGGTCGCATCTCCTGCCCTCTCCTGGTAAAGCAACTTCTTCCTTTCTAATTTCTGCTTATGATTAACCTATATTATGGCAAAAGGCTCTTACTCTAAAGGGCAAGAGATGGAAAGATATGGGCAAAACACTTGCCACATGTTCTGCCTTCTCAGGAGGTTTGGCCTTGCTGAGTTATACCCTCATGGGAATCTGAAACCGCTCCAGAAACTGGGTGAAGACTCTTGCAGTTTTGGGGTCTTCGAAACACTACGTGAGAGGCTTGGGAACTGGAGTGGCTCTGGACAGCTCTTGTCAATCAGCCATGCTCTTGGCCGGATCAGAGGTGAGCAAGAAGGAGAGCAAAACTGTGACATTGCAGTAAGGGATGACAACAGAATTAAAAGCAAGCAGAGTGTGCCTCACCCCCCAATAGCAAACATCAGTACTGCAGGTAAACGGATGTTGTAGCAGATAGAAAAAGCAACTTCTTGCCACAGGGCATCGTTCTGGTGCTACACGTGTTGTAGACGGGGGCTATTCGGCTGCAGTGGAAGAACCACCACACAGCCAGACAAGCAGCTCCTGCTGCGCCCTGCAGAGAACCTGAACCAAAGGCAGAGAGGGGAAAGGAGGAGCGGGGAAAGGAGAAACCTCGGCCCCAGCCAAGGTGGAGCAAAAGGCTTCATCCGAGCACATGGCTCTGCTTTGAATCTTATTAGAGCTGGGGGGAAATGAGCATTTAAGGGTACCTATGCTGAAGACTCAGTGATCACAGGCGTTCAGACCTCTCCTGCTCAGCACACGATGCCAGCCCGGGAAGAAGTGCAAGACAACACGACGCTCGTGCACCCCTCGCAGCTGGGACTCTTCAAAGGAGAGCCTGGGCCTCACGGGCTTCATCTCTGCTGACCGCTCGGCCCTCGAAAGCCGCTAATGAAAATCACCAGCAAGCTGGGTGCCCGGACACCCCTCGGGATACACTGCTACGTGCTATTTGAAGGGCAGCGTGGCTGGACACAGGGCCTGGCTGGACACAGATAGAGGGAGAGAGAGGGAGAGAGAGGGAAAGAGAATAACCCCCTGAGCTCGCAGCTGCCGAGCGCTGATGCGGAATGCTGGCCAAGCAACGAAACTTTAATTACAAACCGTGACTCTCTCTTGACTCGCAACGTGTTTGGTGCTGACACCGGCGCTGCTCTCAGCTGCTCCCGCCCTGGCGGCAAGGAGGAATCCAAGCTCATTCCCCCGAGGAGCGCGGCCGGTCTCAATCTGCGATCTGTAGGTCTGCAACCCTGCGGTCACTGTGCAGAGGCCGTGCACGCTCGGGGGAAAAATAAACCCACAGGTTCCTCTCCGACCTCAAACTGCAATTTGTCTTAATTACAGCATACACCGATTTTTATATTTCAGAAACATAATTACTTGAAATTGCAGCCTACTTTGCTGCTGCTGTGGAGGGCAGGAAAGGGGAACACGAGTGCAATCAGGAAAGGATAAAATTGATGCAGGGAAAGTTTCCAAAGCAGCCGCTAAGCAGCTCGATGCCTAAACTCACCTCACTTGCAGGCCAAGTTTCAAAATCCCGTTGGAACTCTGCAACACTGCCCTTTTCCCCCTTCTCCACCGAAAGGGCACATCGGTGCCTGGCGCAACTCTCAGCAAGGCCGTGCAGGACAGATCCCCCTCCTGCATTCCCGGGTCGCTGCAGGACAGCCAGGCTGCAGCCCTCAACCCCGGGCAAGGGCGCCCCTGGGGGGAGCCAGGTATTCCCCCCAGCACAGAACCCAGCGCTCCACCTCCCTCTGAGACGGGTGCCCTTCGGAGGCAGGGAAGGCAGCGCTATGGGCACTAAGTAGTGACCTCTGGAAGTCCAAGTCCAAAAGAAACACAATGTGAAATAAGGCATTTTTCCAGACACAGCAGTTGACTAGAGAAAACAGAAGAGCAGGAGGAACACTCTCAGGGCTTCTCTAGAAGATATGTTCCAGATCAACAACAACATTAGTTTTAATAGTTACCCTTGAAGTCCATTTTCTCCCTTAAAAATACCCGGTCACACCTCTACCACAATGGAAACCCCCAGCCAGCTCCTTACTGCAAAGAAACTCCAAATGTGGCCATTAAAATACTACAGATGATTTAAGATGGGCAAAGCAAATGAGTCAGGGCCTCCAGCACACACTGCTGGGAGGAGACACCCCCCTGCAGAATGCTGTCCCAGCTGCCTTGATTTGGCTTATCCCACTGTGTCCACCCCATGCCCACCTTGCAAAGGGATCAAAGACCTCATGGGATCTTGGAGGACTCAGATTTGCAGCCTGAGGACGGCTGGAAACACAGTGACAGGGGCTAAAACTAGGTTCATTTCAGAGGCCAGCAACACAGTTCCACGCCCAGCGCAATAACCACATCCAAAGCTAACAAACATTGACCCCTCCAGACCCACCTGCCACAGAAGGCGGGCACGTTGTGGGTTGACGGGCAGAAATCCTACAATAAATCCAGCTTGCCAATCCCACAAGTGAAGCTGTCTTGAATATCTAACCCCCGTGCAGGCACGGAGCTCAGGGATGCCTTTCCGTGCAAGACGTGCCACGTTCCTGCCAGCGTGGCCAGTGTGACCCCACACAGAGAGCACAAACCATACACTTTTGAAGAGGGAGCGCTCAAGAACGCTACTATCAAATAAAGACCAGCGTGGTGGGCAGGGGCTAAGCTACGTAGGCTGTGTCTCTATATGCACTACTAGTTCCTTAACTAATGTCTTCATGGCCTGCTCTAACTTAAAAGAAGCCATGAATAATGCTTCAGACCAATTGTTTCATCAATATTTTAAATCCTATCCTATGTGAATATAGATAAAAGCACCAAGTCATCACTTTGAAAAAAAAATAGCTTTTCCCCAACTACCTTTCCACTACTTCGGATATATAACTCAGGTAGATAACACACGACTGGGCCACATCTTGCAATATTTCTACCAAAAAAGCATGCTGAATTCTAAAGACGTGATGCAACCTAAAAAGGCTCCTCACCACACAACATACTGCGTTAGGGCTCAGATAAAGGAACAGTCATGAGTCTGTATTGTACAGTTATGAGCACTGGTATAGTGAAAAACACATAGGCCTTGCCAGTAATTGCTGCAATTAAAGGAAAGACTTTTCCATGGTGAAACAAATATTTGGGAAACAAAGACTCAGCTAGACACTGAAGTTCCGTCCTGATGAATGAATGATAAGCACCAAAACACAATGCAATTTCAGGGCTTTAGAGAAACCCTCATGGGCGTCCTCCCATTTGGTAGCGATTGCCAATTAGAGGAAGTGAAAACTTTCCTTTGAATGGAATAGAATGGATGCATTGTTTGAACAAGCCTTTCATCTAAAACATTTATGAAGCAGGGCAGTAATAAAAGCATTTACTTTTGTAATACCTCCATGGGTTTGTTTTTACATGTCCCAGTAAGTAACTGTCATTTAGAGCAAAGTATTCCAAACAACTGTTATTAGTAGATTTAAAAAAATCCTCTTAAAATAGAGCCAAATACAACTCAACGTTTTAAACACTGTTAGCAAAATTAATCTGTGGTACGCCTAGGTTTGCATATCACTTACCATATATGAAGGGAATATTAAAACTCGCTTATGTTTGCCACAGGGCCATTGGGGATCATCTAAAAGATTTGGGTCATATTCAACATAGTCTCCCAGTTCGCTACCTATAAAACAATTGTATGGATAAGAAAGGAATTCATTCCATCAAGAAATTTCTAGACTTAACATACACGGCAAACAAGTTCACAGGTAATGCACAAAATGATCTTCACACAGGATTTTTGAAAGAGTGAAGATTTTGATTAACTCAACTCTTTCTATAATAAAATTATTTGCAAAGATATACCAAACATACAGCTTATGAATTATCTAGTAACTGTTAACTGGAACTGCAAAACTGTACACATAGAAAACTGCAAAATTACGTATAGCTCCCTAATCAAGTCATGGGCTGTAGGTCTGTCAGATTAGTGTGATTCCTTATGCCCTGTCATGTCCAGATGAAAGAAAAGTGAGTGGAAAAGTGTTTCTGACTTTTAGGCACAGCAACAAGTTTTCATCTGCTCAAGCAAACACTTCCACTTATTGCAATTAGCATGAAGAATATCCTAGGTACCGGGGCTTTGCTCATGCTCCGTGCCTGGTTCTGTAAGCACAGCTCTTCCCACTCTAACGAAGGTCATGGACACGGTTTGCAAGTTCAGCTCATGCCTGCCATGTGCTTGCTGTATATTTTCCATAGCAAAGCAGGGCATGGATGAGCCATACGTCAGAGGAACAAGCAATGGCAGTGACACAAGGAGGCACGTTGACCGCCACCAGGGCTGGCAGCATGACAACAGAGCAGCTATCTTGTTTAATTAACTTTCCATGAGGCGTAAGCCAACGTGGCTAGAAAAGCACAGAACAACATTGCAAGATCTGTTCGAGACTGTGTTCTGCTTACATTAAGCAAAAAAAAAAGGGTTAAAGGTGCTGCCACTTCCAATAACTGCAAGGGTCGGCAAGGACATGAAAGCAAGCTGCTTAATAAGCTACCTGTGTCGATGCTGCCTTGGGTGCTGTTAGCTCTGGCCAAAGACAGGCTGCGATGGCTTGCGTTGCGGAACTGGGAGAAGGACGACGTGGAGTCTATGGTGTTCCTCCGCGCGCCCAGGGCGTTCGTTGGGAACAAGAACTGCGTGTAGGAAACCGTCTGCAAGGAAACGCAGAGTGGACAGGCGGTTACTCGCAGCCCAGCTCAGCACAGCAGGACTCATCCAGTGCCTCCCTCTCTGAACCAAGGGAAGCTAAATTAGTGAAGGATACTTTTTTTTTTAGGTTTGATAATTAGGTACAGTTGAACCTCAATCTCCTATGTTTGCTGCAGTGTAGTCAGTTCATCCACACACAAGAGCTTTTTTCAAATGCATTCATATTTTAGACAAAATAAAGCAGCAAACACACATACAAATGCTAATATACTGGATTTATAGAATCCTATGCAAGAAGCACACTTAAAAACATTCAGGTTTGTTCTCTGGTCTTCAACACTACCTGGCCTTGAGCATTTATCCGGTCTTTTCCTTCTTCAAGGCTTGGCAAAGCCTGGTGCCATATGGGAGGTACTAATCTACAGCAGTGGTTGCTGGAGATCACCTGCTACTGACCAACAGGGACTACGTTTGCACGAGTTACTTGGGACAAAAATATTTTTAAAGCTTGTACCAACTTTCTACTTGCACACCTGGGCACAAGCAGACCATGCCTTGCTTTTTATGGGTTAGTTTTCTTTATATTGAAGAAGAAAAATGTGTCAGCCCCGAGACTGATTTATGAGCAGGACTGAACAGGTATCAAATGAAAGGTGTGAGCTTTAATTTATATAAAAGTAGGCAGGTTGCCCTCAAGAATTTACGGCCTGTTGTCTGGCCTGTCACTTGGTTAGGCGAGCATGCAGTACGAGCACGCAGTGCGTAGCAGCACAGACCCAGCATCTTAAACCAAATAAATGACAGGAGACTGGATGAATAAGCTGTAAAAAATGAATTAGAGTTTCAGCTAAAAGGCTTCCATTTATGAATAAAATCTAATCTTGTCTATATATTTGCTTAAAATGAATCATTTTGGCTGAAGATTCATGATCACTTTTTCTATTCAAATGAGTGCACTCGCAGATTTTGAAACAGTCATCAGGTTTGTACTGGCATGTTTTTGCTCTTTTGGACAAATACACTGTTAAGTAAAATTTGTTTTATTAAATAAAACTGAAAGCAAATGAAACTACAGCTTATAACTATTACCAGAAATTATTTTAAGCTGCTGTCAATATCCTCCACGGTGACACACGGGAGCCAGGGGAATGCAGTGTGAAGCTGAGTGCCTTACAGGCTCGGGTGCTGCCAGAGGAGGATTCCTTCAAGGAAACAGTGTGGTTTGCACTGACAGCTCGGACAGCCCTCTCCCATTTGTGCTCCCTTTATTTATAGTTTTTACACACTGTGCTTTAACTCTTGTGGCGCACTGCACACTGCAGTTTATTGTTGTATTTATATCTGTCATTAGCTACATCATGTTTTCCCCTTATCACGCAGAAACGGCAGACGAGGACCCGAAGCATTCCCACCTTCCCGTCCGCTCCCAGCTCCACGCCTTCCAGACCGATCATTTCTTTCAGGCACGCTCCTGCAGAATGGCACTGACGTCCTCCGTCCAGCTTCACGTCCCTGCAGAACACAACCCAGCAGTCAGCACCCGTTCCTTCCGACAAGCAGGGACACCTTCTAAAGCCTTAAAGACTGAAGTGGAAATAAAGTAACGGAGATAATCCACACATAGTTGGATCCAAATGTATCCTACAGGCAGTGCTGTGCTGTTTAAACTACTTCTTAACTCTAAGTTATACAAATCCCCCAATTCCTGCCAGGTTGCACTCCACCTTCAACTCAAGGTGCAAAAATCAGTCAGAATTTAGAAGCAGGAGGGAATCAGGAATCACACAAACTTCAGGTACAACCCAGTGACCTGGCCTAACCACCGTAAATCTCCCTGTCTAATACGGCTTCCCTTCTGGAGCGGAACAGCTGCCTGGGGAAGCTGCCGGGGGGAACTCCTGCCCTTCTAAGCACGGCAGGGGATTCAAGGCCAAGTGGTGATGCTCTGCTCCTTGAGGCCATCAACAGGAATCCTGCTTTCCTTCCACCAGCCCCAGACGGGAACCTGGGTTTTTATTTTTGGAGGACTGATCCTTTTGGCATTTTACACTTAAGTTAAACGACGTGCCTAAGAGAATCAGGCTGAAGCCCATGCTAAGCCCTAGAATAGAGATGACAGTGAAGATACAAAAAAAAAAAGGCTGTAAGGGAATCTGTGCTCCACAAGTGATGAATCTTTGCAGCTCCAGAGAATTTGTCTTGTGATACTCTGCTGGCTGCCGAGCACATCTCGGAGATGGGCACTTCCAAAGGTGCCAAACTCTGTGTTTAAGCAATTTGGATTGCTGTAGCACTGAGTTGCGACAATAACCAATACCCATCAATACAAGGTGTTTAAAAGCACAGAGTAGGAAAGATAGTCCTTGCCAAAGAGGACTTTAAGCAAAGAAAATTTACTTATTTTCCTCAATTTTTACTTTCCTGGGTTTTATTTTCCAATAGCATTTAAAAAAAAAAGGGGGGGAGGGTAGGATTTGAGAAGATGCCAAAAAAAATTAAAATAAATCAAGGGAACTTAATTTAGCAACCTTCCATTTATCTGAGCAAGGAAAGCTTAAGGAAACGACGAGATCAAAATGACATTTCCTCGGGAGACAAAAAACCAGAACCCATTTCCCTGCAGAGCATGGGCAGTTACCCTGGTTCACACGGTGTGACCCTCTAGACATTCTGTCTGGGCATCTCCACACAGAATCACAGAACGACTGAGATTGGGAGGGACCTCTAGGGATCATGTAGCCCAACCCCCCTGCTCCAGCAGGGACCCCTAGAGCACGTGGCACAGGGTGGCACCCAGGCGGGTTTGGAAGATCTCCAGAGAAGGAGCCTCCGCAGCCTCTCTGGGCAGCCTGGTCCAGGGCTCCGTCACCCTCACAGGAAGGAAGGAAGTTCTCAGCTTGCTGCCGAGGGGCGCCAAACCCCGCGCTCAGAACCAAGCCTATTCCTATCACTTCAGTCACCTGAGCCTGAAGAAAACAAAAACAAAGTTTCTCCCCCAAACCGTTCTGGAACAAGAACCGTGTTAAATTGTGAATGCAAATTTACTGTTAAATAATGACTATTTTTCCTGACTTCTACCTTCACCTGGAGTACTGCATAAACAAGAATAAAACCCAGGACATATCACCCTGTGTATTTTTTTAGTCAAGCATGGATTAACAGAATATAAATTGGATGTTATTAGCTTTGCAAGTGAAACATTTCTTTAATGAACCAAACGTATGCTTTGGCGAGATCTATAAAGCCTCGTGCAAGATTCCTGCCGGGCACTCGCTCTTTAAATGACAGCAACAGTTGAACACTTTAACCTGTGAATAATTTAGGAGTCAATTAAATATTAAATGGATTTCTAGACACATTAAAAAAAAAATCAGCTTACTGCAAAAGGGTCTGATAACTGTTATTCAGAGACATGATCTTTTGTGGCTGTATTTTATGCTTAGTGATTCTTAACTATTAAGGCAACTTATGAGACATCAAGAGAAAACTCTGTCCTTTTTCTTTGCTGCAGATATTTTTTCCTTGTTGTCACTGTTTATGGGGACAAGGAAAGGAGAGCTCTGGAATAGCAGTGCTGCCAGCCAGCCCAAAGCATTTCTCCCGCTGGCAACACTGATTAAGGCTGCCTGCTTTAATTGATCTTTGTTTTCAGACCCTAATTGCCACCAGGCTTGCTAGAATAGCAACTCTATCTGCAATTTACAGGGAACAGAGGTGCAGAGACTGGTGGAAAGGCTCCTCTAATGGGTCTCTGTCTTTTTTTTTCTCCCTCTCCCTCTATTCAGGTATCAAAATGTCTGTTCTTATTTTAATGTTTTGTCCAATATGGAGAAAAGGCTCAAAATTGAAAGGTAATACTTTTGGGGATTCATGAACCTCACAAAAGAGCGAGCAATGGTGGCTCCGTAAAAGTATATATGAGATTATTTAGTCTGAAAGGCCCTGTTGCATGGGAACAATCTGCATTTCTCTCTCCTCCTGTAAAGCCCCCATGTGCTCGTTTATGCTTTTTGTTCTGGCTGGGAGAGAGGAGGGTACTGGGTAGAAGCAAGGCATGTGGGCAATGGTAAGGAAACGCCGGCACGCTACAGCTTCCCTTCAATATGCTAAAAATAGATAGTTTCTGGAAAGATAAACGCACAGGAAATGTGCCCAAGATTGATGACAATCAAAATTGCCTTGAATACACAAATCCACTGGGGGAGAATAGCACAAGAAGCTAGGCACAAGTCAGAACAGTGTCCTGCTTTGCTGTGCGCCCTTTTTCACAATCCAAAGGGAAATTCGGACGCTCTCATTTCTCCTTTGGATGTTTCCCGTTTTCTGTGTGAACAGTAATGCCTCTCACCTGACCTGACCACTGAACGGGTCAAGCTCACCTCGTGGTTTCGTTGCGCCCCGTTTTGCAGCCTGTGCCCGGCCTGCTGCTTGCCTGGGCGTGCGGCCGTGCGCTGCCTGGCACGGCAGCGCTGCCGGGAAGGTCTCCTGGTTTCCCTCCTGGCAGCGCTGGGAAGGTCTCCTGGTTTCCCTCCTGGCAGCACAGGGAAGGTCTCCTGGTTTCTTTCCCGCCGTCACTCAGCTAAGTGGTGCTTCCACCAAGCACCTCAATGGGCAAAGCTTATTTCAGTGAGGATTTAGCTGTACTGTGGTACTTCAGAAAAGAAGATAAATCCCTTTTATCTAACTGCTTCATGCTTTACTGAAGAAGAACGATCGACTGCCCATGCTTCGATCCATGCAATTACTTGCATTATTTCCTTCAACTACCGGCAAGTTTAGTGAGATAAATTCCTATATTCGGGTCAGCAATACTCAGCAGCTACACTTACTGCAGGCAAGTTTCTAACCTCTTAATGAATTCAGTGCCATGAAAAACAAAACATAAGGTGAGCTGGCCAGTTGATAAAGACAGGCACTGTTCAATGCTCTCGATTTTCCTGTTCGATGCTCTGGATTTTCCTACTTTCACAAACTGCCTCCAGCCCCAGGGACACTCACCCACTTCTGCTCCAATGACTGACAGCTCAATCCAAAAGCTAAATGCGTTCCAGGGTCGCATCTATGTGACACCGTTGGCTCTGCTCCTTCCTCTAGTCTTTTAGATTAATCTCATGTATAGAGCCTTGGAAGCTCTTAACAGTTTCATGGAACATCACAAAATAATATAAAATCATAGGAGTTACAATTTCAACCTGTGAATAAATGCCCAATATCTGTTGTTAATACAAAAACAAGTAAACAACACAAATCTTTTCAAACCCCTGTTTTTTAAATTAGAAAGCAGAACGATGTCTATCAAAGAAAAAAAAGACAGAACTGCAAGATCCACCCATTTCCCTACCTTTTTTGCCTGGGGAAAAGACATAACCTTTTCCTCCCTTTTCACACTGCTGATCTAGTTATTATCCTCTCCTTTCCAGGAAACCTTTAGGTACCTTAGAAGCCTAACGAAAACCAGATTCTTTCAAGGAGACCCGGGGCGCTTCCTGGTGCTCCAGAGGGGAAGCAGCTCCCAGGCCCAGCCCCAGCGCGACGTGCCCTCCGCCAGCAGCCATCGCCGCCCTGGCTCTGCTCATCCACAGGAGCACATGGGATTTACTCCTCCTCTGCTGCTCAGGAGAGCACAGCAGATGCTGAGCCTAAACACCAGTCCCAGGCCTCGCTGGAGGGCTGCTCTCCTAGCCCGTGCAGGGCTATATTTAAGTGACAAAAAAGAACTTAAAACAATAGTATTAGCATAACATTATGCACAACATTTACAATTTGTGCTATGAAAAAATACTGCAGTATCAACATGCATATATGGCATAATACAGTGAATGGTGAGAAAGGAGCAGAGAAACGATTCTTATAAAGCACAAGCATCTCTCCACCATGGTAAAAAAGGTGCAGTGGTCATGGCTGCATTTCCTATTGCATGTGTTTCATCTGCAAATGGTACTACAAAACCTCTGTGTTGTAACAGCATGTGCTTCACAGGTGAGCAAGGCTTTGCTCAGTGGAAAATCCAGATCATAAATACCTGTGCAGCCACAGAGACTATTTCTAGTAAATTAAGAGAAGAGGTAACAAATGCTAGCCTGATCCTGCAGTACCACTAGCCCATGACAGCTCTTGAACCGCCTGACCACCTAACTGTGCATCATGCAGTAACTTGATACTTCATTTAAACCAAAGCAAAGCCATCCATCCCAAGCAGTTTGCCAATACGACCAGCGTAGCTGAATCCTGACGGTGCTACAGGTGACCTTGCAGGATAATCTTCCTTACACTGTTTTCACCAGGAAAATCTACTTATACGGACACACTGGTGATCTGGATGCGGGAGCAGAAAGGAAGCTCTGGTCCTGCACATGACCCTACTCTGGGCCACAGGGACGGGGGAAGCTGCACCTGCCATCATGCCACGAGTAAAGACGTAAGCAATCTTCATGTACCCAGCCCTGGAGAACAGGAATTTTGGCTCAGATCCACAAAAATACTTTCCAGTCATTTCAGACAGTGATAGAGCATCTCAAAATCCTATGGATCTAGATGTTATTTCTCCTCTCTCCCCTTGCACTGAAGTATTACACTAATATCCCCTGTGCTCGGCGCTGGCGAGGCCGCGCCTCGAGCGCTGCGTTCAGGTTGGGCCCTCGCTGCAGGAAGGGCACGGAGGTGCTGGAGTGTGTCCAAGGGAGGGAACGAAGTCCGTGCAGGGGCTGGAGCACAGACCTCACCAGGAGCGGCTGGGGGGCTGGGGTTGGTCAGTCTGGAGAAGAGGGGGCTCCGGGGAGACCTTAGTGCTGTCTACAGCTATCTGGAAGGAGGGTGCAGTGAGGCGGGGGTCGGTCTCTTCTGCAGAAGAACCACCAACAGGACAAGAGGAGGTGGCCTCAAGTTGCACCAGGGGAGGTTCAGGTTGCATATTAGGAAAAATTTCTCCACGGAAAGCGTGGTGAAGCCTTAGAACAGGCTGCCCAGGGAAGTAGTGGAGTCCTCATCCCCGTCAATGCTCACGCACCGTGTAGATGAGGCGCTTAGGGACAGGGTTTAGCAGGCCTGGTGGTGACGGGCTTACAGCTGGACTTGATGACCTTCAAGGTCTTTTCCAACCCTAATGATTCTAAGATAAGCTAAAAGGTTTACATCAGACTGGAAGAAAGACAGAGAGCTTTTCTAAAATTTCAGCTTTTAAACTCGGGGAACGGGGCAGGATTGCTGTGTCCTGGCACTTCCTACTTTCTCATCCTGTGCCCTTCTCGTGCTGCAAGCCATTACATGTTGAAATAATATTTAGGTTTGCTGCTGGGCTCATAACTGGTGTAATTTAGAAGACACAGCTAGCCATCAGCCTTACAGAATACATTCAATTTTCAATAAAGTGGCAATTTCCAGAGGGCAGCGACCATAAATGAATGACGATGCACGAAAGAAGGAAGAACAAAGCTGACAGCCTGTCAAGGATTCGCCTGATGTGTGCTCTCATTTAATTTAGAGAAGAAAAAACAACTACGGCAGGAGACAGAAGAGCAAGCCAACTTTCCCACGAGATACCTCCTTCCTTTGCCCATTAAAAATAATCTCTCTTGCTTTGAATTACTGATGCATGAGCAGCTCGTGGCAAATAATCCTCCAGAATTAAATAAATGGCTGAAAACAGTGAGACAAACTCATCCTTTTCGCGACGGCTTGGTCTGACTTGGGATGATTCGTGGATCTTGCTCAAACCCACCCCATCCTACCAGCTCAACATTCCCCCCAAATTCTGCAAGCAGAGCTGCCTCCAGACGCTGTCTGCTGCCTTTCCCTGCAGGCGCAGGGCCCAAACCAACCAAAGGCAGCTCAGAGCTCGGTGGTGGTTGGGCTCTGCCCCAGGGCTGAGGGGACTCTGCCCTCCCCTTGCTCGCCCGGCGCCTGCAGCGAGCTGGGCTGCGAGGCGGCGCTGCCGGCTCAGTCCAAGGTCTTTCACCCAACCATCTCAGCGATGGCTCCAAGAACAATGACATTACAGAACATACAGAACATCGATGGGGGAGCTTCTCCCCTTTAATAATTTAAGATACCAGAACACCAAAAAAAATACATTGGAGACTCCACAGTGTAGTTTTTAACCTGGTCATGTCCCACACGGCAAACATTTCCAAGTGCATTTCGCTTTTCCCGGAGCAGATATTTTAAAGCATCAGCCTTGGTCATAGCGTTGTCCATACTCAGTTCTATATGCTTACCCAGACAGGACTATGTAGTATGTGTATAAATATACATACCCGACTTGGGTACAGTCTCGATATGGCAGCACTGAAAATATGCTACAGAAGGATCTTCTGCTGCTGATAAGGACTATTCTAAAATATAAAAGAAAATAAAAAGAAATATCAAAAACTAAAATTTTAAAATCCCACAACAATATGCGAAGCAACAGACTTTATCATCAAGGAATTTGTAATCACAACCTTCTACTATTGGCAATTTCCCTCCTTTCTAACGCGTGACGGCTTTCATCTCACAGATAAGGCACGGCGCAACCAAATCCCCAGTGCAAGGCTGAGGGCTGTGCCTTACGTCACCCAGCCAGCGAGCCGCAGGGTGCCGTGCCCTGAACGGGCTTCCTATGAGGAATATACTTGAGCACGTTTTGCTCGTAACGCAGACCGGATTGCTTTCTGAAGGTCCGAGCGAAAGGGACCCCGTCCTCCTTCAAGGCCTGTCACTGGATTTGGCAGCTGCAGACAGAAACAAGCATCATGTGAGCTTTGGTCTCACCTTTAAGGGCAGCACACAGCTCGGAGAGCACAGAGCTCATCTCAGAGCCACTGACTCGCACAGCCAATGCCTGGTGTTTTCCAACCAGTTTCCACATCTCGGAGTCATCCTGCAAAGTCACTCATTACTCGAGCACCGTAGAGCTGCCGACCCGTTTTACACCCACACTGTTACTTTTCATCACCAAGCTCTGACATATCAGTAAACAACATCAAAACTACCTTGAGGTCAACACTCACTTTCCATAAACCCACGTGAACTACCATTAGCTACATAACTAAAGTTTGGGGAGAACCAGAAAGGTAAGATGCCAAGAGACTCTTCATTGAAATGTATGGAAATATAACATTGACAAGTAATTGTTTATTTATAAATACAGCCTCTTTCCTCAAGGGGTTCAGGACACTGCCAGTCATGCAACAGTACAAGGAAAAGCTCTTTCTTCTGCCCCAAACTGGCCAACAGGCTGTACTCCGGTGTATTCCCCTAAGACATGATGAGGGCAACCTGTGCGTTTCTAACCTGACTAGCATTAGGATTTTCTTACGCTGATACTAAAAAGCTCCAGTTATGGTCCAAAATACTAGTATTCTTGGTTGTTTTTTCTTCATGGTTCTTTCATTTCCCCGTTCTGCTTTTTGACATTGATGCTGTTTGCCACAGATCAGCAAGGAGCCAGGATTTCACCCCAACCTTTTGCCCGTTGCCCTCCGCGGGTCAAGGCTGCATGCCAAACCCCAGCAAGCTCCTTTACTCTGTGCCCTCTGAATACCCACAGAGGCACCCGTGAGTCTGGTGCCCATTATGCTGCTTTTAAAGAACTGCTTCCGTATGGGACCAACTCAGTCATAATCCTTGGAAATCAAATAACACCAAGAGATGTGTTGCATGTAACTATCAGCTATTTGGAGAAAAGAAAGATAATCAACTTTCCGTCTCCTGGATTATTCTGCTATAGCAATTTCATTTTCTTCTTTAAAAGCATATTTAAGAGCAAAGTGCCATTCTCCTTGTGACAAGGGAGGGTGTCTAACAACTAAAGAGTGCAGGGTATTAAAAAGTTCTCCTACAGCAGAAACCATAGGTTTGAATGCCATAACACCCGTTACCTATGGTAAGCATCTCACGAGCTATAAGATGCTGTCACGGTGCAGTAGTAAGTTGCAAAGCAGAGTGAAATCATTTCTCACGTTTGGGCAGGGCAGTCAACAAGCAAGACAACCCAGAATAGCATTAATTCTGTGCTTGCCATAGCTCACAGCTGAGTGGTTGTTACTCACAACAGCTTTCTTGTTCCCTGAAAGCCTTGTTTGCTGATGTATGAAGCTTGGCACAGATTCTGAGGCTGACATCAGAAAGCATCTTTGAGTTCGGAAAACCACAGTTCCCATCAGGCATATCCTCCCTGTTCCCTCTAGCTGCTCCTGGAAATACAGTTTCTTCACCAGCATCTTACTAGAAAATATACTCCTACTGTTCAGAAAACCACCGCAGGGGCAACACTGCGGCTCTACCACAGAAAGGTTGCTCTGTCGGAGAGGAGCGGTTCAGCTGGGAAATAAAAGGCATCTGCTTCGATTCCTTTTCATTAAGACCCGAACAGCACATCCGCACTGCCATGGGCCACGGGCTCCTCACGACACAAGGGCCTGCCCAGCAGGGTGGGCAGCCCGGGAGCACGAGCAGAGCCGTGGAACACAGAGCTCTGCGGCACCCCGAGACCCCAGCTCGGCGGCCGGCTAGCACGGACACCCAGCACCGACCCCTCCAGGGCCCGCAGGAAAGCGGCCAAAGGCGGGCTGGCCTTTCGTGGGGCCAGCGACAGCCTCAGTCTCAACCACCCGCTCCGAAAAGGGAAACTATCAACTTTGGGCCCCTAGGAAAAGAGAAGAACAGAGCTGGCCATGGAAACTGTTTAGAAGCTGAGCTTGGGAGGTATAAAACAGTTTATTTAGAAGTTCAGAGAAAGTGGAACAGTGGTATCTGTTGGTTCAAAAGGCCCCAAAATTTGTTTTAATTTTGCTTTGAGAAGGCAGCTATGGCGGAAGCTGACTGCTGTTTCCGAGAGAAAAACCTTTTGTTGGTTTTTAACTTTTCAGGAAAGAGCATCTACGACACCACAGAGCTCCAAACCAGCAGACGCAGCCCAGGATGGAGCAGATTTATGTGCCCTGGTGCACCTAGACATGTCTGTATCTACTGCACAGCAAGGTTTGGTTCTTTCCTTCCCTCACAGCACCCGTCACGTGCAGCAGTCTGAGAGCATTTAAAGCAAATCTTCCAATTTATTTAAGGAGATGTATGCTATAAAACTACAGAAACTTGCTGAGCACAAGGCTCTCAGCAAAATCTGCATCTCCTGACTAAAGGAGCTTCCTGTAACGATGCACTGTGACATACACTACGCACAGTCTATACACCCTGAGCATTGTATGTACCCCCATTCCTCACACCTGATTCATTCAGTTTGACCACGGGGGCTTTGCAGAAGCAGACCCACGAAGCACACATGCAGCCTGGGCAGAGCCATCCCTTCGGAGCCTCCCAGGTTCCAGCTGGGGCTATCTGAAAGTGGCTGAGAGTAATTACAGACAGTGAAGACACTGCAAATATTCAGCCTCTGTGCATGCACATGTGTGTGCCTGTCCCCATGATTACAAGGGCAGCAGAGAGCTCGGGGATCTGCTTTTCCAACATGCCCTTGTGCAGCCTGTGGGATCTGTTTGGTTTGGGCCCAAGAGTACACACAGCAGAACTGCATGCTAATAACTCGAGAAAGCAATAGCACTAGGGTGGTGGGGAAGCACTACTGTTACCCTGCTTTGATACCTGCTCTTTGGGATGTTTCTGGAAATGATCTCGCCACGTTCTCGCCCTGGGCTGTTTGTTCAGCCGTGCTCTTTGGTGGCCTCTTCTGCCAGATAGGAAATCTGCTTCAGCGGGTTATGACCACCATCATCCATGCGTGGAGGGGCTAGGTTTCAGGGAGTGAAACCCCACGCCACTGCCTACACTTGCTCATTTGTCTGCTAGGGTTGGCATTGCTTCATTTTTTAATGGGCAAATTACTTTGCCCTGTTTTACAAGACCGCTTTGGTAACACAGACCAGGAAACCTGGTCTTGCATAGTAAACCAAGCCCCACAGATCCAAAGATATTGGCTTAACCAGCACATAAAACTACCACCATGAAGCTAACAAGGAATCACACTGTGGTCAGCTGTTTCTGGTTTCTCCCCATGCTGAACTATTCCTAGCCCAAATATTATTTTTACCATGGCCAATCTGGGGAGAACGTGAGCAGTGAAGTTGCCAAAGCACCCCAAAACTCTCCTCATTTTAGGCTGAATCTCTAAAACAGCTTCACCTGATTATTCGGGGGCCCTTTTTATCTAGCATGGCCATTAGTTTCACTGGGGGCAGAGGTGGGCAGACCCCTGGAACACCAGGGCACCTCTTCAATTGCTTACTGCCCCATTCGGCTGGCCTGCGGCGGGCACAATGTGTGGACTTTACACTTTATTTTTAGCTAATGTCTCTGGCACTCTTTGCAGATAGGATGAAAAGCATTCCAAAACAATGCATCTTACTCTTATTGTATCTGTGCTCTAGATAAATGGATCTTTATTATGATTATGGAAATAACCTGCAAAACTGTGCATGCTGATAAAGCTGGCTGAATAAGAGAAGCTTACTCACTGCTTTCTTAAGGAGAAAAATATTCTGTTTCCTTATCAAACATAATTACTGATATTTAAACCCTGATAAAACACTGTGTGTATTTTAGAGATACACTTTTGTAGCAAAAGAGAGGAAAAAAGTATTATTTTGTAGACTAATTATGAATCACTATAGGTAATATTTTTATCACGTCTATGCATGTATTTTATAAGCACATCTCAGAAATCAGCAGTCTTTGTGGAATTTGCATAACACTTTATGAATAAATATTTTCCAGTGTAAGAAATACCCAGGGTGCATGTATATGTGTTACGCACAGAACAGACTAACATTAGGGGTCTGCTTTTTGGAGCTTTATTCCACATAAATTGGTTAAGACAACAACAAGCCACTAGATAACAGTTAATGGATCTGCATGCATCTGTCTGCAACAAAAGAGGTGTCAAAAACCTCTTGGAATGGTGTCTACCCCCTCTCAGAGCCACATCCTCAAATTTTTATGTTGATTAGTCCTGCTCCCTACATTTGTAGATGTGACACTAACCACAGGAAAAATTTCTCTAGCCAAGTGCCACTTTCAATTCATACAAACAGATATCCAGTATTATATTAAAAATGCTATCGATAGGTCTGCACATTTGCTGAAAAACCACTGGCCTGGTGCAACACACGCCGTAGCACGGGTACGTATGTACACAGGGGTGTGCAAGGGCTGCCGCTCAGCGCGCAGCTGGGTCTGCTTGCTCTCCTTACGGTCAGGTTTGGAAGGACACGCAGAAAACAAAACACACAGACAGATCACCTTGGAAAAAATACAGAGGATGGGCGCCATCCTTCTTGGCAGGGAGTTGCACATCAGAGCCGAGTGGCAACAGAATAAAGACCCAACACATTGATGGGAACAGCAGGATGGACCATGCGGTGTGGAAGGTCCCTGCTGTCTGCTGCTATAGATACATATATAGATCCACTGGCACCTGCAGCCTGGCAGCCCATGAACTAGCGGGTCCTGTCACCCACGCGGGTTCAGCCCCGTGCCCCATCTCACACTTAGCCTCGGGAGCTGTCCTTCCAGAAATGCCACCAGAGCCTAGCCCAATGGCACCACCCATTTTCCATTGTCCTTATGCAGTTACTTGTGTTACAAAGACACTGACCTTAAAAATCTCCCATTGGGCAATTCCATTGATTAATAATTTACTTGTGCAGGGAGTGCGCACTGCAGCCTCCCTGCTGGCAGGCTCATTAATGGCTGCTGCTCACTGGGTATTAGCTAATGCACAATGGGTCCCTGTGCTGTTTCACAGGGGCACCAAACCTTCCCTTTCCCCGGCGCCCCAGGAATGGCCCTCGGCGCAGCGGCCTCCGCACGCACAGTACCTGCCGTTCCTGGTGTCGTGCTGCCGCATGTTCTTGATGAAATGAACCTTCTTGAAGTTCTTTGGTCTGGGGGATCCTGAGAGAGTCCGACATCTGAAAAACAAACCAGGCGGAGGGGAGGGGGCAAAAAGACAAAAAAAAAAAAAAGCATATTCAGTTCCCTGCTGCACAGCGGAGAAGTCTACACAAAGGCAGGAAGGAAAGACTAGACAACTTATTCAAGTCACCCTCGTTTAGGAATCAGCAACAACAATGAAGACAATAAGTCTGGAAAGGTGACAGCTCAAATAAAAGAAATATTTAAAATAATAAGAGAAAGTGCCAGCACCCTCCCTTCATGATAAAGAAGTTAAAAAAAATCTCAGCAAAATAAAGCTTCCTGTAATCTGCTGTGATTGCTTAGATTTTGCTCTCAGAGGGAAAATAATGAAATGGACCCTGGTAAATCTGTATGTGATTCTTCCTCCCCACACCGTCACACACACTTTTGGATCCTTCTCGGCTTTTGCTAAAGGTGTTATTGAGAAATGTTCTTTCTTGTTTTAGTTTTAGAAAAACTAAAACCTTGCATTTACAGGGGTGATCCTTATTTCCTTTAAGCTCTAAGTATCAGCATTCATGCTCCAACAGTATATTAACCAACAGATAAAACTGCTGCAATGATTTGTACTTTCATTTTACTCGGCTTTTTTTTTTACTTTATTTTTTATTTTTTATTCAGTATGGCTTTTCTTCTCAATAGCAAAATCCTCACAATTATCTCATCCTAGGGTTACAATTACTCATTTCCTTCTTTACAGGAATACACCACCATGGGAGTGATACTACCAACATGTCTGTGAACTAGCAAGCAAATACCGCCTTGCTAACCAGACTCCATCTGTATCTTTTGCAAATTCTATGTGTTTGTGGGAACGTTTCATCATGCAACTGGTCAGTGTTCAGCAGAGGCTGGGTGAAAAATCAAGTTTGGGGACCAGGCCAGTGGGTAGAGGCTCTGCTATGAAGTCTGTGCTTCCAGGTAGGGAGAGATGGCCAAAGTGAGTGTGCATAAACAGGGCTATAGGTTAAATACTGATATAAACTCGCTGAATTACAGGTCCAGAGATCACGGGTCGTTGAAAATTAAGTCACTGCCTGGCCAGAAAGCTGAGCTGGAAGCAACCACGTGCCAGCCACATCACTGATCAGTCCATGCTAGAGCTGCTAAACACTTGCTCTATCTTCCCTTGCCCCTTATGATGCTCAGGGACTAATTCCTGCGGTCCCCAGAGAAGCTGCGGCCTCTTGGGTGATGGATGTTTCAAGGAGGGCAAGGATAGGAGGTCTATCCACGCTTACACCCTACAGACACGTAGCCAGAAAGATAGTAAATACAGCAACCTCCGCAGCGGGGCGTTTTCCTCAATGTCCTCCAGGGTCTCCAGAGAGGATCGCTGCGAGATCAGCCGGCGCCTGAGGAGCAAACAGAGCACAACAGCACCCTCGGTTAGGGTAAGAAAGTGCTCAAAGCTATTATTTAGTAAAGCTAAATACAAAACAAAACAAAAACAACACACAAAAAAACCCCAAACTCCCCACACTTTCCACTCCCACCTCTTCCTATTTTTTCCTGTTTTCAAACTTTCTCTTCTTTAAAAGGCTTTACCACCGACCCACGTTGCCGTGTTGCAGCTGGCAGTCCTGCAATTCCAGCTCTACAACAAACAACAAGGACAGAGATGCCACCAGGCCAACCTGGGCATCCACGCTGGTACGGGGATGCTCCTGCTTGCAGCTGCTCCTCGTTGCTCCCTGCCCGCAGCTTTTAAGAAAAACTGCCACTCACGTCTCAGCAACAGCTGCTCTGCTACTATTTCACCTGCCTTGTGAGAAGTGGCAAAACAGAGGGAAAAAGAAGAGAGAGTTCCTAGTACTGGGTACAAAATATGGTGCTTTTAAGAGGTGCTCTATCGCTCTGAACAGCACGGATTATTTTCCTTGTGTTTTAAACCCATTTTCTTTGCTTGCGTCAGATCCCTCCCCGCGCTGTGCTGAGATGAAGTTGTAAAGGAAACGCTACCCTTTCTTTCTGAGTGGGCAGGGAAGAGGCTCCAGCACAGGGCTCCTGGAGCCACGCTAGAAATCAGGTTACCGAACAGTCTTCAATCCAAAACACCCCTGAGGTTCAGTGATTCAGTTTACTACTAGATCAAACACCAGCTTGGTATCGCTAACCCCCAGACAACACATTTCAAGACTGACTAAATGTGTTCGTGGGTTTTCGAGTACTCAGAAAAAAAAAAAAAAATCATAGAAAATGTCCTCTAACAATTTATAGAACAACGACTTGTAAAGCACAATCCTCTTAGGAAGATATGCAAACCTGCCACCCCCTCCAATTAGTCTACATTCGAATTTTCAAGGATCTAGATACCATGCACCTTCAAACGCTACTAGTGGTGAGGAAATCTGCCCTTTAGGATGTTCTGAACTTGCTGACGCAGACAAAGACAACACCAGCCATCGGTCTCCTGTGCTCCACCAATGGCCACTGGACAGAGACACATTTTTCTAGGGAGAAATCCAAAGCAAGAAGAGCTCCCTTGCATTTTCAGTTCCATTCATCCATAAACAAAGGCAGGAGACTTCAGCTACCAGCACCCCTTGATGTGGCAAATGTCATCCGCTGCTTTTTAATGGCTCTTATCAAATGTTATTTGCTTAACAGCCACTCGCACAGCAATTCCCTCCTATCTCCTATCTTGTGGTGTTATAAAGAGAAAAAAAAAAAAAAAAAAAAAGGAAAAAACCCCTAAGACTTTGCATGTTCATTGATCAAAGAGAGATTAACAACACTATAACCTTAAATGTATCAAGCTAACAAGCTAACAATATAATATTTACCTAAATGCTGTAAGGCACTCATACCCCACTAGATGTATATTCCAACCACTATGGTGACTCCCCTCCAACCTGTCCTCCAAAGTTACTCACTACTCTCAGTATTTCTGCTGCTAGTTGGGTTGAGTTAGGTTTGAAAACAGTCCCGCATTCATCGGGGGGCAGAACAATGTCCCTCATTCACCTTTCCACCACTTATCTTCCACCTTCCCTGGAACCATGAGCCATGAGGAGCCCAGCTCCCTACACGCTCCCGGAGCGCCGTCGGGACAGGCTCCGCTTCCAGGAGTTTACACTGCCTGGATCTGACCCCTCTTTCCGTTGAAGAGCCTCAGCCACAGTGAAGTATGTGCAATTATTCCATTTTATCTTAAATCTTCATTTTCAGGCCTAATTAAGATGACCTAAATACCAACACAGATAAGCCTTCCACAGCTGGATATTGCACCATAAATGCCAGCTAATGAACTTACCTACTGTGAACTAACTCACATCCTGTGCCACACACACACATAAAAAGGAAAAAAAATGCTTTTGGAAAAGTGAAGCTTTTGAAAGGGCCAAGGAACACAAGCAAAAACAGTTTTTCATTACCTCCATTAAAAATTAATCATGTCAACTTGTATTTAATATTTAAAGCAATTTATCATATTCTTCTCTGCAGGCAAGCGTTGGTCAAGGCTCGTCTATGCAACTTTTAAAAGGGTTATTCTTCAAAAATTCATTAACTTACTTTACCAGCTCATATATGTAGACTGAAATAACCCAAACTGCTCTATATCACATATTGCCACTGATGCAAAGCTGTTGATAAGATACACGCTGATATCTGGTTTTTAATGTGTCTTGCCTTTAGAAATAAGTAGGAGAAAATCCTTTTAGCGTTAAATAACAGTATCTATAAACAGACTCAAACAAAACAGCATTTTATGACTCACACAGGATTCCTGCTTCTGGGATAAGTCTATAGGCACATGAAATCTTGAATATATGAATGTTTTAAAACTTGTGTAGGGTATATCTCAGCCAGTTAACACACACACAAATACTACTGGCTTTCATACTAAAATTAAAGGTGTTTCAGTAAAAATCTTATTTCCTCCTAGTTCAGACAAAGCCTTAAAGAAAACTGTTCCTCTAGCTCATCTAACTCCTCTTGGGTAGCACATATTTAGCCCCTGAAGACAGTGATCTCCTGGTTCCAAGGACAAGCCCTTTCAGGACGTTGATGACCATCATCTTGCCATCATCATCTTAAGCAACTTACTGACTTTTCTATTTTAAAAACAGGTAAAACACTTTTCTTTAAAAATCCATCTAAAAAAAACCTTTCATTTCTTCCCTGTTCACTGCGCACTCTTTACGTGAGCCTAAAAGAGTTAAAACCATAAAATCAAATTCCAACTCAAATCCAAAGCAAGAACTAAAGAGGTATTTAGTGCCCTGGTATTTTAAATTGTTGCTTTCTAAGACTTTCCTGATCCTGTCTGCACACTGGATTTATCAATGACCAGATGTCTGAATTTCTGTGTAAGGATCTTAAAGTCTAAATGTTGCCCATTTCCTCTCTCCAAAGTCAGATTAATGTGTCTCAGTTGCAAAACTAAAATAAAGCACAAAGAGGAATGAAAAAAAAAGTCTGTGATTGAGAGAGCAAAGAGCTGAAGTGAGTACACTATAAAAAGATTCACTGTAACCAACCCACTGATCTCTAGAAAATAACTTCGCCATCAATTGTTGCAAAATACTCAGCTCAATTATGTTAAGCACAAAATCTTAATCCACAAAGAAAGGAGGTGATAAAAATAAGGAACCGCAATCACAACTCTGGGTAAAGCCATCCAGGAAGGAAGGAAGCAGACGATAATCCAAGAGATAAGGAAAAATAAATCCACGTGTAATGACTTCCCAGCACAGCTACAAAGCCAGGAGAAAATAGCTACACTTCAAATATCCTTAATTTTTGTGGAAGTCGTGGGTGTGTTGGCCCTGTTGCTTCTCTTAAGGTTATGAACCTGCTACTTCAGGAGCCAGTAGCGCGGGTGTCGCTGGCTCCCACACCACAGTCACCCACCAGGACGACCTTCCCCCATTTGCTGGGGACAAGGCAACTTTTCAGGATGTTTACAGACCCCTATCAAGCGGGTACCATGCAAGCCCACAAGCATGAAGCCCATGCAGAATCCATGACTCTTGAAGAAACTGCTCTAGACCCACAGCTCTGTTCCCATCTAAGAAATGCTCTACTTGAGATGAACAAACACGTGCCTGAGGTCATCACTGCTTTGCACTTAGAGACAGGGCTATCATGGCACACACTAGGGCTAATCACGTGGGCATTTTCTAAGCTAGCAAAGACAAAAGAGCTTTGGTGGGTAAAGACATTTCAGCAGCTGAGGAGTGTTGGTAGTTCACACCTCCATTTGGTCCCCACTTTCCCACTGTAACACTCACAATGACGGGAAATAAAATCAGGACATCTGTCATAATGCTTCAGGTCCTCCTTAAGGATGTATGTGGAGGGTCTCCCTTTGCCATTTACCCTTTCTAAGGGTGGTACTTGGGGATGCTAAGAGAAGCTGGGGCCCCAAAGCCAACCTACTGCAGCCCTTTGCAATTTTGATTTACCATTCTCCTCCCACTCTTTGGGAGTAGGATTTAGGTATAAAAAGAAATGTTCTGTACTCCAATGACACCCAACTCCCAGGCTGAACTGGCTGTTTCAACCTTCTGGAGTACTAAAGGAGACATCAGCTGTATATTCATCACTATTCCCTTCATGACCTCTAATTCTGTGACCCAACGTCACTCCAGATGAAAGACCCACTAATGAGCCATCTCTCACCCTCTTGCTGCAGTTTTCACCGTAATTCCTATGGCCTGGTTAATTTTTGGCCTGCCTTTTTGCCAATATCAGAGAAAGACAGATGTAGGAAAAATTAACCTTGAAACTATTAAAAATTACTAAGGGAAAAAAAGAGCTTCCCAGAGCTACCCAAACTGATATAAGACTGTTTAATTATGTGTTATAATTACAAAGCTAAACCTTTTCCCATAAGGAACATCAAACTCAACCCAGTGTGCAGTGTGTTGGCAAGGCTACCCAGGCTGGGAGTTAAACACCCCGGTATGTGTTGAAAATGGTCTAATTGGTTTGTGAGTTCAATAGCTGACCCACCGAACAGAGAAATATACCAGAGAAACGCATGTACAAGTCACTCGCTTCCAAGTGGGATGCAACCCCAGCTGATGACCACAGCCTTCTGCACAGTGCAGTGTGAACGAAGGTCTCTGACACACAAACTCCTAGCCAAGAGTACCGTCAAGAACCTGGTTCTGTTGGGGAACATATTACAAGGAGAATGGAGCCTTCAAACCTTTGGCTAGAGAGAATTAGGAGAACAGTGCTATGCCAAAAGCTTGCTCAGTCTCCATCAACTCTACAGGGGCAGCAGAAAAACGGGTGGAAAACAAGGAGGGGAGAGCTATCACATGGATGTGTCTCACTATTCCCAAACCAGATATCCTACCTGCACTTACTATCCTACCTGTGGTGTCATCTGAATTCTTCTCCGAGTCCCATTGTTTCATAATTCACAGGGCAGAAGCTTGGAAAAGTACAGTACAAACTGCTACCTGCTGACTTGTCTGCATGCAGCATGCAATGTACCAGGTACACACACCACTGTCCTGAAGACTGGGTTTCTCTGGACACGTCAAAAGTTTGCCGACAAATCATCCCAGTGTCAGACACAGAGTACAAGAAGAAATCAATGATAAACTGAATTAATAATGACAATATTAAAGTATTCTACTGATATTTCACAGGTGCCAATGAAACATATTATTTTGTTCATGAACTTATGTGCAGTTTTATGCACTTTTCTTTTGAATGGCTGGGAAGTTTCTGTCACAACCCTGTCCCAGCACGCCACAGCCACCAGCTGCACCTGGTAGACTTGTATGAAATTCCACATCAGGACTAACAGCACTGTGCAGAGATGGAGTCCTGTGAGTACAGCAATCCCCAAATACTGATTCAAGAAGGGTCTCCTTCATTTCTACCTTCTCAGCAGCATTCCCAGTCCACGGCAGATGGATCCTGTTTGAAACCATCTTCTCTGGCAGGCACCTCTGCCCCCAACTCCCGGCCCAAAGGAGGAGCAATGCGGCACCCTGGAGCACACATTTTTAAAAGACAGGAGAGCTCCCAAAACCCCTGAAAACAGCCCAAACCTACATCCTCCGTGACGCGTAGCCAACGCTCTGCAGATTAACTCTCCTCTATTAACTCTACTGACCGCAGCAGCGTGACGGCTCCGAGACGGCTCGTGAGGGGGGGATTTACTGCGCACGCTGCCCTCGCTCTGCCCTGCCGGGGCCGTTCCCTCCGAGCCCAACGCACCCTATCGCGGGAAGGCACCGCTGCGCACCCGCTCAATTCAGGACGCTCAAAACTAGCAAGGGAGCAAAACAACACGATCCATCATCTCTGCTGTGACAACACGGACACTTGCCAAGGCGGACACAATAGCGCTGCGAAGAACATACAAATTCCTCATCTCTATGTCCTTTCTCTGTCGTAATGCCTGGAGCGTAACAGCTTTTGTCTGAGCGAGGTTAATCTAACAGATTCTTCATGTGCTGCTTCTGCCTGACAAACTCAGCTCCGTGCATGGTAAAATGCTGAACATCTACGTCTAGGCACAAGCTGTGCTGCTCCTGGAGAGCCAGACCCTACGGACACCTGCTCCTAAGAGCAGAAGTACAGCATAAACACCCAAATCAGGGGCGCTCACTGAATAATCCACGCCACAAGAGCGGCTTTATAGAATCAGAGGCACTAATGTCACACTTCAGGAGGGGCAAAGTTCGGAAAGCAGCCAGGAAATGCAAAGTTGAGGTGAAACTACAGCCTTTTCCTCTTCATTTCACTTTATTTAATTCTTGCTGTTTCTTAGACTACCACTAACCCCATCACCTCTCTTGCCTCCAATGCACATATACTACTTAAGAAAAAATATTCTGCACTGCTACATCTCCAGATTAGAAGATATATCAATAGGCACTAATAAACCTCATCTCTGAAAACATATCCTAGTCGGAGAAAACTGCTTGGATAACATTCTTTGGGGAAAAAAGAGAGTTTCCTGTGTGAGCAGCAGCACAAAAAGAACAAGCAAAAGCAGCAGAGCCAACACGGGGTATTTCATGCATGAGACAGGACGCGGGCGCAGATGGTGCCGATGAGGGTGTTCAGACTCGGGAGCACAACTGCTGTAATTCCCTCCGGATCAGGCACTCTTTCCCACCATCCTGCTACACACCGAGAAGTTACTGCTGGTCATGCCCCCCCTCTCCTGCTCCGTGTAGTGCTGAAGTCCAAGCCAATTCGTGTGGTTAGATATTGAGTAGTGAATACTGGATATACTTTGGGATATCTGAGATAACACCAGGTCCTGGAAGGCAGCTCAGTGCCCAAATTTTAAATGTTATCCCAGCCCAAATGCCCTCTTACTAGCTCCTGAGGATCAGTTTTAATGCCAAAGGCACTTAAGCACAAAACACTACATTTAAAATACATTGCAATAACAGAACCATCTTTCAAAATGGTGAAACCATATACGATATGGCAAAGAAGGATGCTTCTTGTCAGGAATAACTGCTTCAACACACTAGCCTGTGAGCCAAGGGCATACAAGAGAGAAGCTCTCCTGCTCTTTTCCTTAAGCACAAATCCCGGAGCCAGACAGAGTAATTGCCCTGGCCAGACCAAAGCACCTCCCTTTTGTGGTGCCCCTGACGCCGGGACAGCACCATCTCCTGCCATGGTTGGGTGCCCACACACCCCACATAAAGCTGGACCTGAAGACCTGAAAGGAACCCAAATTTATGGATTTTTGTATTCTTGCTTGCCCCACTTACTGTCAATGCTCTGAACTATTGGAGGTTCAGCTCTCCCAGGAAGCTCCTGGGAGAACTTAAAAGTGTAGGGGTCTACAGTCACAATAGGAGGGGAAAATGTCCAAAAATGACTGTAAAGTTTCTGGAGAGGCCATTTGTTAAAGAATCTCCATCCTCTGCTTTCTAGGTTCAGGAAAGGCAGGTTAGGTTCCTGCACTGGACAACACAAGATTTCTCCTTGCTAAATGCTGCTGTGATAAGCTTTACCCACAAAACATTGAGAAGGACACAAGAGACGACCAATAATCCAAATTTCTTGAACATCTTCTACCATCACCATGTTTCCATAAAGCAAGGGAAAAATTATCTAGCCCTTCTTTAGCTGAGAATGTTTCTCTCTGCATTTTTCCCTGTTGGTATTTCATCAGTTTATGTGCACAAGCTTTTTAAACTGTGCCAGAAGGAAAAACCTCTAAGCCCATGCAAAGTGGAAATATTTGATACCTACTGCCTTGACTGCCTGGAAAAAAAATTGATGTCACAACCATTTCCCTCACATGATGAAGGCTGAGGATAAACCCCACGCAGATGCAAGCTAACAAAAAGATTGGCTGTCTGCTCGTCCTGCCCCCTCCTTCCCCTTCTCCAAACCTCTCTGCTGGCAGCAGCTTCCTTTAGAGACCAGGGGGCCAAGTTCTCCTTCAGAGGCTGCAGCACCGGCCTGTTCTCAATCAGTTGGAGTTTTCTTCCCCATGATAACAGAAAACGAGGCGCTCTGTCACCCGGCTCGGTGGCAACTTTGCAGCTTTGCGCAGAATTGCGACGAACTTGCAGCTCATGGGCAACGACAGAGGCTGACAAACGGCTACGAGGAACCAAGCTCCTCGGAGCGCCCGTCAGCTGCCCCACCTCCGCGTTTTGTGTCCTTCGGAGAGCCAGCTGCCCGGCCCCCCCCACAGAGCGCTGCCTCCCCAAGGGAGCTCACCGCGGGGACGCTCCGCCGCAGCAGCACGGAGAGAAGCGAGAACGGATGCACATTAGAGGGATGCGGGGCAGGGCTGCTCGAGGCGCGCTCCTCCGGGACGCTCTCCGCAGCGCTCCGTACCGCAGATGAGATGAGATGAAACGCGCTCCGGGAATGCAAATGAATGAGGATGTCACAAGGAGTAATTCAATTTGGACCCGCAGGGACTCAGATTTGCTTAAGTTACCTGCAAGATCTTTATTTAACTGCAATCCTAGAACAATATATAGCACAAAGTCTGATTTGCACTTCACTGTTTTCTTTTTTTTTCCTTTTTCTTTTTTTTTTTTTTAAATCAAGCTTGATATCTTCCTCATCTAACCTTTTTTTAGGTCATTATATATTACATGTATATAATATGCATATACATTATACACATATTATGTGTAGCATACATATGCACACTTGCACACTCTGTAACAGTTTAGATTTGCAGAACAGTGGGGTTTTTTTAAATACGTAAGAAGTCAGGTAAAGTTTTCAGTCACATCACCAGTGCGGATGAGATAAGTGGAACAAGACAGCTAATTAGTCATTCCTCATTTCCATCCTCAATAACCACAAAGAGAGTCTGTTCTTTCACTGCAGGCCTTGTCTTACATCAAATAATTTGGAGATAACAAAAATAAGTTCTCTTCCTGTAGGCACATAAGCAAGTGTTTTGATACAGAAGATGAAACAGCATTTGAAATTAACTGTAACGCTCCCTCCCTTCCCAACCACTGGAGTTTGTCCGTGAGGACGCATCCCTAATCCATAACTATATTATCCAGGCTGAGAAATATTGCGCAGTCGGCTGTTTTGGTACTCCGGAGCACAAGCCATTAACAGCTGACTGCCTCATTCCAGCGAAACGAGACAATTATCAGACGTAACGCACACAATTAGCACCAGCGCTGCCAGCATTTCCAACACAGATCTGCTTCTTCTATAGCTCGTTGGAAGTCTTTGGGGGATATGTTATTAGTGCATCTGTCCTGCTGTAAACATAATTAGCATTCCCAACTCTGTTTATCTTGCTGATCAGGAAGCGCGCCGGGCCAGCCCTTCACATGGAGAATGCTCCCGCACAGGCCAGGGAATTCCGCTGCCCTGCTAGCCAGGGCCGCATCAGCTGCCAGCAGCACGACCACGGCTGCCCTGGCAAACCCGGGGCGATTCTCTGGGCAGATACAAAGCTCGTGCTAACCTCAGCCCGTCATATTTACGCAGCTTACTTGGCCCGTGGGTCAGTTCTATGTGCCCCATAATTCCCTCCCACTCGCTCCTATCCAGGCTCATACAGAAGTAAAGGCTAAGGGGGAGCCCGTGGCCACCTTACTCACCATCACCATGGCCATCTGAGCAAAAATGGACATTGACATGAGAACAACACGACCCAAAATCACGCCTATGTCACAGAGATGAGGGAGACCCCACGTAGGCCCTTGCACCACCACACCGAGCACTTAGGTACACAAAAACCAAACTCCAGTGTAGCTGATGCCTTTCTGCTTCGTGCAAAGGAAGGAAGACAATGTAACAGGAACAAAATGAGAATGCAATGAATTTTCATCATAAATCAAACTTTTTCCTGGTATTCAAAAACTGTCTGCCAGGACACAAGGGACTTGCAAGACTCCATGGTTGATCGGTTCTTGCTACTATACTAAAGGGTTGGGATGAAAACCAATTCCTCATGGCATTAGAAAAAAAGTTTCAAAAAGACGTTATTTTGTTGCTGATAAATAGATGAAAAAGTTTGTGAAATATTTTTAAAACATGGCACCACCAAGGCTATTTGTATATGTAGAATAACCACATGTCCACAGAAACTATTAAATCCACTGTGTTAATATATTGACCAGTTATGGATTATATTCACAGCACCTTACTCCCAGATCACCCTGACGTTTCACTTAATTTTGTTAAGATAGGGTGACTGTGAATAATGTGCTGGCGCAGCACTTCAATCAATTATTCTCTTTAAATTCAAGAGCCGTGCATATCCAGACTGCTTAATTTCTCCCATGCATCTGCATTTGCAAATCTTTGTTCTCTGAAGAGCCTTCAGAAGCTGAAGTTTTAATCAGAGGACTATTTTTGATCTTAATTTTCCAAGCCGCAGTAAGCTGCTTCATGACCTAATCTGATGGCAAACCTACCATCATTACACAGCGATTTCGAGCCCGTTGTGCACTAACTAGTGTCTTATCTTTTAAATTGCTAACACACCAGGTGCCCCAAGCCCGAACAGAGCTATCAGCCTGCCATTCTAGCTATCAGATATCGCCATTCTCGAGGTCAACCGATGACTCGTTGACGCAAGGGCCGCTTGGTGTGAACAAAATGCAGTGCAGAACAGCGTTCAAGCAGCGTTTTGATCTACTTGAAACCGACGTTTCCCTTCCAAACTCATGCATTCCTTACCCTGCGCAGTCTCCTGCACATGGCAGAGGTTAAGGGCTCACGTTCAGGTGGAAGCAGCTCGCACCGCTGCAACAGGCTGCCCTGCTGCAGGGTTTTGCTTCCTGCTGCAAGACCCACGGGGCTTCCCCCGCTTCAGCTCCCGAGGCCGCATGGTGGCATTTCCAGGCCTCAGGAAATCCGGCTAACACGCGGCTTCCCCCTCTCCTCCCTGTCTGACGGCTTGCTGTTATGACCGCAAGAAAGGCGGCAGCTGCCACTGAAACTTTAATCTTCCCCCACAGTCATACTCTTCACATAGTAAATATAACACGCTTTCTTAGTGACCTACTGCAACAGTGTGTTACAGCATTGCAGATGCAAAGTTGTACTTAAATCCGCTAGAAATTAAACCCTGTTCTCCCCGAGGATGCTCTAGCTATAATTAATAACAGATTTCATTAATATTCACTTACCCAGTTTTTACTTTTAGATTTGCATTGAACTAAAGGCGGCAGGAAAGAAGTCATTTCCATTAAAAAAGTTCCTTAGGCATCCAAGATAACACGGGGCGTGGCCACACTGCTCTCCATCCTCTAAAGCCCCTTGATTTCATCAGCTCGAGGTTGTCCCAGCACCAGTCATGGACTGAGCGGCTGGGGGAAGAGCTCAGTGGGCAGTAGGACTTGGGGAGGAAAATGAATTTCCAGGCGTTTTGCAAAGCGGCAGGAAGCAGTGAGGTTTCCCAAATGTTGGCACGGGTCCCCTCATAGTGCAGGGAAGGGCTGTGATTGAAACACCGCTGAGCATCGTCCTGGTCCTGTGCGTCACCCGAGCCCCGAGCGCACGGGGCCACTTCCAGCAAGTTACGATGGGGACAAGAACAGGCGGCGCTCGGGAAAGGAAGGGCTAATCGGCCGGGGCAGTGCACACCAAGGCATCACCAAAACCACCTATTCACCCTGCACACACACCAAAGCCTCCCGTCCTCATGCTAGCGGGTTGTGAATTTCTGAGCAACCTAGAGCACGGATTCTCTGAAACGGGGAATACCTTTAATGTCAATACTGTTGCAGATTTCTCTGAGCGATGCAAAGGCCAACATCCTCAAAAGACCATCTCTTTAGGGCAGTGCTGCTGCTTTTAGCTACGTATTTACTATTCCATGTATTTAGCTACTTTAGCATGCTCCAGCCAGACGCCCGATTCACCGCACACTGACCCCTGTACCTTAAGTCTTCCACACTTGGTATGAACTTAGCGTCCACCAAAAGTCAAGGAAAAAAACAAGCCCCCAACGCCCCCACCCCCCCAAAAAGAATCTCCAAGCCCACGCAAACCACTTTTGAGCATGTAGTAACAACAAGGGAGAGACGGGAAAGCTAGAAGCAAAACAGGAGGAACAAGGAAACTTGCTGTCCCTTCCCAAGCATTTATTCTGCTCAGAAAGCTTGCTCTTGCCCTGACAGACAGCAAAAGCAGAACCTACTTCTCTTTTTCCTTCTTCCTAAATAAAAAAAAAAAAGACCAAAAAGAAAAAAACAATTACTTTAATATTATAAATATCACATCCTGTCCCCTCATGCTTGCAAGCGAACTAGAGAACTGCAGAAGGAGCTTTCATCTGGACTGTAGAGCCCTCAACAGAGAAATCATTCATCTAAGCGCCTGTTATTTTTAACTCCCATCTGAAGCCCAGCAAACTCCTCCAGAGAAGAGCTAAATGCTCATTAGGCTTTTGACAGAATCAAGCCTTTAATTTTAAAAATATTTCTCTCAGTTTCTGAAATATACTCATTTTGAGTTCTGGCTGCATGGGCAAATAATTTGACAAGCCATGCATATATATTTAAGGAAAAATGAATTGAAACTCAGCATTACAAACCTCCCAAGCTATTCCCGCTGATAACCCCTTGCAGTTCTACCAGGCCTGGAGAGCCGAGATCCAACCGAAATCCTTACAGGCCGGGGACCTGGAGGTGTGAATGAGGGCTTGGAAGAGACACGACCTCATTTCAGTACAGAGAGCTGGAGAGAAATTCTTAAGAAATAAGGGTCACAAAGACAAGGGACAAAAAACTGTTACCGCTCCCACGGGTTTGCAACGTGATATTTGGCATTTTATGGATTGCTGTCTCTCCTGGAACTCCACTGCCAAAAAATGTACATGTATGCAAGGATTTGAAGCGTGCATGCACACATCCATTCTTCCTCTAGCATTCACTGCCAGTTTTCAGAAACCAGAAGGCACAAGAGACCTTTGACTTTATGTTATTTGCTTAAATAACAAACACAAAGCTAAAATATATGAAATATGTATGAATGTGTATGAATATTTGAAGAGTCTTATTCTTGCCTTCCGGCATGAGGGTTGCACCTTCTTCAACCTTTTTTTTTTTTTTTTTTTTCCTCCTCCTCCTTGATCCTGAAAGTTAGAGAAGGACATAAGGCAAGCAGATTCGACTGAGGATCTCCACCTAATCCCAGTACTCCTGGAGCTCCAGAGGCCTTTGGCGCATATTGCAAGACTTTGAAGTTGGCAATGCTGAAATTAGCTCCTCTACAACAAAAGCCCTTTATCAGACTAAGAGATGTGGAAATGTGGCTAGTGTTCCAAGTGACATGAAAAGAAAACAACAACCACCTACCAAAATCCTAAAAATGTACTAGGTCACTGCTTACAGTAGCTGTTAGTTTCCTCCTCCATTCTTCCAATGCAGGAATGAGATGTGCATTTTTCAAAACAATTAGTGAATTCTGGGGAAGGCACTTGTATATGCAGGAGGGTAAAGAAAAAACAGACAAAAAAAAAACCCTGAGTCCCTCAAAATAGATAAGGTGGATGCAGTTCCTTTACTTTGTTCACTCTCCAAAGGTGGACACTGCTGAAAGCTGAGACCTAATCCTAAGAGACTCAAGTCCTCGACCTCTGTGCTAGCTTGAACCAGCAGCTAAGTTTAGTCTGAGATGGTGCTTTGGGTTGTGAGAGAAACGGTTTGGACCGCAGGCACTTTTGTAAGTGAAAAATGCCTTGAAAAAATCTAAATCTGATACTATGGTCACAGACCAGGTTTTGTCCCAGACTTCAATAAGTTAGTGTTTGGTATTTGTCCAAGTTGTACTATATCATTCAGCTTTTAGTATAAAAAGGAACTAGAAACACATTTATTTACAGAAACATCTCAAAGGTCACCATGAGGAGTCACTTTTACACTATATGAGCAGTAATTGCAAAAAAAATACCAACAATTTGATCTGATCTTGCAAAAACTCATTCACTTAAACATTCTTAGCAAAGGCACCACACTCATGACTACTGATGTACTTTTGCTTAAGCCTCGGCTGATGGGGCTATTGCTCAAATATAACTACAAAAGTGCAAATTTTCACCGTGTTAGGAAATAAAGCTAAAGGTAGCGAGTTAGAGAAGTACTAACCATATCTAAGTGCCTGCAGGATCACTCTCTCTTTATACAGTCATTTTCAACGAGAATGGGTTATTTTAAAATATTTTGTTTCAAACAAACCATTTGTTTCAAAGTAGTCATCTCTTTCAAAAAAAAAAGTGATCAAATATAACATAAACAGCCCAAAAGAAGATACTACTGTAGGACAGGCTTGGGAAAGTAGGTGGGAGAAATACACACAAATCTGCCTTTTTAAATAATTATTTTAATGTCACAGATATTTTGTGTGGAAGTAACAGTTCTGATGGGGTTTAAACTATTTCCATGTGAAATGGCTAACTTTATAGTATCACACATCTCAGATCATCTGACTTCTCGGTCTATCTGCACATTCAGCATCACAGCCCCAAGCTGAATAAACACGGAGCGGGAAGAAAGCGAGTCTTGTTTCCTGGTAAAGCTCCTTGCATTAAAGAACTGCAAGCAGGGCAAAAAGCCCATTCAGAAACATGTCACAAAACACTCTGCCACAGACCTCGGAGCTTTGCTGGGAGGGGGAGAAAGAAAACAAAAGGAAAAGATTGGAACAACAGTATTGCCTAATGGGATTACATAGGCACAACGTAATTTCCCTTTTAAAATACTGTATCAGTACCTGTGCATGTAGCAACTACACCATTAATGATAGACACTGCCCCAAAGGAAACTGTGTAGACCATAAAACATACCACAAATGCTTAATCTTCCAGTCAGGGCATCAGACAGGCGGTTAAATCAGCCATACTCCTTCCCACAGGACAGGTTTATTTTCTGTAACACATACACCTCTTCCTTCTGTCGCCAAGCAGGAACCCAGGAAACACACAATTTTCTAGCACACGTATTTGGCGACTGAAAGCTTTCGAATTATGTATAAAGCAGCGTATGGAGAGCTGAGTAATAGATAGAAAATAGTATTCTGACTGCAGCTCGGGAGCACAAAAGGATGAGCTCCGCTCAGCAACCTTGTGCGCTTGCCCGCAAACAGAAACTACTCCCGATTCCTACGAGCCACAGAAGGGGCAGGTTGTGGAGGAAGAGGCCCTAGAACTCCGCAGCGTTTCCCCTTCTGAACCCCTTCCCTCTGCTCTTCTATCAAGTGCTTTCTACCCGAGGCAATTTTGTACCTAGCCACAACAAGCGTTAACACACTTTAAAGGATTTTAACTTTAAAAAAAAAAAAGAAATTGAAAGTCAAACTTGGAAGCAAAAATGCTGCAGTTCTGAACAGAAAGAAAAAAAAAAAGTGTTTTAACAACTGTAAAACTTCTCAGCTGCGCCTAATACTGAATAAATGCAGCTACCAATACAGAATAAACCACCCTTGCTTGTGCAAACACGGCCAAATGTTGTGTGAATATACAGCACTATTTGGAGTAAAGTATTTAAAGCCTTCATAGTAACAGCTCCAGGCATTCTTATGCTCCAGAAAGCTTCCAAATCCAGCGGGTACACCGGGAGACGCAAGTGCTAATGGACTGTCATCCCACCTGCTCTCACAGACTTGCAACAAGGAACTGGAGGATCTCCTCTCTCGGGCACGGTAGCCAAGCGCTATTCGGAAAGCAGGAGGTTTACACAGGCGAGTCTGTGCTCTGGAAAGGGCAGCTGTGTCTCGCGGGGAACGAGGCCAGCTGAGAAACCAGCAAGGCGCTTCCTCCCTGCGGGTCCCACTGCCCGTCTGCCTGCACAGGAGGGCTCTGCTCTCGCAGAAAGGCTTTGCAAACATGGAAGCTCAACCCAAGCGCTGCCGCCTTAGGGCTGCGGCCCCCCCAGAAGACCAAAAGGCAACGGAGGAACTCGCCTCCTTCTTAAGCATTTTGCTTCTGCCTTTCTGCACCTCCCCAACCTGAACAAACGAAGAACTTGTCCAGCTCGGGGGGTGCGGGGAAGGGCTTTGCAGACGGTATCCATGCTAGCACACACACACGTCTAACCCTGGCAAACTGCCCGCATCTGCCTGGGGAAGGGGAGAGACGCGAGCCCGCGCTCTAAGAGCAGCAGCGGGCAGGGGTCTGAGCACCACCGCCCGCCTGCGTGCAGGAGTCGGACAAGCTGCCCCCTTGGAACTAAGCATGGAGATCAATGCCCAATTTACCTGTATAAAAGTTGGAGGCAAAATTTTGGCCCAATTGCTTCCACTGAAAGTGAACTTAGCTGTACCTTGTGTAAGAATTAAAAGAGAAAAAGAAATCCTTCCTCTCCAGACCTCAAGATCTGAAACCGCTGTTCCCTCGCACACCGCATGTTCTCTTCTAAAAGGGTCAGGAACAAGAGCAGAGCTGTGTTCACCATGGCACTAAACCCCTGTAGGGATCAAACTTACATCCTGCCATCAACATGGATGCAGAATTCTGCAGTTTGGCTTTTTTTCTGTTTTTCTTTTTCACCATAACAGGCAGGAATGACCTCTGCTAAAGCAAGTAACTGCTAGAAAAAAAAGTAAACTAGCCCGTGACCACTTGGGCCGGTGCGTGAGCCTGGATGAGGAGCCTGCTTTGGAAGCAAGACACCACACACAGACACCCACACAGTTTTTGCTGTATCACGGAGCATTGCTGGTGTGCAGACAAAGGGTCCCTTTTAGATGGCCCTAAGGCTGATGACACTTGGCAGGACACACCCATGGTGCCCCATCACCACTGGGCATCTGGCCCACAGGCACAGACTAGGGTTGGCCATGCTGGGCACCGCGTGGACCTCTCAGCACGTTTTCTCCTCACGGGTCCGCCACGTGTCAACCACGGCCCTTCCCAGTTCAAAAGGCCCAAGCCTCCTGCAAAGGCTCTTGCTTAAATAATTCACAGCTCTTGTGGCTCTTGTTTAGCTTGGTTTCAGTGTATATTTAAACAGCTTGTGCGCGCAAGGAAGAGCGCTGCCCAGGGGAGCGATGCTGTCACCTCGCAGCGTGACACCAGCCCATCACACGAAGAGGTGTTCTCATTTCAATCATCCTCTCATCTGGAATGTGTGGGAATAACAAAACGAGAAGCAAACAAGGGAAAATTACAGTTGCACATGCCTAGAGAAGCACAGCCTGCGTTTCCATTCCCTGCTTGCCGGGGGAATGCTCCAACATGTGAAGGACTAGTAGTTTGGGGGGCTCAAAAGACACATGTCAGGCTTTACAGACAGCACTTCTGTCCAGTTCTACTGCTGAGAGCACAGAGCAAGCTCTTGTATGTGCTGGTTTAACCGCAAGTGTTGTTAGCTTCAGTACACACATGATCTCGGTTTCAGCACTCAGCACCACCAAATGCCCCACAAAATGCCGGGGAGGACACATATACGAGCGGGGGCAGGTCTGGAGAATGCTATAAGCAAAATTATAATACGCAAAAGCACATAAGTAAGTCTGTGGAAAACGTCAAAGGGAAAGCACGTGCTGCTTTTGAGATTTTGAGCTCAAGAGTTTCTCAGATTCCCACAAAGACACCAGCTTAATTCCTCTGCTGCTCTGCTATCTTTAGTCAAGTCTTCACTACCATAACCTCACATCGTGGAAAGTCGATGTGAGGGTCGAGAGCCTCTCAAAAGCTGCACTTCTAACACACGTAAGTGAAGGAAGAAACAAAACACGACCAAGCAGCAACATTGCTGGGGATTGCCCCAAGCAGAGGGCTGCAACAGCCACAGGACGATGGCCTGCTGCACAACGGACCGGGATCCTCACGCACTGATACTGTGCTCACTTACCCACTCAGGCATTCAATGTGTGCCACTGCTTGAGCAGTCCAAAACACCACCTTTGCAACTTAAAATGGCAGCCCCAATTCTGTTCCCATTTGTATCTGGGCAAGCCTGCCATTTGGCACCTCAGCACCCTTTTCCTGCCCTTTGCAAACACCCGGGGGCTGGCAGACGAGCTCTCCTTCGCTCCAGCCCCATCACTTCCCTTCCTCCTGATCCCCCTTCCCAAAGAGGGAAATTCCAGTTCTCCTCCATCTCTGCTAGGTCCTGCTGCACAAAGCAGCTTGTGGGGTTGGGACTGAGTTCACAAGAGATGCAGAGGAGCAGCAGCATTTTGTGCAGCCCTAAGCATGGCATCAACCCACCACTGGCCAGGCTGCCCCCCTGGAGCACGCCTGCTCAAAAACTCACCGGGAGCAACACCCACTCCCACCGGCTGCTCAACCTTCACACAAAGCACGATGAGAGCAGCAAAAACTACCGCTGCACCAGCCCTCAAAATACCTGCCTATGAGTGCAGCCACATTTCAGCAAGATTGCTACTTCTGACGTTCAAACTCTCAAATTCAGTGCCCTGCTGCACCCATATCTTTGTTCTGAAAGCTTTCAATCAACAAGGAAACTGTCAAATAAACAAGAAACCAAGTATTTACAATAAACTCTTTAAAGCAAACAGAAACAAAAAGTGACAGTGATATATGTTCTTTAAAACACGTGTATATAGACACTACTACACAAGCTATTGTGAGGCTGCTGAGGAGTTCTGCAGTACCTGGAGTGGCTTCTAAAATACAACAGCAATTAATCTTGAGGCAAGTCATGCACACGGAAAAATACAGATTTTGCAGATCTCAGAGAAGGGTCACTACGGAGGTAGTTAGGATAGCACTCTTTATAAATAATTATATCTTTTCAAGCAGTCAAGTCCTAGCTGTGGTTTCTCCTCCATTAAGTTATGGTTAAAAGACAGCATTCCATGGAATGGTAACTGATCCCACTTATAGACCAAGGGCAATTTTGCTTGAATTAAGAAAATAGCTGTAGAAAATTAAGGATAGGCCTAAAACAGATTAAGAACTGAAGACAAGAGGTTACATGAAGTACCACTTAGCAAACGCAATTACACCTTTGTATTCTGAAGAACATTCTTGCAGGACTATTAATAGCAGGCTGCGATTCCTGCGCGTTTTACATAACGCAGCACCTGCTCGAGCCGTACCTACCCCGCCAATTAAACTGCACTTCGCACCGTGCCATCTGAGAGCTGGTTTTCGCCCCCTCCCTGCTTCAGATTATCTGGAAAATTGTGCTTAATTAAGCAAGCGCATCGTTCACTTGGAGAAATTCAGAGAACTGTGATGTTTGCTTATAACTGCACAATGCAGCGGCTCTTTCGGCGTTCAGAAAAGAGAAGGTGGTGGTGCCCAGAAGACGAAGACGATGGAGAAAGGCCATTTCCCAGCCCCTTCTTGCTGCAGGAGGAAAAGGCAAGGAAGTTCCTAGCCCTGCCAGCTGCCAAGAGGCACCCAGCTGGGCCACCCTGCACGGCCCCGAGCAGGCTGCAAACGAGGCACGAGCCCAATGCTGGGGACACCGAGGGATGTCACGCGCAGCAGGAGCAGGCGCGTGGCCGAGCGGCACAACTAACACACACACGCACCATGGAAAAGCAAGCTGGAAAAAGAGTCTCAGCCCCGTGCGCTCCACGAATCCCAGCTCTGGCTGAATGGTTTGTTCCAGAAAGGAGTCACTGTAAAGTCACCTTACAGGTTTCTGCTATGGAAAAGTTAGGAACATTTTTTTCGATGCAAACGTATGTTTTCTTTGAATGACTTCATGATTTGACAGGTATGATTATCCTGATGGCAGGTAGATCTGAAAAATCACATTTTCCAAGAAGTGCAGTTCTAAAGGCTTGCATGAGCACCAAAAACGCAATCTACTTGTGTCTGAACATTTGCTGTCGGTAAAGCTCTCTTGCTTTCTGTTTTTCATCCTACTGATATTATACACTAAAATCCCTGGTATCACAAAAGTTTATTTTCAAGTATAACTTTATACACTGACTCCGATTCAACTGAGTAATTTTATATATATATATGTAAACACATAATTTGGGCTTCGCAAGCTCCTGAGTCAGAAAGGATGTATCTATCTTCTTTTGCCATCCAAAACAAGCACAGGGAAACACATTTATGTTGTGGTGAATGAATCATATTTTTTCCACAAATCTCAGTTCCACAAAATTGCTAGCCTGGCCTGTAACAGTGTGGAAGGCCGCTAAGAACATGAGCTTGTCCTTTACATTCATACATAGGGTGGAAGCATACATTTGGGGTTTTGTTGTTCTTGTCTTTTGCTTAAAGCAACTTTTTGCAGAAAGGTAGCTCGTTTCTGTTTAACTTTTCATTTGCTTCTCAATTCACCACAAACAGAAAGTCTTCCTCAGGCAAAAACTGAGATGTAACTGCTCAAAGCAACGTGAGCTCCAGAGCACACCATCAAAACAGAAAACACATTCACCATTCACAAGAGGAGAGCAGTTGCTACAAATACAACACGGTAGCTACTGTAAATGAGCCTCACAGTTCCCTAAATACATGCTCTTCTAAATCTGCATATTGCAGCCTGAAGAGCAAATCCTAACACACACGCCAGAGCAATTCCTAAAAGTCTTCCTTCCACCAGCACATCATGTTTTCTCTAATTAGTAGAGAAATGTTCTTCTTTTAACTAGCTGATTTGCTGAATTCTCTACCCTACCGCTGCAAGAAATAAAGCTTCTGCTAAGCCTCTCTCAGGAAATGGAAGGTCATTCCTCAAATTTCTCACTGTGTTATTAGTAAACTGCAGGCAGGCAGACACACACTTTCCACATGCCAAATATATGTAATTTGCATTTTTCTAGGAATAACACTCTTAGGGCCAACTCATCTCTTGTTTTCCTTCCTTTCTTTCCTCTTCGCTGCGTTGCTGAAGCCACCAGCTCCCTGTGCCCGATGGCACTTGCTGCTGTGCTACGCCTGGCATCCTGTGGCAGTCACACAGTAATCGGTGGCAATTCCAGGTGTACAGCAGTGCTTGTGGGAAAGCACCACTCTGTCCCTGGAAGCATCATCATATGTCTGGGGCGAGTCCTGTGGCTACCTGAACTGCTGAACAGAATCCATTTTCTCATGGGATGGGCTAGGGTCTGGAGAAGTCTCATTGCAGAGAAAAGGCTGTAATATCAAAAACTACACTTCTGCATTTTGAGATTAAATTCTGAAAACAAGTATTTGTGTATATGCAGTGCAAAATCTGCCTGTGAGTCTATCAACTGCTGAAATAAGGAGAAAAATAAATCCAGATTTATTGCTGATTTCATTCTTGTCTTTCCCTCACATCAAACTTCCCACTGGATAGGGCATCAAGATGGCCCATCTGCTACTGATTTCTTTGAAACAAGGTAGCCATAGAAGTACTGGAGATTTTTTTTTTCCTTTAGAGAGAATACTTGGGAATCCCTTCATGTTTTGTCTGTTTTGAACTGTTTTAGGCTAAAGCTATATCCCCAATCGCCAATTAAACCACTCTTTCTATCCAAGAGCTACCATTAAACCACAGCGTAATATATTGTATCTGTGACCAGCACGGTTTTCTGGGTGGCCTGGAGGGCTGGCTGTTCATGTGGCTGCTGCCAGCCTTCCCCATCTCAAGCCACGTGCAGAAACACCACGCAGCAAAAGAGACACACAGCTCCTAACAGGAGGGGCCCGGCCGCCCGCCCGCCCAGGAGCTCTGCGAGGAGCAGCAGCATGAAAAGAAAGACCTGCTACAAGGAATGGAAGCAGCACATCTGCTGAAAGGTCTTGCTCCTGCGCTCTCCTGATACCCAATGGGTACACTGCATGCCACCCAAGCACCTGCACATACAGAGCCGAGGAGTTTCCAGAGCTGCTGTTGGAGCCAGAAAGCCTTTAACTGACAGACAGCAGAGGGATCCAGCACACACAGAGCTCTGTGCTTGTTACCGAGTGAGGCTTTCTCACAGAAGTTACCGAGTACCCAGGGAGGCAGAGGCATCTTCTGCATCCGCCTGCAGGGCGCTCTGCTTTAGAAACCCGCCAAGTATTGGGGTTTCCACGTAGCTGGCTCCGTCTTAGTGTCTGTCGGTCTGGGCAGGTGTCTAATCAGTTCTGTAATAGCTGTATACACTCCACTCTCTCACACTTTCTGCACTGACAATGAGCAACAGGGTCTTCTTCCTCTTGTCAGGAGATTGTCATTTTTATCTGACAGCGGTGCTTGGTAAGTAGTAAAACAAAGCCCTGGAATTTGCCAGGGCAAACTTCTGGAGGGCTTCCCATTAAGCTTAAGCTGTGTTTATTAAAGAAAACAGGCTGACAGGACGGTGCTGTCCATGTCTGTGCCAGCACCTCAGCACTTTACCCCAGGAACCTCTGGATCACTGATCAAGTTCAGCCAACACACCAAAGCTGATTACATCCCTACCACTTTAATGGGACAACAGACAGGCTAAACTCTTGCCCTGAACAAGAGAAAAAGCGGAAGGCAGAGCTCAACAGTGGTGGATGTCAGCCGGTGTGGACAGGGCTGCCACATTCAGCACGCACACAGCTCAAAAGGCAGACCGGGCCTCAGGACATCGTGTCTTGCCTTGTCTTTCTTCTGCCTGCAACCCGCAAACCAAGAATTGCCAAAGCCCAAAGCAGACGTGAGGTAATCCCGTCGCAAGGTGCGCCCCGGCTTCACGAGGGAGGGAGGGCAGGCACCCAAGGCATGGGCAGTCAGCACCGGCACTGCTCTAAGCAGCCACGAGGCCCCAGGACTCCCACAGCCTGCGGGACCCGCAAGGGCCTCGTATCTCCGAAACTCGGCTATATCCTACCCAAAGAGGAGCCCGGCACACACGGGTGTCCAACCCTAGCTAGCAGAGTCTTAATCCTATGAACATCCCAAGCTGTCCAAGCCTTAATCCTTGAAAAGCCCATTTAGCTTTCACAAGAGCCACCAAAGCCTCCTCTTTGGAGGCAGCAATAATCAGTGGTAGGCAGGGTCACACACCTATGGAAAGACTTGGTTCAGCACATCCACTTCCCTTTCACTTCCCAGACCATTAAATTGCTGTTTTCACGCTACTCTTGTAGACATAATCCCAGTCCTGAAGAGCTTTAGGTCCAGTGAATAACAAGTGCTCAATCACACACAAAGGGTCTCATGCATTTCCAGCAGCTCACAAGCAACTCCTGATGCTAGGATGACCCTCAAGGGTGAGCAGCACCCTTTTCTGGAGGGATGCCTCTTCTCTGCATCTCTAGAAGAAGAATCTTCAGGTCAAAACATGGTTCTGCCTATGCAGGACAAATAACGCCAGCCGTTTTGAGCATCCAAATGTTTTCAGATGGTCAATAACAGCTTTGAGTTCTTAGGCACCAAAACTCTGTGGTGGAAAATGGAAACCTGATGAGGAGGCATTGGCCCCTCATTCCCATTATCCAAACCAAATGGGATGGGAGTCAAACAGCAAAAAGAATTTCTGATGGATTAAGGCAGATTGAATCTTTGCAAGTATTAGTAATCAGAAAATAGTTTTAAAGTTACTTAGGAAATGGATTTGTTTTGTAGATCAATATTTTTTTCATATAAGCCTACTGGAACCATAACAACTTAAAAAGTCTTTTAAATGGGATCATTCAACCCGCCGCCAGCAATTACTCAGCACATACTCCTCTCTACCACCTTCCCCAAAGCAGCTGCTCAGAGCAGGAATTTTCCTTCCCATCCGCTCTTAAGCCCGACACAGTGACATGAGCAAACACAACTGGAAGTGATGTCTACGCTCCAAATTCAGTCAGTGCTGCCATCAGTCAATTTACTCCTTTAACAAAAGCCAAGAAAAGCATGTGCTTGTTTTGGACAGCCTGAGCCACTGGAAAAGATTTTACATAGAAGAGGAAACTGCACGCATGGAAGCAGCAATGCTTTTCTCAGAAGACTATGTCAGAAAAAAAAAAAAAAAACATATATATATATATATACATCAAAACAAGTATATGGGATCATTACCTCCCTAACTCCTGACTCTTTAATGATTTTAAACTTGTTCAGCTATAACTTTATGCCATGGAGGCCCTTATTATTTCAGATGGAGCTGTCTAAGTGAGGTGCGATTTGGCATGAAGAAAAGCAGAGCAGAATCTGACCGTGGTTTGCAATAGCTTAGTGTCCCTAGTCACTCAATCATCATACAACCAAAGTGAACATCTTCAGCTCAAGGCTCCATGTCTTTGGCATCAAAAAACCAGCTTCTGAACAAGCTTTCTTCTTTTTTTTTCTCTCCTCTTTTTGTTTTTCCCATACAGGTATAATTACATTCCAGCCTCCAAACAGCCAGAAGCTCCCTGCTCTGTTTTGTACGCTTTATTTCTCATGAATACCCATACAGCACAAACCCAAACCACATTAATGATAACCTTGTTAAATATAAACTAGCATGCAATTACACAAACTGCTAACACAAACAGAAAAGGCAGGAAACTCCGATTATACGCTCACAATAGCTTCTGAAAACCTGAATAAAAAGAGCCGCACGAGGCAGCCCGTCCTGCACGATACTGTAATAGAAAATGGTTTCACGTTACAACATAACTTACGTGTCTCAGCACACAGGACTTGCCTTTCAAAGGACACATCCAACTCCATTTGCAACCTGCTGCAAGGAGACCGAGAGGGTGGCAGGAGCAACAGCAGGCAGGCGGTTTCTTTAAATTAGGAAGCAGAAGCTGCGATTTCCCTCTCTGCTTCTCTGCATCCTCCTGCAGGTGAGCAGCACCCGGGCAAGGGCAGCCGCGTGCAGGGCGCTTGGCTCCCTGCTCTCCATTAGGAGAGCAGCAGCAGCAGCAGGGCGGCCCACGCTGCTGCGCTTGGGCTCGCGCCAGCCCTGTGCCTGCCTCCAATTTCCCTCCGTGCAGGAAGGAGCCAGCCTAGCAAGCGGGCTTCGCCTGATGCCTTTTCATTGATGAGATGAGGTGCACACGCCAGATCACCACCCCTGTGCTGCAGCTGTCTCCCCGTTCCCTCCTGCCCCATCCGCTCTTGCCCATTGGGGATGTTTATATATATATTTTTATACACTTTTTTCTATACTATAAGCAAGTCCACAGAGTGGGAGCCAAGCTCTTGCCGGGACTGCACATCTGCAGTGTCACGGCAGCCAGCAAAGCTGTGGGCATGCCTGAAATCCCTCCTTCACAGGCACAGACCAGGAGCCGGGCACTACCACAGAGACTATCGCGCTCAGCACCCCGGGAAGGTTTATTTAGGGGACTTCCCCTTGCCACTGACTTCTGCACTCAGTCCAGTCTGTTCGCACAGCAGCGAGAGCCCATGCAATGCTGGACGTGTGGGCTGCAAACAAGGGTGGTAATCATCTGGCTCTCCTAAGCCTTGCCAAAACTCTTGTTTTATTTAACAGAAATAAATAAATAAATAAATCGCTAAGAGAGATGCAAGCAGAGGCAAAGGCAGGGAGAGGGGAGACCCGCTTCAGAAGCGATACAAGCGAAAACTCAGTATCCCTTGCAGAATGGACCCGAGAGGATGATACAGTAGCACAGGATCAAAGCCTGTAAGCTAGGAAAAACGCGAAGGATCCTTAGGAATCCCCAGACAAAACATAGGGCTCCTGAACTCATTGATAAACTCTCCCAGGAAGGAGGGAAGCGAGCCCGGGCTGCTGAGCACCGAGCGAGTACCGCTGCCTGCACCACCACAAGCGGATCCGTTTTGCTCGCCACCCAAGCACAAGCAGCGAGAGGGGTGTCCCGGTAGGAAGGGTTCCTGGGGAGGCCCAAGGGCAGGAGCAAATCAACCCCAGGCCAGTGTTTCGCGGGGCGAGCCGGGCTCCCTTAGAGGGTACCCGGGGGGCTCAGGGAGGCCGCGGACAGCAGCCAGGCGGGAGGGGACAGCCGGGCGTGCAGCTAAGACAACTGTCGCCTGGAGCAACTCCAAGGCGCTTCTCCCAGCCAGTCGGTTTGGAGAGGGATTTTTCCTACAGCAATCCATGCTCAATCACCCTTACAAACCCTTGCACACACACGCGACTCGCAGCACACCTAGTCGTGCAAGGGAGCGGCGGGACGCCCGCGCGGCCAAGGGGAGCGCGGGAGCGCAGCGCCGGGAGCCCGGGCGCTTCCCCGCGCCCCTGGGCCCTTCCTGCCTCCCCGCAGCGCCGAGGGCTCGGGAGGCGCTCCCGGCGCTCACCGCAGCACCGCGCTACCCAGCACGGGCTCGCAGCGCCCGGCCCTGGGCGAGGCGGGACCCGCGGGCCGACAGCGGGGCGCGGAGCCGCGGGCAGCGCGGCGCTTACCGGGACCGCTGCAGCTCGAAGGCGGCCCCGGGCAGGGCGCCGTCGCCGGGGCCCTGCGGGCTGGCGCGGCCGAAGGCGGC